>BMAW01116508.1:0-22379 GCA_019974015.1 Nephila pilipes | reverse complement strand
CCATACTGAAATCTAAATTTCGTAGAAAAATCAAATTATACTTCTTAAATGCTGATTTTTTTAAAAAAAATTATATTTTAATGCTGACTTGATTGAAACGAATAGGTAATGAAATGAAAATAATTACTGTTAATTTAAAGTATTTGTTGCAGAAAATAATATTCTTATCTTCCATTCTGTTTTTTTATAATTTTTATGTTTAAACCTGAGGAAAATGTAATTTAGAAGGAACTTGTACACTTTATTAGGATAAGTAACATGTATTTTTTGTTCTCATAGAAAGGAAAAATGTATAATATACTTTATGCATTTATTATACATGTATATGTAAGTTCTTTTCCCTTCACCCTTCAGTTGTTCAAAACGGATTTTGTAATTAACTATTTATGTGATTTAGACATCAATTTTGATATTACTTTTAATATGTAATGATTAAATTTGTAGCATGATCTGTAACATAAATAATCTATATTTCATATTGGAATTTTTCTTGTTGTGGAAGGAAGATTTCAGTGATTCAAATCTTCATCATTCTTCATTAATCTTGTATTGACTAATTGCAGCAATAAAATTCATGGAGCAGGAAATTAAAATAACAATTCCTTTTCAGCTAATATTTTTTCCTCTTCTTTTTGTATAATTGTCTCTAAAGCCAGTTACACATTTGTGTCACTGAAAATGTTTCATGGGTATACCTTTGAATTTGAGTGAGTTAAATTCCAGTACAGTTAAAAGTACTTTCTGAAAAACAAAAATAATTATCATTTCTAAAAATACTTATAAATGTTGGGTTGTTTTTTTTAGTATGTGTATAATTGTGTCAACTTGATTGGAAAAGAAGTCTAATAAGCAGCTGACTATCTTAAATGCCATTATGATACTTAAATTCAGAGACAATTAAATTATATTTCAAAAATGTTGTGTAAATGTAATTTCTTATACTACTAGTTACATGCAGTTTCTTTCTTTATTATTATTTTTTTTTTCTGTATATATATTTAAATGCAGACTTGACAGAAAAAAACTTTATAATAAAAAGAATATATCTTCAGTGCTTTCATGGTACTAAATTCTGAGAAAAGTAAATAATTTTTGTAAAATGCTGTAAAAAATTTAATTTTAAAAGTATTGGAAGACTGATTTTTTTAGTTTTTGTATAACTAAATGTCCACTGGACGAAAAGAGACTGTAGTAGGAGTTGGCCATTCTGGAATGTCGTAATGTAATCTAAATTCGTTGAAAATCGAAATATACATTTTAAATACTGGATAAATATTATCTTTTTATTTTTAGATAAATGCTTTGTGTGTGTATTTTAATGCTGATTTGAATGAAAAAATTTGTAATATGCAGAGATTATCACATCTGGTAACTTTAAGTAATTCATTGAAATTTTTATAACCCCTTGTGAGTTTAAGCAATATTGTTGATTCTCTTTGAGGGGAATTTTTCTTATTGTGTGTTCAATGCATTTACGGTCATTTTCATCCATTCATCTGTATCACCATTTAGGTTGATTAGTTATTTTTAATGAAATACTCATTAAAATTGATTATGCGAGAGAAAAAATATTTTTACTGTTATTTTCGAGCATTTATTATCAAAAATATCCTTTTAAAACAATTAACTTCTAGTCTGTCTTATTATACTGTGTAAAAGTGGCAATATTTGTAAAATTATTTATTATTTGATGAGATTATGCAGTAATTGTCCTTATATTTTAAAAAAGTATAATATGTGAAAGCATTTTTAAAAGTTTTGTATGAGAATTTTAATTTTCCAACAAATGTATATCTTAATTTTGTATTTTAAAGCACAAACCTTTTTTGATGTGCAAAGCATTTGAAATGAAGTAAGTTATTTTGTAAAATAATTTAATATAGTAAATATTTGAACAATATGCTGCAGACATTGGAAGATTGGAACTTTTCAATGTTTGTGAACGCAAGAAAGAAAAATTCATATGTGGACTTTTTTATTCTATGTCATTTTTTCATTTATTCAGAAACTATTTTCAAATATATCCATGATTTTTTTAATTCAATCTTTAAAATATATATTATCCTCTGTTGCTAGTGCTCTAAAAAAAAAATAGAAAATTTTAATGGCTGTAATACAGATGCTTTTTAAATTATATAATGTTTTTTTATTCTATTTCTAACAATATTTTTTACTGTGTGATATTTTCATATTGTGGCTCTGGTCAAGTATGATAATTATAATTTTTGTTTCCAAATATTAACTTTTGCATTTGATAACTCTTTTGAAAATGATTCTTGTTTGCAGAATTATAGCTGAATGTAATATTATTAGTAATTGCAACACTTAATTTTATTATTGAAAACTATGAATGAGTTTTTAAAATTCTTTTTCAAATTTTAACTTCATTATGAAATTATATTCATTACGAAAAAAGAACTTTTAATGTTTATTTAGTACTTATGGCATAACTTAATGGCACTGAAAAATTTTGCAATTGCTGTAATTAAGTCGAAGTATTTCCTTTTTTATTTAATTTACATTTTTTGCACATAATAATATCAAATATGTTTAAAAAAATCTCTTTTTGGAAGAGGCAGGAGGAATATTCCTGAACTTTCTTTAAATTCTTGAAACCCAATGTCCATTTTATTAAACATTTTTATTTTACGTGTAGAGGAAGAATTTACAGTTATATATCCCAAGATCAGATACTCCTTAATGTTTAATAGTTCAGTACATTAATCTGTTTAACAAAACTTCAAACTATTTTGCAGGATCCTTGTTTCACAAGCATTTAAAAATGGTGGACTAGAAGAAAGTAACATTAGATGGTATGTCAGCAGTTCGAATTTAGTTTTATTATACTTTTATATTTTTTCTTTTATTTAAAAATATCTAATATACAATTTTAGATGTGTGATTAATAACATTATGTTGTATATTTGATTAGTAACACATATTTTTACTAAATTAAGACCCGATATCCCTTATATTGGACGGGCCAAAAATAACTTTTCTTTTAAATTAAAAATAAATGACAGTTTATACTGTTTTGTATTTCTTTTTATATGATTATTCTCAAATTAGGAGGAAATTACTCAAAGAATATGGTCTTGGGTCTTAAGAGGTTATATGTAAATTGATGTCAGGTTCTGCATCTCCTGAACTAGTTTTGAAAACTGTTGATTAATCCACTAGAAATAATTCAAAGCTTTTTCTCAATGTATGAGTGAAGAACCTAACACATTTCTTTTTTTATTTTAAATTGATAACTTTTTTTTAATTTTTGTCATTTAGTTATCTATAACATTATGAAGGAATGCATAAATATCTTACAAAGCAAAAGTATTTATGCATAATTTTAATATAAATGAATTTAAAAACGTGTATGCTTAGATTTCAATAACATGTTTGATCTTCTGAAGTTTATTTTTATTACTAGCTGAGAAATACAAAAGCTAGCTGAGAAATTACTAGCTGAGAAATTATTTTTTCTGTGAGATTAATTTTCTTATAATTTGTAACAAAATTCCAAATATTGGGTAAATTTATTTTTTATTTTTATTCAATGGTTTTTTTCCTGTTTTATATTTCTATTATTTTGTCTAGTATATTTGGTGGCAGGGAATTTGATTTCCTCTTAGTATGCTTATTGAAAAGAAATTATTGACTCAAGTATATTTAAAATTAATTTATATCTATTTCTTGCATATTCTAGTTTGAACTATCTTGATATATAACTATTTCTCAGGATGCTGAAGGTGGTTTAAAAAGTCAGTGATTTCTTGTTTATTAAATATCTTATATGTAATCCTCAATGAACCTGATAAATTCTTTTGAGTATTTTTTTATTCTATGACATATAAGGAGAGCTGCAAGATGGACTTTCTTTCTGTGGTATTTTATCATAATTGTATCACAGTTGTGAAAGCCTTTCTAAACCACTTTCCTTTTATAAAAAAATATATTGTATAAAGGTAAGTTAAATTATTTATATAACATAAAATACAAACTAAATTTATAATATCACAGTTATGAAATATTTTACTGTGAGAATTTTTTTAAAATAGGTTTTGTCCTTATTTTATTTAGAAATATTACTCAATTTCATAAAATTAGACTTGTTATAATTTGTCCCGATTCTGCGTATCATCATATCTGCAGAATCTTATGTTTTCAGGAAATAAAATATTCAATAAAGAAGTCCCTCCCCTTACTTTATTAAATTTGTACTTTTTTTGGAGTCAAATTTTAGGATTTTTTAGTGATTGAAAATTACTTTTAGATTTTTCGAATGAAATGCTTAAATTTTTGGAATAAAATTTCTTTGTGGATGGAAAAAAACTAAATTTAAATTTGTTTTTCTCATTAGAATTTTTTTTTTAAATTTGCTTTTCTCATTAGAAAAACTGCTTCACTTGTGTCATGCAAATATTTTTTTATTTCTTTATTGATTTGCATAACATCTGCATCCCAAATTATTAGTACCAAAATTAGGTGAATTATTATCTTCGAGTTTTAAATTTTTGTGAAAAATTGAATTTATCATTAAGTAATTTGTTAATTTATATGAAATTTAAACAAATTTTATAGATTAATATAATAACATTATGTGGTATGCTCTTTCTCCAAATGTTTCCTAATTGAATAGGTAAGTCACATTTTCAAAAAATGTTATATTTTATTTTGATTAAGAAATTTAAAGTATGCTCTTATTTTATCTTCGAGTTTTTAGGGATTGTATATTTACTTGAATAATTTTAGTTTGTCTTATTTGTATCATACGGAAAGAGCTTTACATTCTTAGTCTTGTATATTTTCTTGAATGTTTTGGGCTGTAGTAGCCAAGAGGTCAGCAAATGTGAGGCTAGTATCGTTTCACTCGAGGGGGGAGTTGAATCCTGATGCGACTGAAGACCCACTATCTAATAGGTTATTGTACATTTAATCCATCAAGGCTCATAGTCCCCACTTTTAAATAGAATGGAAGTTTAGAGAATAGGATGCTATATAGCTGAAGTATCATCCTCATCACTTGCCGAGGTTCAAAATTATAAGATCCATCGTAAGTACTAGGAAAACTAGGAAAGTTTTATATTGTGAAAAATCGATAGCCCACATGTTTTCTTCGTAAAGCCATCTTACGAAAGCTGTTTTAGATGATTTCGTGGAGCTACCTTACAGTTGGATTGGTTGCAATGGACCAGATGACTTGATGTTACTCAGGTTGCCACCCAAGTCTCCTGATGTACGATTTCCATGTCTAATCACCTGATACCCTGTGAGATTTCTTCCATTGGGGGTTTGTAAAAGATAAAGTGTATGTACCATCCTTACCCACAAATTGATTTGAATTTAAGCAACGGTTTTCCGCTGCTGTGCAATAAATTACTACTGATATTTTACAATGTGTTTGACAGGAATTAACAAAATGAATGGACATTTTACATGTAACTAAAGGAAGTTATATCGAACACTTGTAAAAGAAAATTATATTTTCTCTTTGTATTCATGTATTACTTATAATTCTGTGTAGTTTGTTTTTGAAAATATAAAATTTTGAAATCAGAAGAATCGTTTTGAATAACCCTGTACCTTTGGTTTTGTTTATACATAGATTAAAACTAAAAAAATGGAAAAGGAAATAAAATATTTTTAAAATATATGTAATGTAGAAAATTCTTCTGAAATAAGTGTATTACCGTAACATCTTGCTTCTTTTTTAAAAATTTTATTTTGAAAATTTTTTCGATGAATGAATTGATTTTATTTGCAATTCATTTTGTGGGATGTTTTGATAAAATTCCATAGGAGTTGATTAAAAATTACTTTCTCAAAAATCAAATATTTGACTTTGTGATAAGTTAATTTGTTTTTGTCTTCCTAAACCAGTACATATTTGTGTACTGATTAAATTTTATGATTATTCAGTACAAAAGACTAAGAGTCAGCATGAATGAAACATGTTCTAAACAAATTACTGTTATTTTTACCAATAAACATTAGTAGAAATAAAACTATTATTAGACTTTTGTTGAAAATGTTTGATCCCTAAGTATTTTTACTGAAAAATTTAATCTTTGTTAATTAATTAGACTAAATGAAATAATCAAAGGTAATTTTTTTAATTATTTGAATAAAATTTAATTTTTACTTCATGATTATGCTGAATTAGCTGGTTATTTTGTTTGAATTGATTATTTTTAATTAGAAATTTGAAAATTATTAGCTTAATTCAATCTTTTTTCATCAAACCATTGTTTGGAAAATATTTAAGACAATGTTTATAGATAGAAAACACAGCATCATTTTGTTGCAGGTAATCATGCATAACAGTTTGTTATATGCATTACATGTATATTAAGCACTCACGATATAGAATGGGTAAACAAAGATACAAATATTGTACTGATTATTACGTAGCATTTACAAAAAAAACTTTAGTTTGGAATTTGTGAAAATAAATGTGGTGTATTTCAAAATCAAACAGAAAAATAAAAATATTTACAACAATTTTATCACAAACTCATTTTTTTATGAATATTGCATCAATGATAAAAAGTCTTAAATAGTGAAAGGATTAATTTATTTATTTAAATTATTCCGTACCTGAAGTATACATTTAAAAAGCACATAGTTTTCAATTCAGTGCATTCAGTTTTTTTTTTATTTCATTGTGTTTTTAAGTAATCTAAAAAATGTGTTGCACAAATATTAGTGAAGTCAATTTATGCACCAAAAATATTTGCTCTGTTTTTTTTTTCCAGTAGATTTCAGATAAGAAAAATTCGAATGTAACTTACTTAAAAAGTCATTTGTATTAATTTTATTTCTAAAAATAACATGTTGGAAAATCTCCCATTTCAATAGCTTTTTTGCTTAGCATATCGAAGTTTTCTTTTTCATCATTTTAAACTTAAATGTTGAAGTAGCCTAGTGGCTAAGGACACGAGTTTCCTAATTAACAATGTTCAAATCTTGATTCCTCCAAAAACTATCTTACATAATTCTAGTGGCTGTGGCGCATTTAAAAATATTTCACTTCAAAGATGTTTTTACGAAGTCTGTATGCAATTTTCCGTTCTTTTGCATTAGTGAGATATTAACACTAACAAAATCTAAATTTCTCTGTGCATGTATTTTAAATGTTAACCCTGCATAATAAGTCATTTTTGGGTTACCAATTTAAAATTTTAACAGATATCTAAGATGTTCATCAGAAATCATTATTATTTAGATTCTTCATTTTATCTTCGTCTAAATTCTGATAAAGAAAATCAAAAGTGAATTCTTAGCACGTTTTATAAATTTAACTCTTTGAGTGATTTTGTTCACATAATGTAAAATCAACAATATTTACACTTCAATTTCTTTACAGCAAGTTCTTTTTAAACCTACAAAAATTTGAGGAATGTTTTACTGCCGTAATGTTAAAAACATTTTGACAGATGCCTATACTATTGTTAAATTATGAAACGTATTTTATCCAATACTTTTTTAAGTTATATTAATACATACTTATGTAAGTAAAGTTTGGTTTGGCTTTTGTTAACGTCGCACTGGAATCAACACGAGGGCTATTGGCGACGGCCCTCTTAATTCTGAACCTCAGTCAAGTGACGAGGACGACACCTGAGCTTTCACCCCCTCTCCTAACTTCCACACCTCGCCAATAGTAGGACTTTAGACCCCTACAGATTTAGCGTGCATCAGCCGTTACGGCTGGACTTTAGTGGCATCAAGAATCAAACCCACGACTCAACGAAAACCGCCGACCGCGAGTCCGCTGCCTTATCCATTAGGTTACCGCATCCACAATGTAAGTAAAGTACCATATGGTTATTATAATTATTAATATAAATGTCATCATTAGAATAAAAAATGCTTATCCAAATATACCTATTACTACCTCAAATTGTGTAATTTAATATAATCTAATGAGAAATGCAAACAACGTGTCCTAAGGAATAATTTTTATTTGGGCATTACCATAATATTGGATTTATTTACATTTATGGGGTTCTGTACCACCAAAAGATCTAACATCATGCTATTCATCACAGCTTGGAAATTGGGATGCATCCATAACAGTCAGACGCATGCCGTCTCTTATTTCCTCGACGGACAGTTCCTCCAGAGGATCTTCCGATTCATATTTATAGATGACAATATTCTCCACTTCTATTTCAAGTCATTCAGAAATTGCAGATAGGAGCGATGATCGTCTGCAACTAATGACATGTTCAATCCCATGATACCACACAGAGACACACAGTTTTCTTGATCTGTACATAATGTATCTAAAAGAGAAAGTTATTATAAATTGTAGAAATAAAAATTAAAAAGAAAAATATCTCTAAATTTTATTAAAATTATGAAATTTTGAATCTGTAATTATTTATTCATACTAGATCTATGTAATTCCGAGAGTTTAAAATAACGTCTAAATAGCCCGTTATATGGTTTTGCCGTGATATTGTAGAAAAAAATCTTTTAAATTACTCTATTGGAACAAAAATATAAATGCAATGTTCTTTTATGAGATGAATTTTCATTTTAATTACAAATTTGCATGTTTTTAAGTGAATAGCTGAATGGAAATGTGAATATGACATAATAGAAACTGTGAATTTTTTGATAAGTAATAATGCACAAATCTCTTGCATAATGAGGAAAATGGCAGAGAAGGCCGAAGAGTCACGTTCATAGTGAAGTTCCAGAAGAGAGAGAGTGCCGCGGATTTGAATCTTGACATCACCAAAAACCTGTCTTGTGAAATATTAAGGACTGCTGCTCATTAAATAGAATCGGGACACGAAATGCTCAATTTGTGTAGAGTGGAAGTTAAGAAAGAGAGGTACCAGCTCACACATAACCCTCATCACTTTTTCAATGCCCAAAATTACGAGATTAATAATCTTTGTTTTTCTAGCATGAAGTTAATAAAAAAACAGTTCGCCTGTTAATGTTTTAATTTATTTGTCATATTCCATCAAAAATGGAACAATTGTCTTAAATTTCATGCTATTCTAGTTTTTAATTGTTTATTAACCATTGCACTAAAACATTACGACAGGCTATAAATGTATCATTTGCAATTAAAAAACGATGCTAATATAAGATATTCACTTAAAAATAAAATGTTTCTTTTTAAATGAAAGAAGCTATACAAAAATTGATATATGTGTGAGCCAAAAAAATAAATAAAAAAATTCTATGCAAAGTTTTGCAAAGAACAGATTTAGCCACCCAAGGTGCGCGTTTTTTTTTTTTTTTAAATAATTATTATTAAATTACTCAATTAAATATAAGAATTAAAGCAAACGATGAAATATCGAGAAATTGACAATAGTAAACTTTTCTGATATTAAAATCAAAAGAATTATTAAATATTTAATAAATTATAAAAATGAATATATTTAAGCTAAATGTAATTAAAATTGAAAAAAAGATAAAAAAAAAAAATGAAAAGTGATCTGGTACGCCAAAAGTGATCAAACTATAAAAATTAAAAAGTTCAATGCAAAGTTTTGCAGAGCAGATTTAGCCACCCAAGGTGCGCTTTTCTTAAATAATTATTATTAAATTACTCAATTTAATATAAGAATTTAAGTACACGATACAATATCGAGAAATGAACAATAGTAAACTTTTCCGATGTTAGATTTAAAGGAAACAGTAAATTATTAAATTTAATATATTTGAGCTAAATATAATTAAAATTGAAACTACCGATAAAAAATTGAAAAGTGATCTGGTACGCGAAAAGTGATCCAACTAAAACAATAGTCCCTTGGGTGGCCAGTAAAATAAATCATCAAAAGAAACTACAGTTATTTTTGAAAATAATTAGTGGTAGTTAAACAGCATGAATGTAAAGAAAAAGCGGAAGACTGCACAGAAAAATATTAAAGTAAATATCACTGCTGAATGGTAAAAATAACGAAGATAATATTAAAATATAATTTAAAAAATGTATTACACTTATCTTGATATTTCTCAAAGACTTGATATTTAAAAAATTAAAAGAAAGGAAGAAAAAAGAGATTAATATCAACAACAAAAAATTAATAAAACTATTTCTCCATCGAATATATTAATGAATTGATTCCAGTCGGATTCCATTTTTTTGTGATTCCATACGAATAGAACTTAAAGAAAGATACGATTTAAAGAAAATTATTTTACTTTGCAAATAAATCAACATTTTGAATAAAATATTTTTTTTAAAAGTTACAAAACTTTATATTTATTTAAAAATTTGACTTACCAAACAAAGCAAAGAAATGGCAAATCAATATATGCACAACTTCTTTTCTCGCGCGCAATCTTAAAGAAGCAAACGATAGTTGATCAAAAATCGTTTGATGATAATATCGATACATGTAATTAACAGGAATTAAAAAATCGCAATAAAAGAATGAAATTTTTTTTTTATCATTACGAGTTCTCTCTTCTTAAATATAAATGTAATCTTGTTTTAGTCATTTATATTTCTGTATTTCTTAGTATATTGTTTTTCTATTTCTTTATATTAAAATCACTTTTCATTTTTTTTTATATTGATTGCTATCGATAGTAAAACTTCTTCAGTATCGAAATTGATGTTCGTAGAACCGAAGATGAATTCAAATGGAGGTTTTTATTTTTCAGAACATCAGAATCCCTTCCGTTGTCTAAAAGATATCACAAAAAAACAATCCATTCTTCTCGAGAAACCTTAGCTTCTAGTATACGCAGAGAATCCGAAAAGAATGTTCTTTAAGAAGGACTGAGATAATTACGGGTCCATTTCTTAATATATTTTTTTTTAAAAAAAATTAGAATCAATTTTTTTCACTTTATTGTAATATTTCAATGCTGTATTTTTCTACGGAAAATTTACGATTTGATGAAGTTCATAGACAGAAGTGATATATTTAATGCAAAATTTTTAAAAACAATGATTTGATATGAAAAGTTTAATGAATAGGAACCGTCACGAATATTTTCAATGCAAGTAACATTCATATTGTTTGGACCTATTTGTATTCAATGTCTTTTATTCCATTAGTACATTTGTAACATGTCTTTATTTTATATGTACGTAAAATAATTCTTTTGCTATTCCCACACCATCAACCAAGTTTTTATCTGTTGCTTGTTGGCAACATCCTTGTTGTTTTGAAACGAGAACTGGGTTTGACGGGCAAATAAAAAACGCCCTGTATAGTTGTTAAAATAAATTTATAGTTTGTTGAAAAGTTTCTTATCTTTTTACACACGACTACATATGTTGCTCATAATTTTATATGTTCAGGGTACTGACACATCAAATAGTTGTAATAGTCCTTCAATATTATTATTTAAGAGAAATTAAACAGTTTGCATTGGTGTTTTTTTTTAAATTGCTACTATCTATTTTTTTAAAATTTTGATTGTATACCTCTTTTATACCATCATCTCCCTACGTTATTTATTTATTTTATTTAGTTTTTCTAATTTTTTTCTTATTTGGATAATTCTATTTCAAAGTGCTTGCTGCCTTTTCTTCTCTTTTGTTTAGCCTGTTCTTGTAGTTTATGACAACTTGATTTGGGAAGATGGAGAATTTAAAGATAATCTGTTGATCCTGAATTGTATTTTAGTGCTATATACACTGCTGGCCATTAAAATGCAACACCATGAAGGAAAGCAAATACAAAAAAAAAAAAGGTGTTTATTGTACGTAAACAATATGGTATGAAGAAAAAATGATTAAATTCGCAAGCAGTTTTGGGGTTTACAGGAGCATGAAATTAGTGGAAACAGCTGCCACCCCTGGCAGCTAAAACTGCCCTTACCCGATTAAGCATGGAGTCGAACTGGGCTTGAATGACAGAAATGAACAACTCATCCCATGCTTCTTCAAGTCTATGCCACACTTTATCAACCGAATAAGCTGGAAAGGGGGGGGGGCTGTCTCTCAGCAACCCATGACCAGATGTTTTCAATGGGTGACAGATTTGGTGACCGTGCAGGCCAGGGCAACAATAGAATACCCTGTGTATCGAGAAAGGTCAGAACACGACACACCACATGCTGTCTTGCGTTACCTTGTTGGAAGATGGCGTTTGGAAGGCTTCGAAGATACGGCAAAACCACTGGACATAAGATGTCAGAAATGTAGCGATCTACGTTCAAATCACCGTCGATACAAACTAGAGATGTGCGTGGCGGGCATCCAATGGCTTCCCAAACCATCACACCAGGTGCAGGGCCCCTATGCCGATATCGAATGCAAGCACACGAAGAACAGTCTCCTCGGAGTCTCCAGACACGTATACCGCCATCAGAATACTGCACGCAGAACCGGGACTCGTCTGAAAAGACGACAGTTTACCGCTCCTGTATCCAGCTTTGTCTTTCGGTGCTCCAGAGTCGCCTGTCTCTCTCTCTCTCTCTATGCTGCATTATCAAGGGAAGCCGAAGTAATGGTTGACGTGCTGACGGCCCTCGCTGCTGCAAACGTCGTCGCACCGTACGAACGGATACTAAGCATCCTGCAAACATGCCCGTTTCTCGACTAATGATCCGTGATAGGGTTGTATGGTTTTGAAGGGCCGACCTCACAATATGTCTCGGGCGTTAGTCATGGGAGAGCGTGGAGATCCTGCATGCCATTCAGTATGATCCTCAGCAACCCATTGATTCCATATTCGCAGGACAGTGGTTAGATTTCGACAAGTGCGACAGGTGATATCACGGAACGATAATCCTCACTCTAGATAGGCAGCGATCCTGCCTCTATCAAATTCCGATACTTGCTGGTAAGCATTTCTTCTTATACGAGGTATAACGTGATATTCTGAGCAAACTCCGACTTTATAAAGCGCTTTCCAAATGAAAAATCCGCTACACAACTTTTCTTTTATGCAGTGCTTCAGTAGTCGTTTCTCCCTCCTGCGTCGTCTAAATGCGCTGAAGTACTATCATTTGTAGATTCTAACCTCTTCTTCCTTTCATGTGATTTGACATTCGTCAGTTCATTCCTTACTGATATCGCAATTTTAATGGCCAGCAGTGTAATAAAGTGACAGATATGGCTATTGATACGATCGAAAAGGTGAGATGGATCGTTAAAAGGAGTACATCCAAATGAAAATGTTTTTTCCTTAAAATAATTTACAATAAATACTTCCCCCATATCAGAGAATTTATCGAACGTAACTTTTTTGTTTTTGTTTCTATAAGACAGAAAAAAATGAATTTAATGCGATTAATTCATTTTACATAAAAGAATTCAAAGAAAATATAATTTAGTCAGATAAGCATGTATTTAAAACAATTAATAACACAAATTACATTCAAGGCAATAAAATTAAATAACTTATAACAAATTAGGTAATATTAGGAAAATAACAAGACCATTACCTAGACCTTAAATTCAGCGCGAGTAATATTTTAACGGGAAATGATTAGTCAAAAAGTATCGCGTTATTATTCTGGCTAATACGGTGTATAAAGGTTAAATTATTTCACTAGAAGGGAGGCACAGAAGATTGAGAAAGAACAAAGAAGATAATTATCTTTAGTTAACATCTAGGACAAGCTCACATGTTGGATTACTCAGTCGGGATTATTATTTCAACTCAACATCATTTTTTCTCAGGCAATATTTTAATAATGTTGGCAAAACTTTCACATGAAAAACGGCTATAAAATCCTTTTATTGATATCTTTTATAAATTCATTGAACGCTCTCAGAATATATTCAAACGTAAGTATTTTTTATTGATTTCAGTTTTAATAGCTTATTTAATAAGAAGTCAGCAGTCATTAGGTACAATTAAACTCGTGCATGTGTTCCGTTTTAAAAATATCTCATTTAAACAAATATCTAATCGAAAGGTAAATTCGTTATTATTCCCTGAAATTTTTTTCATTCTGTGGCGGAAATGTTGTAAAAGACAGGAAAATATCATTAAATAAGCATTGTTATTATAAAAAGGAATGTAATCAACTAATTCTTATATATCGAGAATTTAATAATAAAGGAAAACTCAATGTAAAATGTAAGTATTTGACTGTTTGAAAAGTTATTTTTCTCATTGCTGAAGAAAATTCTCTTGTTCAACATAAAATACCAATGTTTGTTACTTTAGATTACCTCCATATAACATTCACACTTTAAAAGTCAAAAAAATTATATTTAAAATAAGTGATAAACATTAAAAATGAATATAAAATCAGTAAGTTTATAAATTTTTAAGAAAATCAGATATTTTACAGTTATTACATCATATAAGATTTGTGTTTGATTCGAAGGCGAGAATCATACACCATATCTCTCAAAAGTTCCCCTTCGTGGGCTTACCTTCTTTAAGTAAATACGGGTATCAGCCTCAACTTTACTCAATCTTTCTAAAATGTTCCTTAAGTACAATATATATATTATTATGAAAGAAATATGTTTTAAAGGACATTTGTCCCATATTGACGGTAAGTGAAACTCTGCATTTCCCTGGATAATGTTTTGGTTTGGTATTTTCTCAAAATGTTTAATTAATTAACTATTGGCAATGTTTGTATGCATTTTCGTAAAATAAAGAACCTATATTCATTAAGACATAAAGGTTTCTTTACAATAAAATGCCACGTTTTTTGGGATGTTTCTCGCCCCCACCCCATCCCTTCTTGTAATATCCCAAATTTCCAATAAATTATCTCAATACTTGAAAAAAATATTGACCACGTACAAAAAAAAAAAAACATTATACCAAAATTTAAAATTAAAATATTGAATATTCAGTAGGATATAAGTAGTGGAATGAAATAATTTTTATAGTGCATGTGCAAACGATATCAATGTTGTATTTTTCACAGTTTTGTAACCCATAATACAGAATAACTTATACAAACTTTCTGCTACTCCCTGAAAGTAACTTGATAAGTGGGTTTCCATAATTTTGAGTTTTTGTTCATTTACACCGGATTATTTATTAAAATTATACATAAAATTTACTGATATTCTAAATAAACTTATATACTTGTAAATAAGGCAAATAACACTTAATAAACAAGTTGCATTAAATTTATTTAATAATAGATTTATTCCTCAATCTCTAATTCTCTTTTTCCGAACAAATCAAAATGTTTCGACAAGAATTCAAATGAAAAACAATAATTAAAAAAAAAATAACAATGATCTCAAAGGTGTGATATTTAAGTGTTGTGGTCCCAGAGCTGAAGATCTAATCCTAATCGAAGGAACGATTTTGAAATAACATGGTTCACCAAAAAACTTTTTTACACGAATTTTTTGTTCTAACACGAATCCCAAATATTTTTTTTCCAAATATTTAACTGCTGTTTTTACCACCTAATGCCAACTCTTTGAATCAGCCACTCTATTAGGGTACTATAGTAGCATTTAAAATGTATTACATAGAGCAAACGATTAAATGTATTTTAAACTCAGTGGAAGAAAGAAATTTGACTGTCGTGGAAGCTTGGAGAAAGTTTACGATTATGGATTATATTACACATGCTTCTTTTGCCAACAAACGGATGCGCCAATCGAACTTGAATACTTGTTGGAAAAATATTTTGTCAGCATGCGTCAAATGTGGAAAATTCGTTGTACAAAAATCAATTGTTTGTTCTGAAATTATAACTCTATCAAATGATTTTGGTGTCGAAGGTCACAACGTGCAAACGGCTGACATCGAAGAATTGATGCTAGAAAGTCCTTTGGATGAGGACGATTTGATAGAATTTATGACAGTTTATGATAATAAAGAAGTCAATAATGACAAAGTCGAAGATGAAGTTCAGCTATTAACCGCCGATGTAATTCGCGAGGGCTTGAAATTTGCTACAAATAAGGAACATTTTCTTACCCATGATCCTGACATAGAGTGTGCATTAAAATTTCAACGTAATCTTAAGTTTTGTGTAGCAGGATATCAAAAATTATATGAGCATCTTGAGAAACCAAAGAAACCAGGCGCTAATAACAAACTTTGTAACAACAACAAAAAATCAACAGAGGCCATTAATAACAAACGAAATTCTTCATTTGAATCAAAACCGACAGTTATGCTAGGCATATCTGACACATCTACTGGTGACAGCATTTTTGATCCAGTTCGTAATAAACGTGCCCGCTTGTTATCAAGTAGCCATGTGAATAGTTGTTAGTAGTTGTATTCCTAATTTCAATTTGAATTTTTATATCTTTGTATGTACCTATAGATTGAATTTTCCCGGAACAACAATTCTAATTTTTTTGTAAAACAAAAAAGGAATTGTTTTTGTTTTATAAATCTGTAATATGAATTTCATTATTACTTTTTTGAACGGTTTTTTGGGAAAATATTCAAAGTATTCTCATCTTACACGATATTTTAAAGTTGTGGAACATATGCCGAAATTTACCATATGCCGCATTTATTTTTTTACATGAATATTTTTTGCACGGTTTTATGAGGAACGTATCTACCGTGTAAAAAAAAGAGTTGGATGTACTTGCCATGTCACGAATTATGGTTGAATTAAGTTACTTAAAAACATCAGAATGTTACCTTAGCTTCTAAGATGTTTTCAACATTAGTCAGAAGGAATCAAGGAGATGCAAAACACTGACCATTGAAGAAACAAAAGTGGTTGGAATGAAATTGTAAACACTGATTTAAGGCGAACTTAAAAGGAGAGAGAGAAAGTCTTCAAAAAGATCCTACTTATTAAGATAATAATGAACTATTCAAGGGGAAGATCTCTGGTTTTGGGTGAAAAAAGTGAGGATTTTAAATGTCTAATATTGATTCCATGAAAACTTACACTAACACGACAACTTGTTGAACATTATTACCATTGACGTTTGTAACGTACAGGTCCTCAAATTTTCCGTGCAAATTTTTAGGAATCCTATTGGATCCTCGGGACTTGAAAATTACTTTGTCCAAATGTGTCATTTGTAAGAGGTTTCGTTGGAATTCTGTGGAGCCACATTTTCAGCTGTGCCTAAGGCTGAGAAAAAAAAATATGTTGCAGTTTTTGAATTGTTGGCGTCGACTTGGCTGTGTTTTTGTTCCTTACTTCGAGAGAAAAACTCTTAATTGTTTTGTTTACCAAGCAGTACTTTTTGAATAATATTGTGCTATAGTTTATTTTGGTTTTATTGTGCTAAAGTTTTGTTGTGGTGGGATAAATGTGCCACATACATAGTTAAATACTCATTTTTAATCTACGTTTACTCCGCTCATAATATTATTTTTCGTTCTTAGTTGATCATATAATTGGTTCTTTAATCTTATAGTGAAATGAGTGTTGCAAGAAAGGAAAAAAAAATCTCGTCAGTATTCGGAGGAATATTTAAAATTTAGTTCCATACCCGCTGACTTTGATGAACAGTTTTTTTTTTTTTTTTTTTTGTCTTTTTTGCCAACAATGTTTGTAAAACGAATCGATGTAAGGAGTGTTATATTATTCTTTGTCATTCGGCAAAACTGTATTTTCTTTCTGATATTGGCAACACCTTGATATTGTAGACTCTGGCTCTAATCAATGAACTCAGAATGTAACCTCAATTCATAGTTATTAAAAGCTAAGTTATTTTCATCTCACTCTTTCAGTTTATTTATAGTACAATTTTAATAACTATGGATCTTTTTAAGCATTCTTAGTTCGCGTATCTTAAAATGATTAATATGGAACTACTGCTAAAACCAGAAAGATTCGACGTTGATCCCATGAGCGCAAACGCGAAAGCAAAATGGAGTCACTGAAAAATAACTTTTGGGAACTTTCTGCAAGATATAATCAACATTTCTGAAGGAAATAAATTATCTTTACAGTGCAACTGTGTGAGTTCAAGTGTTTACCAGTTCATTAATGACTGTTCGACTTATGCCACATGACTTATTTGATTATTATGACTTATTATGATTTTGACTTATGGAATGCCACAATTTTTCAGATGAAGATGTCCTACCAACTTCAACTGCTTCCTCTTCCGCCTCGAGATCTCGAAAATGTTTTTTTTTGCGGAAAATGATTTTCATTCACGGAATATGTATTCAGCAAAAGATGCCATTTGCAGAAAGTGTGGCAAAAAAGAGCATCACCAGCGTGTCTGTAAATCTAGACCAAGTAGGAATTCTTCAAATATATCGGCTTCCTCAAACGCATTGGCAGTTATTTCAGCAGCCAGTCACTGCCTCTAGAAATGGATCATTAAAGCATCGGTAAATAATATCCAGCTTGATGCATTAATTGATACAGGTAGTTCTATGAGTTTTCTTAATGTGAAACATGTGTATAAATGTAAAGTTAAAATTGAACCATATTATGGGAAAATATCCATGGCAAACTCCTCTATGGTCTCCGAAACAGTATAATTTTTTGGAGAAAATTTAACCCTTGAAAACTTCATTTTTTGAGGTGTTGAACTGTTGATCATGAAAGAACTTTGTAATGATGTATTGATAGGCCATGTTATTCTAAAGGGACATTCATCTGTGAAAATTGAATTTGATGCTAATAGACCTCCACTACCTATTAGCTCTTAAACTGCAGCACAAGTACCTCCTATTTCGCTATTTTCTAACTTGACCCCGGATTGTAGACCAGTGGTGACAAAATCAAGGTTTCATACTGAGGAAGACAATATCTTTATGGCAATCGAAATACAGAAACTCCTTCGTGAGGGTATTATTGAACCAAGTAATTCAACGTGGAGGGCTCAAGCATTTGTTATTAGAGGAGGTAATCACAAGTCCAGAATGGTTGCTGACTACTCTCAGACTATTAAGAAATATGATTTGCTAGATGCCCATCCTCTGCCTAAAATTGAAGAGATAATTTTAAAAATTTTGAAAAACAAAATATTTAGCAAAATTGATCTACAAAGTGCCTACCACCAGATCTCTATCCTGGATAGTGAAAAGCATTATACGGCTTTTGAAGCTTGTGGAAAACTATACCAGTTTTTGCGTGTTCCTTTTGGTGTCTCCAACGGAGTAGCCTGTTTTCAAAGAATCATTGACACTATTATTGAGGATGAAAAACTTGATCTTACGTATCCTTTTATTGATGATGTCACTGTTTGCGGCAAAGATCTGAGGGAACATGATGACAACTTGAAGAAATTCATGACTGCTGCAAGGAAATTTAATTTGACCTTAAATGAAGAAAAGTGAATCTATTCCACAAATTCTGTACGATTGCTGAGTTATATAGTCGGCGATGGTACAATTAAACCAGACCCAGAACGACTATAGCCTTTGTGTATATGATCCTAACGACTCTTCTGCGTCACAGAGTGCTTTAGGCATGTTTACCCATTATTGTAGGAGGATCCCGAGTTTTTCAGAAAAGATACGTCCCCTTCTAGGAAAAAAGCAGTTTCCTCTCTCTAGTGAAACAGTTGCAGCCTTTAATTTGCTGAAAGATAGCGTAGGCCAATACTACCTTGGCAACAATTGAAGATGACATAACTTTTAGAGTCGAGACTGATTCATCAGATTTTGCGATTGGTGCTACCCTGAGTCTAGCCGTCCGTCCTGTAGCCTTTTTCTCAAGAACATTAAATACATCTGAATTGAAGCATTCTTCTCCAGAAAAAGCGGCATATGCCATTGTGGAAGCCCTCCGCCATTGGAGACATTTCTTAATGGGAAATAATTTTGAAGTGTTCACAGATCAGCAAACAGTCTCGTTTGTTTTTGATCAGCGACACAGCAGCAAAATTAAAAATGAAAAATTAATCCAATGGAGACTTGAGCTAGACAGTTTCAAGTTTGACATCATTTACCTTCCAGGGAAATAAAATGTAATAACTGACACATTATCCCGTATAAAAGGTACTCTAATTTCTAGAGTCGACTTAGACGACCTACATAACTCTCTCTATCCTCCTGGGGTAACACGAATGTACCATTGGGTTCATTGCAAGAATCTCCCTTTTTCTTTAGATGACGTACGAAAAGTCACAAGTTCTTGTTTGGACTGCAATGAGTTGAAACTCAGATTTGTAAAAAATGTAGGAACACTTGTGAAAGCTCCTTACCCATTTGAAAGGTAGAATCTTGATTTTAAGGGACCTCTCCCCAGTGTCTCAAGAAATCGATATCTCTTGAAAAAGTTGTGGATAAGTTCTCCAGATTTCCATTTGCTTTACCTTGTAGTGACATTTTTACTACAACTGTGATATCACATTTAAAGAACATTTTTTTGACTTCTGGTATGCCATCATTCATCCACTCTGATCGAGGTTCTACCTTCATGTCTCAGGAATTGAAAAGTTTTTTAACGTCCCATGGAATAGCAACGAGTCGCACAACTCCCTATAATCCTGCTGGAAATGGACAGGTGGGACGTTACAATGGAATAATATGGAAAAGTATACAACTTGTTCTAAGATCTAATAATATGCGGACTGAACAATGGGAAGGAGTTGTGCAACCAGCTCTTCATTCAATCTTTTCCTTGTTGTGTACCACTACAAATGCGACTACCCACGAGCGAATGTTTTCTCGCTTGGCTTACACAGTCTGGTCCTGTTCTCATGAAAACCCATGTGCTTACCAACAAGTACGAGCCACTTGTCCAAGAAGTGGAACTGATTGAAGCCAACCCTGACTATGCTCATATAAAGCTTGCTGATGGAAGGGAAATAACTGTTTCTATTAGACATTTAGGTCCAAGAGGAGAAACTATTCAAATATTGTCAACAAGGGGAATACAGAAGAAAATATTCTAGTAGATGCAGATGTACAGCTTATAAATTCAGACTTGGAAATCCCTTCAGAAGAAGTGACTGAGAAAAATGTGAACACTATAGTGTTGTGTCCAGTCCGTCTAAGCCAACCTCCTGCTTATTTAAAGGACTATGTCAGGGACTGAAATGATCGTAATTGAAATTTAAAAGGGGGTGAGTGTGATATTATTCTTTGTCATTTGGAAACACTTTATTTTCTTTCTGATATTGGCAACACCTTGTTATTGTAGACTCTAGCTCTAATCAATGAACTCAGAATGTAACCTCAATTCATAGTTATTAAAAGCTAAGTTATTTTCATCTCACTCTTTCAGTTTATTTATAGTACAACGAGGTCGTCTTGAAACACTTTTAAATTCGAAACATAACGTTCATATTAATTCAAGATTTGAATTACTTTCAAACTTAAAAGAAAATTTTGAAAAAAAATAGTTACATTTAAGTCTCTATTTACTGCTCATAATGCTACTATCAATCATATTCTTGAGGTTGGTTATAAAATTTCATTACTTATCACTAAATCTGGAAAAATTCATATTATAGGGAAGCATTTAATCAAACCATCAACATCAGGATCTTTTAAAACGTTTCTGGAAAAAGGTGGTGAAGACGTTAAAGTTATGCCACTAAGTAACATTACTGTTTGCGGAAGAATAGATTAAATGTGTTAAGATATTGAAACAGAACTTGTTGAAAAGATGAAAACAAAGAAATTCTTGGTGTAAATGGATGAATTGACTTAGAAAGACAGAGGCTGTACTTATAACTTACGTAAGATATATTGATAAAGGTGATTTTGCTGAAGAAATATTGTTCTGTAAATCATTAGAAAGCACCACTACCCCTAAGGATATTTCTAGTAAGATAAAAATTACAAAGATGGCAATAACATACTAACGAAAAATAGTACTTCTTGTGCTGCACATGGTGTTCACTAATAGGATGAGGGGGATGATTACTTAAAACTGATGAAAGATGAGAATTCAAAAATCCTTCATGTACATTGTGTTATTCGCAGAGAAAACATGGTAGATAAAAACATTTCGTCTGTTCTAAATGAAGTATTAAATTCAGTTATAAAAATGTATCACTGCTATTAAGCCAGTGCCAAATACGAACGTCTCTTCAAGTTTTTTTAGAAGAACAAAATGAAGACCATGCGAGACTTATACTTTGCACTGAAGTGAGATGACTCTCGAAAATTAGTGTTGGAAATAATTGATTTGGATACCGTTAGAAGACGCCTTGTCTCGTCTAAGTGAGAGTGCGTGGGTTCATGGGTACATTTTGTTCTTTCCCCTTTAAGTTGGGTTTTACTTGTTTGGATTTAATTTGTTCTGACCACTATTACGGGTTAGTGAAAGTATGAGCTGTTTGGAAGCCCTTGTATATTCTTAAATATTTGTTTATGTATAATTGGTGCGTAGAGATTGAAAATAAATGTGGTAGAAAGGTATCGCTCTCCCTCTCTTCCTTGTTGGATTACTTTTCTTTAATAGGGAGCTGTTTCAAAAGATTTATAGAACTATTTGATACTTTTAATGATTTTTAAACGACAAACCTAAAATGAAAAATCTGTTACCGGTCGATAGTCAAGCATTTGTGAGTTGTTAGTAGATATAAAATGCCGGTTCTGGGACAAGAGGAGCGAGGAGCC
>BMAW01116503.1:86854-122531 GCA_019974015.1 Nephila pilipes | reverse complement strand
TGTGTGTGTGTGTGCACATGCATGCGCGTGTGTGTGTGTGCTTACGTGTGTGTGTATAAAGTAAAAAGACTTATCCTTTCGTTTAAATTACAGCAAAATATATGCTAATAATAATAAAAAAATAAATGAAGTAGTGAACAACAATATAGTGATAAATAAGAAATGATAATTTCTGCAATGTTTGAATTCCCTTTTTGATATTCAGGAAGCAATAGATAGTTTTAAGGCAGTTGTATCACTCATCTCATATTAATATAATTTATATTTTCAATTCAAATCTCCTTATATAAATTAGTAGCAAGATACCAAAATAAAATAGTTTATTTAAATCAATTTCATTAGATCAATTTTCTTTTTAAATTGTTTCTCTTTAGACATCTGTTCCAATATTTAAATGAATTCAAATGCTTTCTTCAAACTAAAAATATCTCTTCCCATAATAATGCAGTTTAAGCCACATAGACTGAATAACATGTTTATTAGATGTAAAGTAGAGCTTTGTATCAAACTATTAATACATTCACCAGATTCCTAAGATTATTATAAATATTTTTGTTATACCCTGCATTCACCACATTTACCTACATTTTTACAATAGAATTAATTTTGATTTAAAACTAAATGTTTGAATTAAAATGCAAAGGTTATTAAACAAAGAAATAAGAGATAAAAGCAAAAATAAATCTTACATGAAACTTTCAATTCGACATTGCTCTGAGCAAAAAAGAAATCATTTTGATATATTCATAAGAAACATATTATATTCACAAGTAAGCATAACTATTTATTTTACTTTGATCCTTTCAACGTAGCTACTTGTATATTTGAAACTTTTCGATTGTTGAAACTGATTAATGTAAAATAGTAAAAAGTTTTCTTCTGTATCCACAAATAGACCGTTTTATTAATGAATCATCAAAAATTGGATTTCAGTTTATTCCTTTATTTTAGTCAAGTTTCTGATTGTGTTATTCAAAATGTCGCTGTTATCTGCAGCCAAAGAGGGATTAGATTATTAACATGACATACATTTCGATCCTCATCAATCCATAGAAGATCTAATTGTACGATGTCTAGACTTTGCGGTGACCTGTCAATCGACTTTATTCATGCACGTCTCAAATCTATCAAGTTTAAGTCAATTATTACTAAAAACAAAAAACATTAAATGCTTTTAGGTTATTCAATGTATAACTGTTATTGAATGTATAACAAAGTAAAACTGTTTAACCTGTTTATGTTATTACGCTCCAGTAATTTAAATACATGCTTCATTATTGCTTACTTATATCGAAATTAAATTTACTAAGAAACTTTTAGAACATATTTAACATTTATATATATATATATATATATATATATATATATATATATGGTTATTACATATATATATATATTAGATAAACCATATATATATATGTATATGGCGATATATATATATACATATATATATATATTAGATAAACCATATATATATATATGTATATGTATATATATATATATATATATATGTATATATATATATGTATATGCATATATGTATATATATATATATATGTGTTATATGTATATATATGTATATATATATGTATATATATATATATATATATATATATACATGTATATATATGTATATATATGGGAAAGAGAGTATAAAATATATATATATATATATATATATATATATATATATATATATATATATATATATATATATATACGAATATCAGTATACGAATCTTTGTACTTGTCAACACAAATTGTATACCCGAAGTCTTCATTCACATTAGAATTATTTTATTTCGTCGAAAAATAGATAAGTGAGCAATGAATAGTAGTGAAATTTCACATGAACTCCAGAAAAAAGGCTACTGAAACTTATAATTAGTTGAAAGAATTGTAAGCCACTCAAAGTTTATTGTATGCACGTGATTTTGAGTTCTTTAATTGTTTCCAAGATGACCGAGAAAATGTAGAAGGTGATTCAAGCCCGGATTTCCTTTCCACATCAAAAAAGAATTACAATATCGAAAATATCTGTAACATGGTTCCATCGGAGAGTCGGTTCCGTATTCGTGTGGTTGTTAAACATATAGGAATAGACTAAGAATCTGTGCAACAAACTTTTCGATGAAATCGATGCGTCGGTTCATTCCGTATTGACTGTTAAAAGGTTTCCTGCCAAGTACAACATCCCAGTGTAAGACCATCCGCCTCCACCTTATTCATTGAACCTTGAGCCATACAACATTTTTCTTTTTCCTAATGTTAAAACTACTTAAAATGAAATATGAATTAAATAATTGGACCTGTGAAGGAGAAAGCGGCACATGTTCTGAAGGAACAGACATTAGATGACTTCCAGCGGTGGTTCAATGCAGATTTGTTTTCCAATCTGTTTTAAACTGCAGTTTTACTATATATATATACTGAAAATTTATGAAAGAATAATTTAAAATATTTAAATAAAATATGTATGCGTCGTCTATATATATATATATATATATATATATATATATATATATATATACATATATATATTAAAATACTTAAATTAATGAATGGGTGAAAGCAATTAAAATTAAAATATATATTTTTCTATAATTAACGAATAATACAGTAACTAAAATTTAATTCAAGATGTATTCGACTTAAAATTTAATTTCCTTGCGACTAATATGTGGTATTTAAAATTGGTTGTGTGTGAATCAAATTTATATTTTTCACAACATTGTTTCTCCTCATTAAAGTTTTTAAAAGTACATAGAATATAAACATTTAATCACTGAACAAATAATTATTTTTCATAATAGGATAATAAATAGTTCATGTATTTAGATGTAAATACTGTAATTAGAAATACAACTTCAAATTATTGCATTAAAAGGTGTAAAGGTTACTTATTTTGTCGAGTTGAGAATGTATTTTATGACATTAAAGATAAATTTTATTTATAGTAATACTGAAGAACTAAACTGCAGGAAAAATATTTTCTTAATAATTTATGTAAAAAACATTTTTGTGAAAATGTTTATTATTTGAGCATAAATTTTTGAAAGTAATGTTTCCTAAATATGTTACTCGATTATAATTCTTACTTTTATACTTATGCAAAAATTCATTCTTTTTAAATCTAAAAATAAGAGCCTAAATATTTTTATGTTTTTACAGAATAAATCACTCGGTTGCTCTTCGGAATCCAAAATTTTACCAGTGTTGCTCAGGCTTCTGCATCGACCTATTGAAAAAATTTGCTCATGATCTTAAATTCTCTTATGATCTCTATCGTGTAGAGGATGGAACGTGGGGAGTTCTTAGTGTAAGTATATTTTCTATTTATAAATGTACAATCAACTAATATATATATACTAGCTGATACCCGCCGGCTTCGCTGGGCAGACGATAATGTAATATTTTGAAACCTATACGCAAATTATCGAGAAAATTTTCAGCTTTTATATCTAATCTAAATTTATTATATGATAATCTAAATTTAAAATTTTAAGGAATTGATTATCTGTAATAATGGTTATCCTAGACTTTCAAATATATGGGAAAAATAAAATAATTTAGTAAGAAGTCATCTCCTATATATATAATATGGATAAAATTCTATCCAACGTGTACATATTACACCTAGTATTGCCGAAGATGCAACATTTTGTCAGAATATTCATCATGTGCTTAACTTTCAAATGAAATATCCTCGCAATAACATCGTGTCTATCATAAGATTTTTGTCCTTGTCTCAAGATATTTTGATTTCTGACCATTTAGGATTGCAAGTGACTGCAATCCTTAAAAAACAGTCGTGCAAGTCGGGACGTCCAAAATGTCTTACGTATGTCAAAGCCTCTTTAGTTCGTTCATGTATGTAGCGAGGTCCTCCAGTAAACGAAGATTGTCTTGCGTGTGTGCTACTCCATAAAAAGTCGCCATTTAGTAATTTTCAAAATCCTGCTATGTTTTGGAGCTAAACTACACTTTCATCAACCGTGAGATTCCAAACTCATTTATTTCTATCGATAAATATGTACGTTTCCTATTTTCGACATGTACAAAATTTCACATAAAGAGCCCCTTCGCCAAAATCTTGCCAATCCTCCATCAGCGCTTCAATATAAATTTATTTGGTATTTTTCCATTTCGCATGCGTAAATCTCACCAAGTAAACTTAATTGGTGAAAATACGTAGTATTACATATAAAAAAATATATTCCGTTTGGCGTCGGTCACATCATTTTTGGCGATAAAGTCACCAAAAAATCATTTTTGGCGATAAAGTCACCAAAAATTACATAACAGATGGATAAAAGTTTATTAACGGAGGAAAATTACATTTTGGATAAAACTTCCGTAAAATCCGTTCTTAGTGAGCGTCTACATCGCAAAATGAGTAGCTGTGCTAAATTTCAGGTCAATCGGTTGCTTAGTCTTTGAGATCTCGTGATGAGTCAGTCAGGTATATATATATATATATATATATATATAAATATAAAGAGAGAGAGATCACTTTTTCGAGCAGAGTTTTTAAGGCAATATCCCATCTAGAACTAGAATTAACTCCTGTGAGTAGTTCAAAATATTAAAATAAACCAGAATTCGAGCTATCAAATTACAATTTTCAACATTTATCTAACAAAATACAGTTACAAAAACGATATTACAAAATAACAAGTAATTTAATTCAAACAAATATAATTAATAACACTTTTATGAAATAATTATAATTCATTTAATATTAAATGATATTTTGTGAATAGTTTTTAATCCCAATTTCCAACTTACAAACATTAATAAGCAATGATAATTTTACTCACAATCTTTATCGATATTATTTCTGGACATAACAATATTATTTAGGTATGTAATTTATCAAACATTTCCTTCATAAAATATATAATCTTGGCATTTATTTAAATCAGAAGTGCCCCCATTCTGTAATTCAGACTTATCAAATCTGAAACCATATAAGAAGAATATGTGACTAAGTATCAGAAGAGTGATTCAATTTTATTTGTCTTTATACAGTATTCCAATAAAAAAGAGTTCGGTAATTTAACTACATTTACGAAACATTTTGACCACCGAATATTTTTAAATATATTTCTTTTATTTTATTGACAGTAAAAATAATCAAATTTACTCTGGTGTATTCAAAGGAATATAAGATTATATTTTGCACTGTCTTTAATTTTTAAATAACTATTTATTTGGGAAATTATATTGATATTTTTTATTTTAAACCTATTCCAATAACGATAATTTTCTTTAGATAAGCAATATATAAAAAAATTCAGTATGCTTCTGTACAAGACAGTTCTCCTCTTCATTTCTTGCTATATTTTTACTCCATATATGACGCTTCTTTACCAATTTTGTCACGTTTGCACTGGTAATAAAGCCACATCTCTTTATGAACAGAAATAACCAGAGATAGAACCTTTTTCTATACACTCACGTATTGCAGAATCACAGCGGGATATCTTTATTCAGGAAAGTTCCTTACGTGACTCCAAACATAATCGAAAATTTCATCGCACTGTATCAACAAGTGCAGGCTCCATTTATAAATATATGTTGTATCTTCTTTTGATAAATAATGTACGGTAGAATGTTTGCTTGCTTAATATGAGGACAGCTTAAAATTTCTTATTTTCAGTATAATTTTATCTATTCAATAGTTCTCATTATTTATAGAATTCAGTTATATTATTTATGGAATAAGAAAATGTCAATCAGAAGTAAACATCTACTATTTTAAGAGTAGGAAAAAAAGAAACAAAAGCATTTCAACCAAAAGAAATAAAATTAAATTTACAAATCTATTATATTAAAACACACTTATAAAAATGTGTTTTCTAAACTGAGAAAAAGGATTTTTAACTTTAAGATAAATTATATTCACACTCACTCCAACATATCGCTACACCAAGTTGCTAAAATTGCCAAAACTAATGAATAATTAATTGACTATACATAAAAAAGTATTTAGAAAGAAATAATCATGAAACTAAAGTTTAAAATATAAAAAAAAGGTGTTATGTGAACTTTGTAAAATTAATCCTTTTTTAATTGCGCGTGTAACCCTCTATTAAAATTATTAGATATCAAAGAAAATATATATATATATATATATATATATATATATATATATATAACAGTTTTAATCTGATCATGATGAAATTTTGCTCGTTTGATCCTGAAACCAAGAAAAAGTTCCGAGTCTACATTTGAGTCGAAATATGTAGATTCGGGAACAAACGCCGCTGGATCAAGAAAACTTTGTTTGTTTAATATATGTTAGGGTTCATAGCTAGGCATTTATACATACATGTCAAAAACTTCTTCTAACTGTTTGAAAACATGAGTGATTAAAACTATTTTATTTCTCAAAATATGGGATAAATAATTTTAATTATATATTTTTAAAAAACACACACTCTCTCTATATATATATCAAAAAAGTGATTTTATTTGTGTGTTATTCATCCAAATCTAATTTTTTTTTAATCTTGAAGAAAATCAGTTCACTTTACGTTCTCAATTTATATAATGTATTTAGGAAAAGAATCAGAGTTTATATGTAAGGTATTTTTCATATGTATCAATTTATGAATAAGAATATATCTTTAATAACTGTATTTAAATAAATTTAATAGGACCTTTTTCCGGCAATTTTAGATGACTGAGCATAAGTTCATTTGAGCTACAAAAGTTTAGCTAAATATTATTTCTTAATCCTTGAAATATAACCAAAGAAAAGAAGGAAAGAAAAAAAATTGCATTTGAAAAAATTTTGAAGATGAAAAGTAAACAGCTATCCAGTCGTTGGAAAAACTTGAACAAGGGGAGCTTCATCTATATAAGAAGTGAATGAAAGTCTTGACTCGGCAAGAGAAAAATCTTCAGGTTTTTTTGATACAATTTGGGAAAAAAATTATTTCAATTTTTATTTCATCTGAAAAAAATCTACAGCTTTATCAGAGTTGGTAAAAATGTTGCACAATTCTTCTGAAACCAAAAAAAAGGAAATCAATGTCTACCTGATATTTCAAAAAATAAATCTAGACCTCTGTATGAAAATTATTTTTTCTACATAAAGCCCAGGAAAGCCGAGTAATTCCTCTAGTGTTAAAAAAGAGCATTATGTATTTTTTTTTTTTTTACTTTTTTTCAAAATATATAACGTAAATAAATCTCAAAATAGGTATAAAATACTTTTTTATTCACCCTTAACAAATTTATTTTCATTTCTCTATGAATAATTTTAAATCAAAACTTAAATTAATTTAGCCCTTTTACAGTTGAATTATTTAGGATTTCACGTAAACATAAAATTGAAAATAATAAATTACCATTTAATAAAATGTATGATAGCACTTGTAATAGGAGATTAAAGTAATTGAAACTATGCTTGAACACGATTTCTATCAGCTATTACTCTTTTTCTGATTTTTGTATTTATGTTTCGTACAAGCAATGCATATACATAAAGTAGGATACTGTCAATAAGAAAACTTTTCATAAAGAGTTATTCAATAAATAAAATAAAATTTGAGTGATAATTGATTAAAAGAAACATTCATTTGTAAATAAATATCTACAGTTTTAAATTTCAGTTTAAAAAAACTTACTAATGAATTTAGCAACAAAATAACATTTTTTCTTGATACAATCGAACCTATTTATTTCAAACTTTTAGGTATCAAAAAATAATATTTTTATCAGACTTCCTTCACAAAGCTTGAATTTTTATAACAAAATGCGTTTCTATATACCGTTTTTTTTTTTTTTTTTTTTTTTTATTTTCCGCAATTTTTATATATGGGTTAGAACAAAATTGAGGATAACTACCCCATGGATCAGAAAATATTGAATAACACTTTTGTCAAAACTAACAGAAAAGTGATGGCAGCGAAGAGAAATTAATTAAAAAAACATCAAGAAAAAATTATTGTAAGCTTTCAAAACAGTATGATATAGCTTAAGATTTATTCTTAATATTTTTGAAGAGAATTTTTTACTTCCCTGAATAAAACTGAGAATTCAACTGAAACGGTTTTGCAATATATTATGTTCAAAACACATTACGAACTATTTCATCAAAAAATAAATAAAAATTTGGATCCTTTAGTACATTTTTATCAAATTTTTAAATTACATACATAATTGTTCATATTTTCTTTAAATGTCTTAATAGTTTAATGTTTCATTCATTATAGTCACTAAAATAAGTTTTTCCTAATGAATGTTAGTAAGAAAATGAAGAGAGAAATGTTTGACATGCATTTCTGTATATCTAAAGTATATTAAAATTTCGGTATGCAGATATTTTTATCATGCCGAAATTCATAAAGTAAAAAAAGAGAATGCAGAAATGAAAAAATATGGAAGAATCATTATATTCGATAATTAGGGATTCAACTATACATTTTGTGAAAAGTACAAAGATTAAAAGCATTATTCATTTAACCGATTCATAAAGATTCAGCTTTTCATTGGAAAAAAACAATTTCTAAATGTTTATGGTTATTTGAAGCTTTACTGAATATTTATTTTTTAAAAAACAATAATCCACAAACCGCAGAATATACAATGCGTAATCGGAAATTCCATAGACTTAACTTTTAACTTTTTCATCTTAATTTATCAAAAAGTTAATAATATAAAACTCATAACTCTAAATATGGATTTTTTTATCAGAATTATAGCTAATCTGAATCTTCTAAATATTACCTTTTAATATTGTTAGAAATTTTATAAATACAGAAATAAAAAGGAATAGTTAAATTTTTTCCCTAAAAAAAACTTCGAATCCATTTACGTGTTATAGGTTTTCAACAAAAAAATAATTTTAAAAAACAGCAGCCAAATATTGATTAATCCAACCAACATTCTATTTTAAATTTTTTTTAAATGTACGTTTGCATATCTAAAAATTCCGATTCCATTTCGGAAGCGGAAAAGGAAATAAATTTTCTAGGAACTTTTGCATTTACATTCTCGAACTCTCGTTGGCTCAATTCGAATTTTTGAATGGACTGGAGAAGAAAAGGCGTAGCTATAACAATATTTTAGAATACTTTTCAGAAGATTCCTGATTTTTTTCGTTCACATGAACTGTCAAAAGAAGCATTAAGGTTTCCTTCCGTTTTAGAAATAGCGTTATTTTTGTATGTGTTCCGGTATTAGGATAAGAAATGGCTAAGAATTTCGAGCGTTTGACGGTATACTAGGATAATAAGAGTGAAAGAATTGTTTTTTTTTTCTTTAAATGTTGCGCTGAAGTAAATGAAAAATATTCTACTCTCCTTGCTCATTCCTAGACAATTCGGATAAAATTTTATCTGCTCAAATGAAAGTACTTTAACAAAATCATATTAATACCATATTAAGCATTGACAGCATTGTTACAGTCGACGTAAGATGTCCACAATCGAAATGACACCAAAATTTTGACCGTCTTTATGAGAAACGCTCCTTATGTACACCTGCTACATGCGCATCTCAGATGCGTTGGATTTCCTGCTATTCATTCATTTGACACCAAAGTTTAATCATTTACATTTTCAATTTCTATGTCTTTGCATACGCAATTTCATTTATATCGGAAAATGTGGTCTTGGTGCTTCGATTTCTTTGTTATAGATTGTTTTAAATTTATATTGATTCAACATAAAGAAATATATGTCTTTTTAATTGTGAATTTTTTTTTTGTCTTATAATATCAGGAAATTAATTTCATTCATTATAAATACATAAAAATGTATAATGAATGCTGAATAAGACCCATAATGTGCATGTATGAAGATCATAATGTTTAAATGCATATACACACATATTCATCATACGTAGATGAATGCATAAAGATATATAAAGTTTATTTTCTCAAAACAATGTACCTTTAGTTTCACTATATGTTATTTTGTACCTTGCTAATCAGACAACATATTATTTCAGAAACATAAAACTACATTATAAAATCAGTAGGAATATTATTTTTTAAAATTATATTTGTTATTTTATGATAATTGTATTTCATTTTATTTATGATCTACATTCTTTAGCTTTTATGTTTGGTTCGTAAATATTTTCAGGCTTGTCTTCTATTTAATTATCGATTGATTAATGAATTATTCAAAAAAAGAATTTTTAAAATTGTTAGATAACTGTCATCAAACATACTTAAAAATTTTAACAAAATTATTTTCTTACTTATTGAGGTGAACTATTTCATATTTCGGATTAAAATCAACAATTTAGCATCTACAATCATTTCAATATTTAGTTAATTTTTTGTTCGTATTTTACAAGATAATTGATTTTCCAGATTCTTTTAATTTCATAAAAAAAACTGTAGCTTTTTATCTTTTATTATGAAGCATCTAACGGAATTTTGTTTTTAGGCATTCAGACTTTTGTTCTCACACAAAATGATTAATACACGAAGGAACAAGCATAGATAGTTTGATGATTGCAACTATCAGATTAAATGTATTTGGTTTCAATTTGTCTATGCATACTTCCTTAGTTTGCCGTAGAATTCTGAAATTTACAGGAAAGCACGTAAAATATATATTAATAGTCAAAGACTTAATATATATATAAAATAGTTTTCTCTTTTTATATAGTTTTATTTTTAATTCCTTATTTTTTAAGTAAATATTTTGATACCTTGTGATTTTTTTTAAGAACACGTAGAATTTCTTAATACTAAGCTGTAAATTTGAAAATGTTTGACTTTGAATTCGTCAACAAAGTATTATCTATTTCAAACCTTAATTCTCAAAGTAGAGATTACATAGTAAAACGGCATTCAAAGGATTGATTTCAAAATATATTTACTATACTCTACTTATTTTATTTCCCCCTTTTTATTATTCAAAGGAAAATAAAGTAATATGTTTCTACTAGTAAATATATTAATTAAAGCTTTTATTATATCCTTATAATAATTAGAAAATAACAAATCATGATCTTCGTGATTACAGCAATGAGTAATAAAAATCATTAATAGAAAGGGTATCTAAATTGCACACAAATATATGTACAAAAGTTCACCAGAAAAACAAAACAAAGTCTTATAAAATAGTTAACTGATAGATTTATTTTTCTGTTAATTAAATTTAGTTACTAACGAAGATAAAGCGAATTAAAATATAAAATTTGTATACAATAATGTAAAATAGAAAAAGGTGTTCATAAAAAATCAGCACTTTATTGCACACCAAAGAAATGTAACACTGTAACAGTTAATTTTATTATTAAATATTGAAGAAACGTAGCAAACAAAATTCTTTAAATTACAGTTTTATATAGTCTTAAGGAATTAGTAAATAAATTGAAACTAAGTAAAATAATTTGTAATTTGCAAAAAAGAAGTCTTATATTAAATAACCCTGCTTTCCTACCTCAAAATTTATTTACCTAATTAAATTATTCAAAATTTATTTATTTAATTAATTTATTTACATAATCAAAAATTTACTAATTATGGATGCATGTTCTGGAATATTTAATAAATGGATTATTGCTAATTATGTTGTGATGTATTCTACCGTATTTTAAAGTATTCTGTTCTTTTTGAACATTTTTTTGTCTAACTAAAATTCTATTTAGTTCCAGATAAGAATTTCTTATATTTTCTAAATTGTATATGTAGTCATGTCTAAACAGTAAAATGTATCTGCCGTACTTTTCAGCAAAATGGCACTTGGAATGGATTAATAGCTGAATTACTCAATCAAAAAGCCGAAATTGTTGTCACTTCCATTAAAATAAACTCTGAACGCCAGACCGCAGTAGATTTCACAGTTCCGTTTTTAGAAACAGGAATCGCCATTGTCGTTGCCAAACGCACGGGTATAATATCACCAAAGGCCTTTTTAGGTAAGTTGCAAAGATGTATTATCTTCAAACCTAAATTCATATGTAATAACTTTCCTTTTGTTTGCATTTCAAAATTTCATACATGATTTATTACAGACTACGATGTTTAAATAGGTGTTGATATATTATATTATTAAATGATAATATAATTTATGTGTGTAATTATTCAAAATTTATAAGAGAATTATTTATCAGATAAAATAAATTTCTTTTATTTAACTCAACGGGAGTAAAAAAAAAGTGATTTTAGGCTGTTTATTAAAGATAGAATAGATGTGATAAACTATCAAATACATTTTTACTGATTGAATATTTTAAAGAAAATATCTTATCGATATTTCATGCCTTTAGTAGCATTTAATAGATTATTTGTTTGGTTATTTTTTTAAGATAAGATGTTTAAACACTACGACGTTTCAATAAAAACCAAATGATCATCTTGATTCCTTCTTGATAGGACTATTTCTATATATCCTATATTATTATATCAGCAAATGATATATCTCAGAATTCAGCTATATAGATATAGTTATATATCAAACATCAGAAAAAATTCTAGAAACCTTAAAATGTTTTTAATATATTTATACTATTATTTTTTATAAAAAAAACAATTATGTTTGAATTATAGGAAAACAGTTAAGTAATGCTTATTTCTTTATATTTCATTATAGAAATTATTATTTCTATACTAGTTTACTTATATTTTCTACAAAACCCCTTTAATCTAAAACAAAATGATTTTAGTGTCAATAGATGGTGATGTCAATATTATGTAATATTTATGACACAAATTTGTATATTCTCATCAGCTGATTTTATTTATAAATTTCAATTTTATTTTGCTAGGAAATTTCGAAGTCTTAGTAATTTTTACATTAAGTTTAAACTAACCAGGCTAGCATTTTTAAATCTTTTGGTGTGACAAGGTGTTAGACCTTTTACATTAAGAAATTGATAAATGGACAAAACCCTATGGTACTTTAAAATATTTAAATTTAAAACTGTATAATCCGAGGACATATTTAGGATTGTATGGATACTCGAGAATAAAATTTTATTGCTTGAAATATAATTAAAATCTCAGTCAAGTTTATTTGATTGCAGTTTTAGAAATGAAATTTTTTTGAATATATTCTTTTATATATTTTGTACTAACCAATTTGCAATAAATTAATTTGCTCACTGTAGTTGTATGTATCCGTTATACAAGTGTGCCTACGTACACAGTTCCAATGTTAGATATAAATTAATCAGAAATTTTCCTTATATTATACATTTTTAGGTTTTATTCAATAAGCAACTAAATAATTCCTGTTGTTATAAAGTATGAGAACATATCTCTCTTTTCAACGTGCTTTACGCAAATAATATTACGTCTCCATAAACAGCCGTGCAGAGAACGAGAACGATGTCCTTATTCAAATAATTTTCTCTGGGCATTCATCCGTAGCGCTGTACGTGAGCTTAGATCACGGACATGCTTCTCGAATTATGCCATTAAATCAGGTGAGTTGACTTAATTATCGAAGATCCAGCGAGACCTTTCAGTGAGAACCATATTTCTCGAACTGCTGGCATCTATGCTAATGACACCACTGTGGTACAAATAATCGATTCTCAGCATCGATTTAAATGGGAAGATAAATATTTAACTTAGAAATCTTTGAGAGAAAGTTGAAGTGAAAATTGATTATGCTAAAGAATTAGTTGATTTCTCAGAAGTACTTTAAAAAGTGGGTTCTTCTTGGAAAATTCAAACTTTTAAAGGGTGAACTATGTTACTTACCTTAACTAGGTACATAAATTATATCTGACAATTTGAAATGCCTCTTTTAATTTGCTCTTTTTAGAGAACTCAAAACAATAAAGATTTGAATAAAGAATTATGCAAATCACAATAACGGGTGATAACAGAATCTAATATTTGAGAAATTGCTACATCTATTCCATTTAATTATATACTTATTTCTCGAAAGAGAATCATAATTAAAAAATTAGCTCTAATGTAAATGAAACTACTTCTAAATATATATATATATATATATATGAGTTTGTGTAGAAAATTTTATCAAACACCAATAAAACTACTGATCATATTTAGATATATAAAAAATAGTCTTATATGATATATTTCGTTTGTCCTTCCGGAACATAATCAAGAAAACTATCCATTGTGCCCATTCTTCAGCAAGCTACATATAATTGGCATTGTGAAAAGCATAACGTTTCCAAGTTAATGCCTGTCACACAAAGTGATCACTCTTGTATCTTGTTCTATCTCATAATAAATACAGTCAGAATGAGGAACTACTACTGATTGAAATGGAAATGCATGTTTGAATCACAGTGTATCAACGGAATGAGAGGAATAAATACGTCTTTATCTACAGCATTCGCCTTGTGATGTTGGCCTCTATTACATTGAATAACGTATTCTTTACGGTGAACTTTGTTCCATTACATTGAGTTCAAATTAATATAAAAGAAATAATATAAAATTTCGTTTTGAATTAATACAAAAGAAATCTTTTTTTCCACAAGCTTTTGGAACGAAATACTTGGGAGTTCACGTGCACTTAAAAATTATGTTGGGTAATGCACAACTTGCTCTGGATCCATTACTGAATCAATGAATAAAAAGGTGGCAGAGTTGCCGGGAAACGTTTTCTGGATACTCTTGTTAATATGTTTAATGCTTATCATTTCTTAGCTTTCAAATGGCCTTTTCACTCAGCCATCTATACAAATTGTAGTTTTCCCTTTATCAGGAAATACTTTATATTCTTCCTTTAGCAAGAAATAATTTAACTACTATTGCAGTTTGAAGATTGGTTTGACACTATTATAGAAATGAATTAGATCGGTATTGGGACAGGACCAACTGACAGCAATTGCAGTGCAAACTGCTTTTCATTTATTTTAATCCTTAAAAAAGTCATCATATTTGTCTTGAGATTCATTTTACTCAACTGTTTCCATTAGATCAATCACTTAAAGGTAAGGTCACGTGCTTTCTAAGAGGGGGCAACACAGGTTTAGCGAGTCAAAAATCTATTGCAAGGAGCATAGCAGAACTTTCTATAAACTGTCAATTTCCACCTTTGTCATCGTAGGTTTAGCTTTAGCCTTTGACCATAAAAATGTCGAAATTTTATAAATAAATAATGTGAATTTATTAACCTCTATGTTATTGGAGAGAAATGTGCATCACACAAACTAATAAAATATTAAAACAATAGAATAAAGAGATAAGAAATCATTGCAATCTACTAATATTAATTTAAATATTTCTTTTTATATAGAAATATACCGTTTTTTCTTTCTTTTTTCAGAGCCGTTTGATACTATATCTTGGCTTATGATACTTCTTATCAGTATACAAGGCGCTGCCGTGGCGATATTTTGTTTCGAATGGCTTAGCCCTTACGGTTACGATATGAAAATGTTACCACCTAGAGGTAAGTATATGATGTAGTAACAAACATTTCTATAAGATTGAAAATTATAGGTATATTTTCGTTTTAGTAGTACGATTTGCCAAAATTAACCAGAATACATTATTTCGTTTCCCAAAAGGTGAAAATTTGAAGGACATCTAGCATAATTTAAAACATAGAGTAAAAAAAATTACAGAGATATAAATTCGTATTTTCTTTAATTGCGAATAGATTACATCATGGATGTAACAGTCCTTATTTAGTTACATCATGATATAAATGATAGAAAATGTTATTAAACCTAGCAAATCGTTGACTTACTCAATAATTGTTCAAAAGAAAATACATATGTCAATTTTATAAAAATGAATATAACATATTTGTTTGCTTACGAGGAAACATAATCTTTGATTCTTTTTAAATTTATTTCTTAGAAGAAATCATACCACATTTTTCCGAGTGAAAACTAGTCTTGCTGAAAAAATCAGTTGGTGAGAAATGTTTTGCAATCCATATAAATTTGGACAACTTCATAATTATGTTAAAAAATTAGAAGCCAATCTTCAACTTTGATTATTCCCATGTGAAATTCAAAATGCGTTTAGTAAATGAGAGTCTTACACTTATATTATTAATATACTTTACTAAAATCTGAATGGAGTGTAGATTATAATTAATTTACTGCAACATAAATATTTCGCACGGAATAAATGCATTAATTAAGCTGATGTCTTATACTTTGCTTAGTAAGTTTCTTAAAATACAAGAAACTAACTCAAAATCCCAAGTTTAGAATTTGTATAAGAACAAAATTGGAAACCCTGAAATATTTTTTTAAAGTGTTTAATTTTAATATCTAGGTAATGAAAAAATATTTTTTTAAATATATGAAGCTATTTATCCTTTAAGAAAGTAAAGTACATGAAAAGTACAATTTTCATAGAAGTTAGTTTGTTTACTTGAAAATTCTTATTCATCATTTGTTTAAAAGAAACTGTTATATTGAAAATATGTTAATGTTAGACAAACCGATATTTTCTCATTTCATGACATCTCAGAGGATCCATTCGACAGCAGAAAAAGTAAGTCGCACATGCGTGTGAAAGTAGGCTTCTTTGCAAGCAGCTCGCGACATAAGTAGAGCTTAGAAGAATAATCTTGTTTAAGGACAGAATATTTTATATGCTATCCTGAATTCATTGCAAATGCTAGAAAAAACTCATTTACTAGTTTAGAAAGTTTACCCCTTTTTCAACTTTCATCACATATCACAAAAATTGCTTGGTTAAAATATTATATATTTATGCATATAAATTGTATTTTATTCAAGCAAAAAGAGAAAAGAAATTTCCTAACAATACTTTTTTTCATTAAAAATTATTTTAGCGAGAGAAGCTGTTTAGTTGTCTCTAATAGCTTTACTAGCATTTTTATATCTTTTTTTTTATTTTAGTAATTAACATTCATTTATTCAAATTATGTTTTCTTTTCTTGTACCACATGTTAATTTTTCATATAGTCAATAAATGTCTAGGAACAATTATTCATCTTTTTTACTTTATTGCGAAAATTTAAAAATATAAATTTGTTTTTCATTGATAAGAGCTAAAATTTGAAAATATGCTTACACACACATATATATATATATTATGAAATATGACAAGTAATAACTAGTCAAAATAATCTGCTTATTAAATAGTTTTTATACATTTTCATTAATAAGAAGTGCTCACAATCAAATAAGAATAAAAAATTAAACCACTAAATCTGAATACCTACAGCACACATTTTCTTCTTTTAATAATTTCCAAATTTATAAATATGCTATTACACATGAAAAATTGAAGATTTCTTATGCTTATAGAAGTTAAACATTTGCTCCAATTTTTAATGTTATCCTTAAAATTTGCACACAACTGGAAAATTAACACTAAATAATTATTAAATACTCTAAGAATAAAACATTAATATTTCGGACAATTGTATATTTAAATCTTTATTTTCTACCATACACGTTTCAATCTGTATTTAAAAGGACATATAATTCAAGTAATTGGTAAGCTGTTGAGCAATATTATAACATTTTCACGACATTTTCTATGATATATAATTAAGTATCTTTAAAGTTTTTTTAATGTACACGTAAATGCACATATACCCTTATGAAAAATGCTTGAAACATTTTATATATTAGTTGAAAGTTGTAGTAATAAGTAATTTAAATGAAAGGAGAGTTTCACAACAAGGAAAAGTATCACTTGCAAAAAGCATTTCTTCTTTTTAAACTATCAAGCCATAGGATTATTAACTTTTGTTTTCTCTGAGAACATTAATTGAATAATAATAAATTATAATAATAATCATTAATTAATCAATTATAACAACAAAGCATTTTGCATAACTGTTGCATAAATTCTGAACTTGGTTTTTTATAAATATAATGCACTCATGACAAACCAGTTTCTTATACATTTATATAATCAAAATTAACTTTTATATATATATATATATATATATATATAATGCTTTCCTTTCATTTTTTTTTTAAATTTTCAAGTTACCAAAAAATGAGATAAAAAAATTAATATTAAATTTTCATTAAAAAAACTAAGCTACAGAAATCATTTACTTACTTAATAAAACCACAAATTAAATTCATTTTCATAACTTATTCAACAGATGACTTCCAAAGAATGGTAAATAAATGTATACTAAACAAATGTACCACGATCAATAAAAACTGAAATTCTCAAGAAAATAAAAAAAAAAATAAAGAAATATGAATATAACTCAGAGAAACAAGAAACACTTTTTTTTTTCTTTCCAGGCTATAATTTAATTTTATTGTCAACTGGTATACGTTAAAAAAAATTAAACTCGTAAATCAGCCTTCTGAAAGAAATAAATTGGATATTGTTTTCATAAAAATAATGTAATCCTTTTATTCGTAATTGTAATCGTCTTATCCTTTTTTTGCAGATTTCATTAAAAAAGTTTTTTTGAAATTATAATCTGAGGTAAAGAAAATGGCAAAACAATTAGATATTGTATGGATAACACTGTTTTAAAGTAGATTTTCTATGATTTTTTTATTGTTAGGGACGAAAAACTGAAGCTGAATTCATTTATCTGCATCTTATTAGAAATTCTAAAACTGCGTCATCAGCTAGTATCTAATTATAAATGTAATTTTTTAAAACGCTTTAATTGCACGAACATTTGAATTATTTCAACATGCACTACGAAAGTATTATAAGGCCCTTTTAACTAAGGGAAATTATTAATTGGATAGTTAAAAGACTTTCTCTTTTTCTTTATAGATTTTTTTATGTTATTCAAATAATGCTTTTCTTAAATTAATATAAATTTGTTCTTCTTGGTTACTAATCGTATATCTATTAAATCTAGCTAGTTTATATACTGAGAAACTTATTCAAATTCTTACTCTAATTTTCGAATGATATTAGAAATAATGTTTAGAAAATCCCAGCTATATAGTTTTTTTCTAGAGAAAAGTAGTATGGTGAATAAATTTTGCAAGGGCGTTTCTTTTTAAAGTACTTTTGAAAATCAAACCTGCAGAAGAAGAAGAAAATAGATTCATTAACGTCAAATTTCTTTTACAGCATTAATCATTCAAAAACGGCCCTTGACTTTAATGAATCGCTTTGATGTCATTCATTACTTATTGCATCAATGTAATTATTTTCCAATTTTTCTTAACTATTTCATTGCAGTCTGATTTACTGAAAAAAGTTTATTCATATTTTTCTCCACATTTCAAACTAATTATCATCAAAGAACATTTACCTATTATCTTAAAAATGTCTTCAAAAATTTAGTTGTAACAAAAAGCTTATTTGAAAATAATTTTGTCTGCGTAACTCTTTTCTTAAATAAAAAAATGGTATTTTTTAATAAAAGAGCACATTTGCATCATCATATTCCACTCGTGCTTTTTTATTCAAGATAGATAATAAATACTTTTTCTTAAGTATTATGGTATAATTATTTAGATTTTGAAGCCATTTGAAAATTTATTCTCATTTAGAATCAATTTAACTTCAAATATATTAAGATCAAATAATTTTTTTCCGGAAATAGCATGTATTTTTTCCATGATTTCCTGTATAATAATATTTATTATTATTTAAAAAAGGGAAAGCAAATTTATTGAAATTTATTTATTAATATAATACATATAATAAAAGTAAAATGAAACATGTATCCTAAATGTATTGCTATTCAGAAGGAAAAAAAAAACATTTATCTATGGAAATTTTTATCAACAAAAAGGAATAGAAAATTGTGTGATTGAAAAAATTAAGAAATAACTAGATATCTTTAAGAATTAGATTAAAATTTACCAATTCCAACGCCAGAAAGGTTAAAATCATATAGATAATAACAATTTGTAAAATGGTAAGTTAAGCAAAATGAAAGCAAGAGCAGTATTTTGAAATTAGAGTAAGGCAAAATGCATAAAATTAGAGATTTTACACTTTATATACAATAACATAAAAATATAACGACAAAAATATATGCCTACATTAAAAACTCAAAAAGAAACTCAAAATTTGACTTCACAAAGAGTAGGTTTGCAATCTATATACTTTACCCTGTACGAATTTTATTTTGTACAGAAAATATGTTATTGTTTCTGAAATATAAAGTGAATAATATTTTACCAAAAAAAATGCAACCACACACTCTCTTTCATATTCATGATCTTCGTTGATATATCGTAGGATTGTCTCGTATTTTTCACTTTTTTACCTCTTCTCTGTATTACCCTACAGAAGTCGCTTTGCAGGGAATCCATGGAGATCTGTGATTGGGTCGATTGACCTTTAATTTTGAATGCACATTTTAGGATGACAGCTTCTTCTGATCGGCAGATAGTTTGATATCTTTTTGGTAATATATTTTCTTTACGTTTAATTAAATCTTCTGCATGGTTTCTGTTATTTTCACTAAGGATTTCTTCACAATCACCTGTTTTAATTTGAATGTTTGGTTTTTTTTTCAAATTCTCTTTGTTCTTTCTGTTTTCCCGATTCTTGTCTTTTGCAATCTTCCTCTTCACTCTTATGTTCTTCTCAATTCTTACTTATCTTGTTTCGATTTTTCTTCTCTTTTCCCATCACAGTACTCCTTTTTTAACATTCAATCTCCAACAGTCATTCTTTTTAGTTGTCGATTTGTATTTTCACCTACTTTTCTTCCAATATTTCTCTTTCCTTCCTCAAACTTCTGTTTTTTAACGCTTTGATTCTTCCTTTCTTCCCTTGCTTTCTTTTTTGCTTCTCAGACTCCCTTCTTCTTCAAGTTTTTTTTTGATGCAGCGCCTCTTTTTTACTTTCAATCTCTATTAATTTGGCTTTTTTTCTTTCTGTACTTGCATTACGCAAATATTTGTGTTCACTAACTCTTCAGGGAACTTGTAAAAACTTCTTATGCATTCATCCTCTTCTGTCTAGAGTGCAAATCATAAAATCACAACACACAATAACACACAAGTACTCAATTCTGATGAATTTATAATTGAATTATTACTCAAAATATTGGGAAAACTATTTTTTTGGAATAAGGGAAATATGTATAGTGATTTCTAATTAAGATATTTGAAATATTACATATATTTCATATTAATAAATACAAACTAATATTATAAGTACACTTTAAACTAAATTTCGGATTTCTTATACTAATTAGAATGTCTGAAGTACACCCAAAGATATGTCAAACAAATTTTTCATTTTCTTTGAAATTCCAAAATTTATTATATCCTGCAATGAATCATATTCTCTTGATATTCTACTTATGAAATAAATGATTTTAACATTTACATTGATTAAATAAAACTTGTAACATTTACATTAAACATTTTCACTAAATAACTTTACACAAATAAAAGTTTTAACATTTACATTTAAAAAAATTCCCAAAATATCGGTGAATGACTTTGAAAAAGTTATAATTAAGTTAATAATTTAAAATAATTAATCATTAATTTTTGCAAAATTGTATGATTAATTATTTTAATTGATAGCAAATAATTTTATCTGGATATTTTAATTTTGTGGTGATGAAATAATGTCCGCTTGCTCTTTAACAATATTTAAATATTTATTATAGTTAATGCAAAAATTACTCCAAATATGTACCCTTTATCATAAAAACATTGAATACCCTGGAAACTGCAAAAGAAATCTAATTTTAAAATATGTTTATAAAAAAGTTATTTATTTTACTTTACTACTAAGTTCAATACATGTATCTTATGTTAATTACACAATGAGTGTACTTTATAATATATATAACTGCTGAGTAATATAGCTGCATATTTGATATTTAATTGAAAAGTCTGTATTTTAGAATACACCTTAAATAATTTTTAACTCAGTATTGGAACTTATATTTATTCAAAATCTCGACAGTATCAATTATTTTATTAAATCAATTTTTTTCTTGTAATTCATCATCGAAGAAAACCCAGATTTTAAGTATTTTAAACATTGTACTTCTAAGGCAGTTTTTATTCCCGTGTAACTAATTATAAATGATAGGAACTTGTGATATTTCAATCATTTTTAAATTAAGTTTTTGCCATTTTATTTATATAAATTTTCCAGTAAATTACAAATCAGGTTTACATTAAATATATTTCAAGTATTTGTTGCCACATTTTTATAATGATATAAATGATTTGAAACCTAAACTCACTTAAAAGTATAAAAAAAGAAAATCTTAATATTCAATCCTAATTTAATACTATCGATAGATATTATTAATAAAAATCATATTAAGTACTTTTGTGTAGTATTTGAATATTGTACACATTTACAAATCCCACGAAATATATCGAAAGTATATTAGAAATTATATTTGTATAAGGGACATTGAAGCCCCTAAAGTATCTTTATAAATATCTCTTTTTCTTTTTTTTACCTGATTTTGAATTCATGAAAAATCTTGATTTTATCATTTATTTCTTTTCGAATTTCTAGTATCTGATTTAAAACGAACGTGATGGTATTTTTTTTTGTCTGAGTTTCCACAAAAATGTTCTTTGATGAAAGAAGCGAAATTTTTTCTTGCATAAATTCATAATATAAGAGAAAAAATAAATTTTAGTTTGCCTAGTAAATACTTTTTCAATATTTTTTTTTTCTTTTTCAATTTGGTTTTCATTTCAACTTACATTATTTTCATACTCAATTTTAAAAGATTTTGTAAATTCATATTTAAAGAGAATAATCTTTGTTCAATAACAAAATACTGTTTGAAAATTATATATGTTTAAATTAAAACTGGTCATTTTATATAATTTTGGATTTAAGAATATTATTTAAGAATTTACACACACATAACGAAATGAATTTAATATTTGCAATAATTATCAGAAAAATAGATTCAGGGTATATTTTTAAGTAAAAAATTAATAACCTATTAAATATATAAAAAGCTGATTACATATTTAAATTTATAGGTTTAAAATCAAACAAATATTGCTGAAATTAAATTGGGCCAGTCAGTTTTAGAAAGAAATGTACAATCAATTACTATAATTTAATTTTATCAGGCTTAAAAATTACTTAATATATAATACCGAAGACCATTTTACGTGCAGATGTGCATTATTGAACGGTTGTACATTTTTAATCACAAAATATGAAAGGTCAGTATTATTTAAATGTAATCTTATGAATTTGAGCCTATTTTATAGAAACAATATAGTGAAATTAATATACTGTCATTTTATGTATATTATTTTTAAAAAATTTTCACAAAATTTCGACAGGAGAAAAAATTATTTAAGTTCAGCAAAACGAAGCTTTATTGTATGAAAATACTCCACGGCATTGATTGTTTTTATTTGTTTCCCAATTTCACAAATAATAGAAATAAATCCATATGAAACCTTATCTTTAACTTCAAAACAGTTGAAGGTAAAGTTTCATATGCTCAAGCATGCAAATCTCGCAAAAGTTTTCTCAAGAAAACCAAAAGCAATTCATTTCAATCAGTGGAAAATGCTCCAATAATAGAATCAACCTAGATCTCGCAGACAATTCAGATCAAGGCAATTATGACTTTCTCGATGCTGTTAAGGAACAGAAATTTTTTTTTCGCAATTTCCCTCATAGTCACTTGCAAGAAGATCAGCATTACGGACAATATTATAGATCAAATTAATATATTTCTCAAAATCTTAGCTAATATGATTAATTAATATTCCATAACTTTAAGACTTTTAAATCTTACTAAAATCGTATAGGAACTAATGAGTTTTCAGGATTTCAACCGAACTCCTTCCTAGAAAATGTTGGGAACCTCCACCAACCAATCATAATGCAAGATTTTCTACCTCCCTCCCCCTTCCACCTCTCTCCCCATAAATTAACTTAATAATTTTTAGAATAACTTGGATACTCAAAAAATTATTCTTAAGTACCATTTTTTTTTTATTTAAGCTCTGCACTAGACTTTTCTTTTAATTTGCGCTGGATACTCGGGGAGCAGTTCTGTAATTCTAAATATAAGATAAAAGGAGATAAAGATAAGAAGATAAAAGGAGATATAAGATATGGAGATAAAATCACAGGAGGGTTAAGAGCTCCAGTTTCTATGCGCTCTCCGAATTTTTCGGCTCAGTCTCAACTCATTTTCACTTAATCACGTCAATCCGTGACCAGCTGCTCAAACCGGTCGCAGTTAAATTGAAGGAAAGGTTGTCATCACCCAGCTTTAAGGTAACAGTACATCTTCGAAGGAAATTGTTTTGAATTTATGTAAATTTTGCTGACAAATGCATATTTTATGAACTTATAGATCTTTAAAATTTGAAAAAAAACTAATACATATTTTGATAGTGTATTTTTTTTTCTCTCAAAAGGGCACTTTATACAAATAAAAGCAAGAAATTAAGACGACTCAAAACAGGGTAGCTCAAAAGAAAATATATTGACATTTTGTAAATTAAATGTAATAGAATATAACCTTGCCTAGGAGTAGACTATAATTTGAATAATATAACCCTTACATAGAATAGAATGGTTGTTCAAGTTCTGAACCCTAAAATTTTCTTTAAGAATCATTTCCCTTTTTAAACTTATAGCAATATAAAAACACTTCTACCCTCTATGAAACCTCAAGAATAGAGTAATAAATGTAAAAGTATTTGAAATTCATATATATAAAATTTCAGGTTCTTTGATGCGTAAAATGTTGAGATATCGTGTTTTGCAGCAATGAAAAATGTCAGTTTTATAGCCGTTCTGGTCAGAGAAATTTATGATCAAATAATGCATTAAAGTAGCTATAAATCAGCTTCTAAATAAGACTGAAACCAAATTAAGACATATTTTTCAAGATAAAAGAGTAAATTTAATATAAAACTAAAAATTAAAAAAATGTTATTGACCAAAAATATTTGTTTGAAGATGTACTGTCCTTAATTGCAGTTTCACTCTCTTCTTAATACTTAGTTTTGACACCAGCATTAGCATCAACATATGCAGCTTTCATTCGGTAATGTGAATTTCAATAGATTCAAAACTTTAAAGTTACCATTTATTAGGAAAGCGGAACCTTTATCTGGTGGCCCTAGTATTGTTGTGTATGACGTTTCGGCCGCGAGTGCTTTTCTGATATCCCGAGAAAGGGGAGAGAGTTGTTGGGTGACCTTGGTGCGGCATCGTTGTTTCGAACCCTGGACCAAGGGGTCCAAAGTTAACGGTTCTACCAATCTGGCCGAAAAGATATCTCGTCGGGCTAGTTGAGAAAGGTCTTCTGACGTTGTTGTTGACGAAAGCCACAATTTTACTCCCCCTCCAGTATCATCGTGATGATACGAAGCTATTGCACAGAAGGCTGCTTTCTTTTGATTTTGTCAGCCATTACTCAATTGATATACATCCCCTCCCTGTTGAGTATGCTTGGGAAAGTTTCCATGTTTCAGTCATTGGCTGTCTCGTGTTGAGTGGTTGGTCTCGTCGACACGTGCACCAGAGCTGGAATATCACTTTCGTCGTGATATTGTGTGTGTTTGACTTAGTTATACATACACGGGCAAGTGTTTTGCGTCGGGAGCACATGCAATCAGTAGGGGTTGGATGTGCTGCTATCTAGTGTTCAAGTCCTGAGTCACCACTTCGGCCGCAAGTGGTTTTCCGACCCCGAGGAGGGGGAGAGAATTGTTGACTTGATGCGGCTGCGTTGTTTCGAACCCTGGATCAAGGGGTCCGAAGTTGACGATCCTACCAATCTAGCCGAAAAGTTATCTCCTCGGGCTGGTTGAGTAAGGTCTTTTAACTGCTGACATTGTTGTTGCCGAGAGCCGTTGCAACGTCTTTAATCTTTTTAGTCAAGTATTTTCTTGGAAACAACTCTCTCGCTGATTTACATTTACATAAACGGCATTTTATTGACATTTCCGTCATAATATTACGACCGCTAGAACATGGCACTACTTTCCTATGGAATCATAGCTTAAGTTGTCAAAAACTTAATGACTCTCGTTGCTTTAGACTCATCTTCATGTGGATCGCTATACTTCTTCAATTCTCATCCCAATAAAAATAATCTTTAGATCAAAGGAAACACAAGTATTACATTGAGGATATATATTTAGCCTTTAGGTACAACATAAATTTCAAATATTAAATTTTTTTGAAATAATCTCAAAAAATACACCCACAAATTTGTTTGTAGAAGCATTACTTTTCAATCAAGTTTCACTTTATTACAGAATCAGGCAGAATAATGTGTCAAAGTTTAATGAAAAAGTATCAATCAATTTAGTTTTGAATATAAACAGACGAAGGATGAGTGGTATTCAAATGCAATTAAAGAAAATTCCCTCAAATTGAATATATATATATATATATATTACTGGTAAACAAATTCCTACATTTGAAACATTTCTAAAGAATTCAAACATTATGAAAAAGTTATTACAATGACAAAGCACACTAAGATAATCAAGGTACAAATATAATTATAATATTTATCTTTCCATCCAAGGTTTCGGACATTAAATACTGTAATAAAATTACACTTTTTCAGATTTTAATAACAATATTTTGTCATTACTGTCAAATTAACTGATTAACAAATTAATGACATTGCTTGTTAAAATCAACATTTTACAATTTTAATATATTTTATACAAAAATTGCTTCACAAATAACTGCGTATGTAAGTATCCGAAAAGAAATTGTGATACTTAAATAAAAAATTTCGAAGCATTTCTATCAACGACATTATTTTTGCCGTTCTATTGTGAATTAACTTATATTAACAATAACAAATCTAAATTAATTATTCATCATTCTGAGATTAATCTACCATTTTAACAAGAATTTTAATTGCATTGATATAGATGCATATCTTCTGGAATTTATTTTAATTAATTATATATCAGTAGACAACAAAGAAAAGTAAAAATTAATACATGATCCCATGTGCATAAAGAACTTAGTTTCATTTATGCATCGCATGCCTCAATGAAACCGTATCCCATCTGTCAGATTCATATTACTTTATCATTACATCATTGACAGTTATCAGAACTCTCAATGTCAGATAAAAATCGCAATAATTCTGTCCTTAAACAAGTTCCATACTGCGACTGCATGATTTCCATTACGCTGACTGCATGCGCGGGAAAGCATAAATTAAATCTCGAGCTTTGTAGCAAACAATATGCCGCTGCATCACACCTTCACAAAAGCATGAAAGCATAACTAATGATTTCAATAGAGTCTGCTAATCTTGTAGCATACTATACGGCAAAACCCGTTAAATTAGTGATGCGACTCGGCGTAAAGCTTCAAGGTTAATTAACTCCGACTGATCGTCACAACTGCAGTAGTTACAGAGTTGGAAACGCCTGTGAAAAGTCTGACGCCAGATTCTAATTTGGGAATTTAAAAGAGATAAAGCCAATAAGTCGTCTCTGACACTCGTTATGCATTCGATTATTGTATTGGAATAACATGTGTTTAGATTCACGCTTTCTAATTAAAAGAGCAATCAAAAGGACGAATGGCGAAAGTTTAATTAAAAATGAATTATTACTATTCATGAAACAAGTATTCATGCATTGTTTATCGTTTACTAATACGTCAATAAGTTATTTACTATTCATTATTCGTATGTGTTGTGATATATTCTTGTATTTGTAGTGAGTTCATTTCAATCTTTCAGCAAATTTATGCACTCACAGGTAAGACAACTGCACACTAAGAGTTGAATTATTTTTTCTGAGTATCTTATTACTAATTAAGTGTAATTTTTTTCTGCTTTCGGATTTATAAAAAAAATTAAAAAAAAGAAATATGATATAACTTGCATAATTATAGCCAAACTATTAGAAATATTATTTTTTATTAATCAGAATTTTAATCACACTTCAACGATGTTGTATGAACACTGGTATATCAGATGTCACATAAAAAAAACTTATGACCGTGAATGACCCTCACGAAACAAGAAATAATTAAAAATTCTTATTTTCAAAGAATACATATGGATTGTATACTATTAAAATAAATTATTTATTAAATTTAAATTTAATTAAGTGAAAACAGAATTTGTGTTTCAATATTAAACGGTTCTGAGAAGAATTGCAACAAAAACCCTAAACTAATTATTAATAAATCTAAGAATATATATGACAAATAGAATCTACAGTAACATTAAAAAAAGTTTTATCCAACAACTGAATTGCATGGCAAAAATCCATGGGACAAAAGCGTTGCAAATATGCACCCAAATAACTTTTTGTAATTGCTTGGTATAAATCTAACGCAAACATATGATTTGTGTATGCGTATAATATTATATATTTAATTCCAAAAAAGTTCTCCAAAAAAAATCTGTTTTAAAAAACATTTTGACGGATAGATGTTTAATGCTTTTTCACACACTAGCGAAACACTTAAAAATTTTGAGCCATACGACCAATGGTGTGTTTTTAGATAACGGATAAACATTCGACTTTATATATAAGACTGCAAAATTTCTCGAAATTCGTTTGAAATGCATCTGTTAATACCTGTGTAGAACAATAGATCATTCCTTTTTTTTTTCGGATAATTCAATAAAATAAAATGTTAAGTAATTATTAGAAGTTAAAGTAAAAATGATATGATTTCTGTTGATTTTTTATACTTCAAACAACCAAATGATAAGGAGAAAAAAATCAATAAATCAATTAACTCAAGGTTCTGTAACTGTAATTATTTAGTTTACGATGAGAGATTTCAGAATATTTAAAAAATGTAGGTATTCTAATATGGATATATTTTCCCTCACCATAATTTAACTTTTGATTGGACTATGAGACGATTCTATTTTTTTAAAATTTATCTAAATTTTAATACCAGTGAAATACATCTTTAACTGTCTACTCGTACTTTTTTCCTTCATTCCCATAGATACATTTATCTGTATAACATGGAATGCCTCCATTCCATGTTTGCTTTAGAAGTTTCCTGGAGATCATGGTTATAAATTCCAATAATTTCAAATCTTTCATTTTTAATTCAGTCGCGTACATCTGGATTATTTTCAACTATTGAAAAGAAAGCAGAAAAATACATATTACGTCTAGACACACCTGCGATTTGGTTTTTAAATACGATTTAGGTTTTAAAAAAATGAAACGGAGTTTCGAGAGAGGACAGAAAAAAAATAGTAATAACATATGAAGATAGTGTTGAATGATTTTTGACTTATTTATCTTTTCATTTATAGATCAATTTGTTTGAAAATATTTGAGATTCTATTAATGAATTTATTTTCCTTTTGCACACTTTTAGTGATTCATTAAGAATTAATTATTTTATTCAATACCGTAATGAAGAAGGGAAAAAATCTCAATTAAATCAGTACATATAGGACACGTATGAATGTGCACAACTCTCACATTGTACAAAACCATTCTCCCGTCGTCTTAACTTTGTTACTAGATCTTTGTTCGTGCTGCCATCTATCGAGCAAAAATGTACTTTTTCAATGATTACAAATCTTAATTGACTAGCCATGTTCAACAAAAACAATGTTTAAAATTTTCAGTTATATAAATGGAAAAAGTAGTGAATCTTTTTTGTGCTACCGTTCAAGAGGAGATGAAACTTATATTTATTCAATGAAAAGAAAATATATAATTTTTTTTTCTTATACTGTGAATTTCAATTTTGCACAAAATGTTGTCTATATTATTTGATAATAGAATGTCATTTAAAATGGAGCAAACGCAATAATTAAATCCTACTTTTAATATCACACTTATCACATATGACCTAAAATTTTGATAGCAAATTTTAAAAACTATATTATAGCTAGTGAGAAGGTTGAAATATAAATATTAATGCATTATTGCAATACATGATTTCTTTGATTTATTTATCGAAAACATTGCATGCAATTAAAAAAAAAAAAAGGGCATGTGAATGAAATACTAAGATTTCTTATGCATGGATTTCATCAATACTAATGCTCAAAAGCAATTTGGAATCTTGTCAAATTAGAAGCATGTGTTCTAAATATTTTTAGATTGCTTATTGTCATGAATTTCTCTGTAAATATCCATAACATTTTCTCATATATTGCATTAAAGATCAACTTATGTGCAAATTAATGTGAAATTCCTTAATGTTTTGTAGAAATATATTGGGCAAAATTTATATTTATCAAAACTGACTTATATTGCCCATTTCTATCGAGAATTAAAAAATTGATAATAAAAATTGCATTTAATCATCCATCATAATTTTAATATTATTCGTCAGTTTTTAATAAAATCATCACAACGAGACTTTATGACAAGGAATAAAAAGAAAACTAAAATTTTTTGTTATGTATACAGAGAAATTTTAAGCAATATAACAATCTTTTAGTTAAAATATTTTAGTAAATATAAATACTACATAGAATTTATAACCAAAATATTTTTATTTCTCTTTAATTCATCTAGTTTGTCATACAAGATTATCTTAGCTTTATTAAATTAATTATTTTTATAATAATGATTTAACTAAGTGTAAATGTTCTTACTTAATTTTATACAAGAGCTGAACTAAACAGCTCAAGCAATATCTCAATTTTTTTTTTAAGAAATGAAATTAAAATATGAATTATAATGTATGTATAATTGTATTTCTAATCATCCTGTCAAAGGTAAAAAAAAATAGTAATTTTAAATGTGAAAATGCTGTTTTTATTTCCATATAAAATGTTCAAGAATTTAAAGGCATTCAAAATATACGGAAATAATTAAATTGATTTTTAATAAATAACATATTTGGAGCTTTATAGCAAAACTGTATGTAAAGTTATCTAATTATGATGTTTATACAATACTTCGTATTGATTTTCTGCAGGATTGCTCGAAGTGTCTTTATAGTTTATTATTATTCCTTATGCATTTTCGTCTCTAAATTTGTTTTCTATTTTTATCGTAAACTTATTTTGTGAATTCCTTTCTTTTTCCTAAAAGATCATAAATTTTCATTATTTCGAACATACTGGTTGGTGTGGGCCATTCTTTTTGGTGCTGCTGTCAATGTTGACTGCCCGAGAGGTTACACTGCAAGGTTCATGTCAAATGTATGGGCTATGTTTGCAGTGGTATTTCTCGCCATCTATACTGCCAACTTGGCGGCCTTCATGATTACAAGGGAAGAATATTACGATTTACAAGGAATAGACGACAAAAGAGTATGTATATGAATAGCAGAAACAAATGGATGTTTCTTGGTAACATTATTGTTATGAAAAAAAATCTCATTTTTTAAGATATGAAATGTATTTTTATAAAAAAATATTAAATTTATTTATTTAAATTAAGCTACTTGTATTTAAGTAATATAATTAAGCTACTTATATCAAGTACTTCCTTCTAATTTAAACAAAGATTAGAAATTTTGAAATCGTATTATTCAAAACATCCCATTTATTAAGCTTTATATGAATGGATATTTTTACGTTTAGTACCCAACATTAAATAAAATAATGCTATTCGCAGGTTACACAGATCTGCAACAAAATAAGCGAATAAACATTTCTACTGAATGGAATATTTTCCTGAATTATGTGATTTCAAAATACGATGAATAAAAAAAAAATTAATATCCATTCTCCACTGCACATACAATGGTTTTGCAAATTAAGAAGTATTTGCAAAAAAAATGCTATGCACTAAACTAAACATATTATTCATTATATTTAATCAAAAATAATTGTCATACATAACTCACAGTTTTATGTTCTTTCTCATGAAAATTTTTCTTCTGTTATTTGAAGATTTTCTGAATTTGTTTTCACTTTCCAAATTCGGTTTCTCTCTTCCGCGTCCATCATCTAGTACATTGATGTCACATCTGCCTTGACATGGTCTCTTGATATGACAGACACCCTGCTCTTCTCACTGTAAGTATCCAAGATTTCAGAAAAGTAGTCAACGTGGAAGAATTACTTTGATTATTTTGCATCCTTGAACTTTCTATGCAGCTCGCCTGATGATGATTTTTTGATGTAGATAATGTCGTATGGATGACGATTTTTTTTCATCGAGGGCTAAGACAACTCGTTGTGGCCAATCAGTTCAATACAATTTCCTTGCTCTATTATCTTACAACGAAAGCAAGGATGTTTTGTTTAGACTAACTATAGGCTCAAAATCATGGTTAGTATTTTGAAGTCTCCACAAACCGTCCATTGATGCCTTTGATATATTATTTTCTTGAAAATCATAGCCCAATTATTATGGCTTTTTTCCATATACACCTAGTGTTACATAGGAAAATATGTAAAGGCATTACCATTATGCGGCAAGACCACTTTGAGGGTAGTTTTTGATGAACCAATGAATAGACGATACTCAGATGAATCATATTCTACACCAAAGAGGTTTATGAACCCTTGAACGTTACTGGAAGAAACTAGATTTTCATCTTTAGAAAAAAAATAGGGAAAATTCTTTCTCTCATTGCCTCTACCTAGAAAATAAGGTCCCAGGTGATAGTAAGTTTTTGTTTTGTAACCTTGTTCTTAGCAATTCTGCTGCCTCTTTTGAAAAACCCAAATTTTTAATTCGAACATTGAGTACATTCCAAGAAAAAGGTTGAAGTCTCTCATTAACAGAAAATATGAACAATATTTTTACTTGGGATATTAATGTACCTCCGTCCTTCCACTTCTTTCAAGATAGTCAATCTGAAAAGTAGCTATGAAAATCGTTGGGTCAGATATATTCTTCTTATTTTTTTTTAATCCTTTTACATTCACCGAATTGAAATAGCAGTTGATAACGGGATTTTTCTGTTAATGCCATGTCAAAGGTATGAATAACGAAATGAGTTTTGCTTGCCCTTACACCGCAAATGAAAATCTTCCTTGCATCTTTTGCGCATCCTATGAACAGTCGATGCCTTGTCTTAATCTCTGAGTTTCAGTTGGAAGTGAACAGGATAAACTTTCTTCATAAACCCATTTATGTTTATTTATACTTTCATTGCGTGTTCACCATAAATAAAGCAAAAGTTTTCCAGAAGAATAACACACCCTATTGTGGAGTTGTAATCCAAGAATAAAAACACGTTCACAATAACATTAGAATTATGGATGTAAAATGAGTGTGGCTTCACATACGAACCTCAAGAATGAAGTTATTTAATTTGTTGAAACATGATCTAATCTAACAGCAGGCTTATTTATATTTATTCTGTACTCCTAAAAACACGTCGAAGCATTCATAGTACATCCAGCACTATTCGTCGTCATTCGTTAAAAACTAAACATGTTTCGACATGATTATCTTATTTTACTCTAAACGCCAAACCTGCTTCACCCATCTCACTTTTCACCCATTTCTCTCACATCACCATTCTTGTATTTTTTTTACTACCAAGTTGGATTGCAAATAAGAAATTTATATGAAAAGTCGCCTTTTTTTGGAGATATTTGAAAACACAAATAGAATATTAGATTTTAGGTTAAAAAGAAATGTCACATGAGATCCAACTTAAAACTTGAATTTCACTAACACACTTGAAATGATGGAATTTTTTTTAGTATTTTTTCGAGTTTTAATAAGTTAAAATCTATATAGGAAATAGTTAAAAATGCCTTAGCAATATTTTTAATTGAAGAATTGTATTATTCAAGTTAAAATTTCTTTTTTTTTTCAGTAAAATATTATAAGATATCCAACTTTATACATAATTTATTAGCTTGAAAAAATTACAAGTAATTCTTAAAACTTGTAATTAAGGTAAATGATGTGTATGTATAGTGATATCGATAACCAATCGATGATTTTATATAACCAATCGATGATTTTATATAACCAATCGATGATTTTCATTCTTCATGTATAATTTCTAATATCTTTAAAGCCAAACTACAACTAACACATTAAATAAAGTACATTGCCAATGATTATTTATTGAAGAAATAATTTTAAGTTTAAAAATATTGCATTTCAATTTGAATTAATATCCAATGAGCATTTCACTGACAGCAATGTATAAATTTCGAATTCAGAAAATCATAACAGAATTATGCATTCCATATAGAATGAGTATATAAATGCATAAATAAAAAATCCTATTATTGATATTCCTTAATATATTCGTGTGAAATTAATCTTTAATATTAATAGATGATTCCAAATATTTATTTCATGCATATTTTTAGCAATATTTTGAACACATAATTTTTTTTTCCTGAAATTGCTAATTTGTCTTATACAAGTTTTATTGTTAATGTATAAATTTCTCTCATAAGTGCTTAAGTAATTTTCTTAAACTAATATAAGTTAAAATGAGTTATGATTTATGAGTTTATATATATATATTTCTGCTGCAAACAAATTAAAAAATTTGTACATAATTCTACTTACGTTTTACTTAAAATATATGCCCTTTCTAAAAATATCGACTTTTGTTTAGTGAAGACTTTCGTGAAAAATGAAATAAATTGGTCTTTTCGCATCATTACTATCTGTAAATAAATCATTCAATTATCTTTTTACAGCTCACTAATCCTTACATAACAGATCCTCCTTTTCGTTTTGGAACCATACCAAATGGAAATACAGAAGCCGTCCTGAAGCGAAACAAACATCGTCTATACACATGGATGCGCAAATTTAACAGGTCATCTGTCCAATTGGGAGTGGAAGCTGTCAAAAGAGGGTACAGATTTTCTTATCATTAAACAAATTTTTTTGAACTTTTGTAATAAATTTCACAATGACGACAGAATATTGATTTGTTTTGTTTGCTTAGAGAAAAAAAGAGAAAAAAAGAAAGCTTTTAAGCCACAGTTTTATTCATTTTTGCCAAGAAATGCATGAAACAGTTTTGTTTGTACAAATACAGCTGGAATGAACAGTCTCATTTTCAAAACAAAGGAGAAGAGAAATTGCACATTCAGAGCAAAAGTCGTGGAGATCTCTGTGTTACACTACGCACGCTAAACTGAAGACTTTCAAGATATATTTTCCATTTTTTTTTATCAATAAATGCTTGATATTCTCATATGTATTTCTGCTAAATATTTTCATACATTATATATGATAATAAAATTCATTATTCAATGAAAAAGATTTTACTCAAAGATCCTAATATATAAGTTTCAAATTTTATTCTTAATACAGATTTTGTTTACCATCAAAACTTTCTGTAATATTTTCTTGAAATGTTAAACATTCATATTAAAATACTTACTAAAAATGGCTGACATATTTACAAAAGTTAATTTTCTTCTTTATACGCTGACCAAAATAAGTATATTTACTGGATTTGACCGAAACGCTTTAGTTCATAATTTTTTTCATTAAGAAATTATTCATTTTTTTAGAGACTTAGATGCATTCATATACGATGCTACAGTTTTGGAATATTTGGCTGGACAAGACAATGAATGTCGACTACTAACAGTTGGGACTTGGTACGCAATGACAGGTTATGGATTTGCTTTGCAGAAGAAGTCGAAATATCTTAGCATGTTCAATAGAGCTATGATACAATACAGAGAAAATGGTAAGACAATTAATAGTTTACAATAAAGTATTGCTCTCAGAAACTATCGATTATTTGAGTTTCTGTTAATAAAAAGGAATAAATAATACGGAATATTTCTGAAAGTTACTATGTATTTACAATTTTAAGATATCTTATTTTAAATCAATACTACAAGACAATTTTTTCAGCAAAATTAGTTTGGTTCTAAGTTTTATAATGAGGATTAATTAGATGTTTTAGATGTTAGACGAATTAGATGTTTTAGATGTTAGACAAATTAGATGTTTTAGATGTTAGACAAATTAG
>BMAW01116503.1:0-86844 GCA_019974015.1 Nephila pilipes | reverse complement strand
AATTAGATGTTTTAGATGTTAGACAAATTAGATGTTTTAGATGTTAGACAAATTAGGTGTTTTTATTAATATTTCATATTAAAAAACATCTAATTTGTATCATAGTTACTTTATCATGTTTTAAAGAAATGTGGAATATTTTGATTTAGTCAGGAAATTTTACAACAGTTTAAGATATTTAAAAAAAAAGTATAAATTTAAATATTCATTTTAATTTTAAATATATTTCTATCAGTTTTCAGTACCTTCAGCCTTTAGTTGCAAACAAAATTTATTTAATTAAGTTGACGTTAAGTTGTTCTTGATTTTTTTTGTAGATATTCCCATCATAATTTTTTTTTTTAATTTAATGCAGATATCTCTGAGACAGTGTAAATTATAATAGAAATAACTTGAGAAAAACAGGTTTTATAACGGTTAATTTTTAAATAATATTCAGCTATTTTATTACTAATTAAAAGTATAATGAATCAATTTAATGTATTATTATAATGGACGTTCTAAAAATTCCACACTCACGATTCGTAAAATTATCCAACCAAGACAACAAATTTCAAAACAGTTATTTTTCTGCAAATTAGGGAAAACATTTCGAACGAGACGTTGAATTAGTTTCATTTACATTTATCTCAGTCGTTCAAAATATCCACCTTTCTCTTGGAGGAAAAGCTAAAATCGTTTGCTCATGTAATCGATTCAAGATGCTAGGAGTGACTTCTGGTATTATTTGAGAAATAACTATTTTCAGATGATCCATTGTTTGTTATAGTTTTTTTATAAATCTCCTCACAAAAAGTAAGGGAATATCCAGACAGATCAAGAGAGCATAAAAAGTCTGTAAAGAAGTTGCCTATCGCAATACACACGTATATATATATATATATATATATATATATATATATATTTATATGGCATTAGTATTATCTTTGTGTGTCTGAACTAAGAACATTGGTTTCCCTGATGTGACCATTTCCTGAATCTTTTCAGTGGGCATGTTAAAAAACAAAAAGTGTATGAAAATTATTCTTATAAAATATGTAACTTAGAAATTGCTATTACTAGTACCCAATATATCTAGGAAAGAAAAAGTATCTATCCAACATCTTGAAACGGGATTTTCAAAATATGCGCCAATCAATAGAGCCTTTTCTCCTAGAAAGGATTAGAGACACATTTTGAACACCCACACATTTTTTATAAATGTAGGTTTTAAAAGAAATGAAACGTTACGTATAGAAATGCCTTTAATAATTACTAAAAGCGTCTTAAAGTTCATTGATTTGTATAGTAAATAAATTAAATTTACGAAATGATTGTACTGGAACTTTTTGGACACAACTGATACTTGTATTCAGCATCATTTGGATATATGTGGCCATCGTAGTCAAGCTCGTGTTGAGTCATACATCTGTTGTATCGTGCATGTGAATCTTGATTCTATTAAAGACCTGTTGTGTAGAGGGGATGGATACTCATTATAGTTGCCTGGAATCCATGTTCTCACATTAGTATGCCATGAGTACCTACAGTGAGATGCCAGAGTTTAAGTTTCAGCATCATGTTTTACTCAACTGCCCAGGATGGTGTAAGGCTTTTTTTTAAAGATTCCTTGAAGATAGCCTGCCTTTTTTCTTAGTCTACCAGTTATTCTTCCCAATTCCTTAAAATCGAAATAAACAGGATTATACCACAGTAGTTTCCATCTTCCTCTTTTCCGACTAGCAAAAGGTTTTGCAACAAAACTCATCTTTACTGGATTTTTCTCACCTTTTCTAACAAATGAAAAACCCAGATAGTTTGTTTTACTTTTATGTATTTACTAATCTATACAATTCATTGATAATTTAAACACATTTTAAAGTTTTTCTAATTCTTCGGTTCTTAATATATCCTTGTTTAATACAAGACTCGAAAATATTTAAAGGTATCAGGTTCATCAGAAGTTCTATGAATGTCAGAAAAACTTAAGTGTAGGTCTTTTTATTTGCCAATTATTTAGAATCATGAGGCGACAGGAACCAAGTCAAATGTTTATCATCGAATTCTGCAAATTTTCAGATAAACCGAAATTTCCCCTTCTCCATATTTCTGTATAGATCTGATATCAGCGAGACAGATCATAGTTTATGAAAAAAAAAAAAAAAAAAAAAAACAGAAAATGCCGTCTTTAACTTTTATTCATGATAGTAAGAATTCTTTAATGATTACTTTCAGTGCTGTTTGATTTAAATGAAATTATATGCTTTTATAAAAACAAGTAAAATACCTAAAAACCTTTACAAGTGTGATTTTTTTTTTCAAATTGGTTTTTATTGCTGAAATAGGATAATAAAAGGTATTCTATTAGAATGTATAATAAAATCTATTATTCCCATACCTTATATTTGTTCTCAAGCATAGCTGTGTAAGCAAACCAAATTATTTTTAAATTTTTTTTTTTCCATAAATTTCCATTTTAAATTTTTTTTTACCTTAAGCATAAAAAATAGTTTTTTACAACTTTTTTGTCTATGTACATAATAAATTCAAGAATCATCAGTACGGGAGTTCAAAGGACTCCCGGTATAAACGTCGGAACCACATTAATCAATAACACCTTTAATGTGAAAAAAATTTGATAACAATAAGGGTAATGTAATTACCTCAGTTCTAACTTAATTTGAATGTGTTACATTTACTAATTTTTTTTTTCTGTATCCAGTGTGATAAACGACCTTTTTTCCCCCAGTTACACAACATTTATGAGATTAGATAAAAATGATGAACATATTTTAGACAGGTGACTTCCGTGACTGATCACCGTAGAAAGTTTTGCTTTAATATATAAAGATATTATGGAAGAATCTGATACAATATGTATGACCCTTAGATAAAACAAAAAACTATTTCCTAGACTGTTTTTTTTTTTCTTTCTTATTATCCCCCAGGTATCTTACATGCCCTCATTTGTTTAATAAAAAATAGCTCCAATTTGAATAAAATTAAGCAGTTATATGTACTGCTCAAAATTTGATATTTTGTTTAATTTGGTTACTATATAAATCATAATACTGTCGAGTTATTAAAAATGTGACTATTTTTAAACAAATAAATTTGGGATTTTTATCAATATTTCTTATCTGTGATTTTATGATGACTTTAATTATAATCCCATGCATGTTTTCATGAATAATCAGTAAAACTTATTAATCATTTAAACACATTTTGAATTTCTTTGTACTACTTCAGTTTTTGATACGTCGTTGCCTGATACAAGAAACGATCACTTATTTATTTTTGTAATTTTTGGAATGTTTTTCACATCTAAGTTTTGCTTTGTGTTCAAAATTCTAAGGATTTGGAATAGTTACATGATATCATTTCATTTTTTAGCTTAATTTTATTGCCATAACTTCTTGATAATACCACTGTAAATTATCTTAATAATCAAATAGTAAAACCATTCTGTTCAAAGCATTTTAAATCCTTTTTCATGTGTGATATTATAATTCCTCAAGAAACAATCTGATTAAAAGTATGCCTAATGGTCTTGCCTGGCAACCTAAGAGTAGTGTTTCTCCATCGAATCGTGATTCTTAGTCTTGATGCTTCGGCGGCGGGTTGTGGCTTTTCAACTCCGGGGATGGGGAGAGAGTTGACCTTGATTTCTTCGTATCATCATGTACAGCATTTTTTTTTTATTTTGTTTTTGATTGCTTGGTTTGTTCAGAAGGTTTTTTTTTTTTTTTCTTCCGATTTTATCAGCCATTTCTGCAATTGATATACGTCCTCTCCCTGTTAATTTGAGTTTTGCTTGGGACTATTTCTATTTGAGTCATGGGCTGTCTCATGTTGAGTGGCGCGTCTCGTCAACACGTGCGCCAGAGCTGGTATATCACTAGTCATGATTGTGAGCGAGTTTTCTTTTAGTTAGACGTACAGCGGCAAGTATTTTTTTTTTGCGTCGGGAGATATATATATATATATACAGGGGTTGGACAAAAATATGGAAACACCTTTTAAAAAACATGTTTCTTTGTTTACTTATGGTGTAGGAAACCCGTTGGCATCCAAAAAACAGCTTGCAGTCTCGAATGGATAAATACAGTTCCTGTAGGTGTGCCAAGGGAATATTATACCATTCTTCCTGCAAACGCAAGTTCAGATAACGATGTTATGGTAGATAACGAGAACGCACTTTCCGTTCCAATGCAGACCACAAAGGTTCGATAATATTCAGGTTCAGACTGTGGTGGCCAGGGAGATGGGACAAATCCTCGTGCCTGTAGCACCAGTCCTGGACAATGTGAGCTTTGTGTGAACAGGGGCTTTGTCGTCTTGGAAGACACCATCACCATCGGGAACAAAGTTTCAGGATGAACTTGATCTGCCAAATGTTCCCACAAGTCTGGCAGTCATGTGCCCCGACAGTTATCATGGGGCCAAGAATAGAACCACGATATGGCTGCCCAAACCATAACAGAACCCCCCGCCATGTTTCACTCTTGGCAACAAGCAGTCTGTATTATAGGCTTGAAAGATGGCGTTCTTGTGACGTAAACTCAGCCAGAAGTGGGGAAACAATGTGGAAAGAAGACTCTTCAGACCATATTATTATTTTCCACTGCCCTATAGTCCTCAGGCTTTCATGACTTACACCACCTTTTCCCTGTTACGGCATTTCAGCATCACTGATGAGTGGCTTCTCAATCTCGTGCAGCACTTGGCCAGAAATTCCCCTGTTTATGAAGCTCCCTTCTAATTGTTTGGTAATTACAGGGTTCTGTAACACAAGATTTCAGCAGTACTTTGCAGCTGTATCTTCTTTGTTTTCGTCACACTGTCTAATGATCGTCTGTCACGATCACCTTTTCAGTTACTCACACTTTCGTCCGCGCTGTGATTTAGCAGTGATGACGTTTTTCCGCTTTCAAATATGTGGAATAAGAATCTTCGATGGTAGTTACCTTTTGAAACGCTAAACACCTCGGCTATCTTTCTTTTTTTTTTTTTTTTTTTTTTGTTTACGGAAGCATCTACCATACGTTCAACACTTGCCCACGTTCCCGAAGTTGTTAACTCCTGAATATAATGCAATGATAACCTCTTCACATAACAGTACTCCGATAAACAACTGAACTTGATTAGCACATTATTTAGTTGTATAGTATGTTAGTGAATAAACGCCATGCCAATTGGCTATTATTACTTCATTAAAATCCCCACCTTTCTTTTTTCAAACATGCATTTCATAAGCCTACATTTTTGTCCACCCTGTATATATATATATATATACAATCAGTACATATAGGCTGTGCTGCCATCTAGTGTTCAAGTCCTTCTGACCGCCACTTCGGCGGTTGTATGCCCAGCCCCGAGGAGAGGAGAGAGTTGTTGATCTAGATGCGGCAACGTTGTTTCGGAACCCTGAATGGTTCAAAGTTGACTGGTCCTACGAATCAGGCCGAAAAGATATATAAATCAATAGTTGTCAGGCCTTTAACTCTTAACGTTGTTGTGAAGAGAGTCACTGCAATGCCATTACCAATCATTACTGAAAGATCTGCACTAGCGGAGCCGATGCACGCTAAATCATTCGAGGAGTGTTTTTTGCTTAGGAGTTGAAATTTGGAAAGCAAGGTTCATCTAGGTTTTACATCACTTCATACAGATTAATTTAACAGAGACTTCTGCCAATTGTTCCCCAGGAAGTTTAAAGGAGGTGTATTTCTTTTAAGGCTCCAGTCTCCCAGCCATTTTGATTTCATCGCTTAGTGTTAATCGTATAGAATATCGACTATTGTTCTCAAATTAGCCATTTCTTCTATTTGAATGCACAAAGCATCTGAAAGACCAAAAAAAATAATGCTTTAGCAGGAATTACTTTGTTTCTCCGATTTTTCAAATACTTTATTCTATTTTAATGATCTTGTCCGTGGATTTTCCTGCATATTCTGCGTAAAAACATTTTTAATTTTTAAAAAACAGGAAGAAAGCACTCCACAGAAACATTGATTAATTTTCTTGCAGAATTAACTCTGCACTTCTTTTGATCTACTTGAAACTACTCTGCTTTCAAGTAGATCACAGCAAAAGATTTAAGATCGAAAGTCGAAATTCAATAGATTATCATTAAGCTGACGAATCAAAATGACTGGTAGAGACAGGAGCTTACCGACCGAGATCCGTTTTGGTTTCGTTGCCAAATACCCTATTGCTGTTTCTAAGAACGACGTTAATAAACCGCCTGCATCATATGCATGCCAGAAAATGTTTCTTTAAATACTTTTTTTCCCCTTATTATGGAAAAACATATTATTTTATATCTACATGTTTTATATGAATATTTAAAATTTTAATATACAAATGAATTCACATTTATTCATCTTATTCTCTCTGTTTGATGCAGTTATTTACTACTAACCCATACATGAAATAATATCCTAAATATCTCTGCTTTTCTTTAGGAAAAAATTACTTAATTATGGAGTTATATTTTATACATTTCACCTTTTTCTCTCTCTGTATAATATTATATATATATATATATATATATATATATATGAATGAAGACTCTGAAACAAAAACTTGTCTTATAAATAAAATATTAAATTTGTTTTCGTTAAAATTTTAGAATATTTTAGATTTGATTATTAATAAGTATCGCAGTTGCAAAAAGAATGTTGAAAATGGTAATTCTGAATAGTGTACATTGGTGCTTTCGTCGCTTAAAATTTACAATCAACGTAATAATAAGTGATTAACAGTGTTGTGTGTGTCAGCTTGAAAATAAGTACCAAAGATGTCTTATTTCTTTTTATCCTATGAAATGTTTATTATTTTCCACTATTGCTAACTTTCTTTTCAGGCTGAACGTCTTCAAAGATTCTACGCAAGGTGCACGCAAACCAACAAGAAATAAATGCAACGTGAAAGCAAAACCGCCTTGATGTAAACCAATTTATGAAATGCATTCTTTTTACCTTTTAGGATGTGGTATGACTAATTATTATCGTCTTTGTTTATTGAGCACATTTACTTCAAATGATTTATGAAACACCTCACATGAAGGACACAGGAGAGATCACTCTAATTTAATAAGTCTAACGTATTCCATACTAATGAAAATTTGTTTAAAGAACTATATGCGTTGTTGGGAAACCTACTAAACATGTCATAATTTAAATTTTTTTTTCATTATATTTATTTCATGCTTAAAATTATGAAAAACGTTTTATTAGCATCATTTGCGGAAAACTCTTAACTTAGACGTAACTCGTTTCTTCCTTCGAGTGATTTTACTTTATGACTGTGAGTTATACTTTAAAAGTAAATATAAGTATAAAGCAGAAGTTTTTAATTAAAATATTGAATAAGATCTGTGTTTAACATTGAAAATTAAAAGAATAATATTACAGAAAAAAATACGATTATTGTATTTTCTGGAAGACGATAGTCAGCAAATTTCTTTTTATTTAGACCTCTCAAGTTTTCCATGAGTTAATCTCGATATGTATCTGATACATGATAAAATTTATTTATTTCAGAACCGTTATTTTTTTTACTTAAATGCTATGTAGCATATATAAAATTCCTGTGTGTGTGTGAAAAAGCCATTCTATCATCTTTTAACTTTTGTTCTCTTTGTAGACATACTTTCTTTCTTTAGCACCCACCCAAATCCTATATATCAACTACCTTGCTGGATAAGATACACTATTTTGCACTCTTTAATGATTTGACATTAAGTTATTTCCTTGTTCTGGTTACTAATATGAAGATACTCATAAATGAACTAAATAATTAATTCGGTAAGGAGCAGCTGTTTTCTTTTCTGCACACTAATTCCAAACAGAATTGGTTGCTCATTCTAAAGAAAGGTTCAAGATGTTCTCATATGAGAAGGATCTTAGTCTGCGGTAGAATGAGCAAGTACTAAATTTATCTACATTCAGAGGAATGTCGGTTCTTAAAATTGTTTAAAAATGCAGTCTTCCATGCATTCTTCCGTAGGGAGCTCTGTTAAAAAGGAAAGTGAACCTTTGATTTGGTTCCTGTCCAATGTCATTATATAAATATATATATATATATATATATATATATATATGTGTGTGTGTGTGTGTGTGTGTGTGTGTGCGTGTGTGTGTGTGTGTGTGTGTGTGTGTGTGTGTGTGCGTGTGCGTGTGCGCGTGCGGTTCTCAATCCAATAGTTGACATTTTCTGTGGTTCACTTACCATTATTCTTTATTTTCTAAATGCTGTCAATACATTGTCAATACATACTATATAAATTGTTTTGATTTAATTTGATTCACACATAGATATTTCATACATTGAGTACTTTATTTTGTATTAAATGGGAATAAATGCCATTGTGTTTTCAATATGCCGTTTTTCTTTTACTGTTGCATAATTATATACCACTAGAAACACCTTCACTACAAAATATAAGGAAACAAAATACGAGTTATAATTATCATTTTGATTAAGATAAGTTAGTGTATTTTAGTGAGTTTATTATGGATCTTGAGCACATAATCTTTCATATATGTTATATTTGTAAATAATATCTATTTTGTAATGTAATACATATCCAAAAGCCATACACACTACAAAAATTTATTGTGTACATTTTGTTGATGTTAAATATTTTAAGCACTCATTAAGTTATGTTTGAAAGCACAACAATGGAGCTCTTGTTTTATGAAAACAGGTTTATGTATTTCACTTGGTGTATGTGTGTGTCATCAAATTTTTGATCTTTAATTTAACCAACTTCCCATAAAGCTAGAGCTGTGAAACCTTGGGAATCGTTCTTAGTATCCTAACAATGTAATATGTAGACATTTGCGACAAGTTTTAACTAATATATATATATATATATATATATATATATATATATATATGCATTCAAATGTTTGTGATATTATAAGTCAGTTTCCATTGTTTGTCATAAAACTTTCCTAATTGTCAATTTTTAAGAAATGAATCTCTGATCCTTGTCAGATGTATTTTGAAGAATTAAAACGGAAGATTGAGGAATGTTCTCTAATATTCGCATTTTAAAATGGTAAAATTTAGCTATAATAACCTTACCTTTATCGCGACTTTACTTTTGTGAAAATGAGAATATCTAAGAGAAGTCGATATTTTTTTTCCATTTTCCATGATTGAATCCAAAATCTTGAGTTCTAATGTTTAAATTTCTCGGTAATGATAAAAAATAATGTTCAATATCATATTTGTTAAAAAAAATAATAAATATGTTTAATTTTACAAGAATAATTTTTTAATTCCAAATTTTAATTTAAGAACTCAAGATTTTGGATTCAATCATGGAAAATGGAAAAAAAAAAAAAAAACCCGAAACTTTCCAATTGATGAATATTTTATTTAATTCAATGAATTATTTGATGGAAACAAGACAAGATTTGGAATACTTTTAACATTCTCAACTTATGAATCATTTGCATTCACACATTAAAATATATTTGAAATTCCTTTTTCAACAAATTTTGCTCTTTACTCTTGCTCAAAATTTTAACTCTCATCGAAACATCAAAGTGGTAAATAAATTTGTACACTTAAATGAAAAGTGCTCTATTCTTTTATAATATTAAAATATACTATCGTTTGAGGAAACTATTCAACAGTAATGACTCTCTATAAATGTTACTTACTTTTGTCCGATAACGAGCAGTTTTGCTACATGAAAGGAAATAAAGTATCATTATTTTTAAGACTTCAAAAGCGAAAGACCAGCGAAATTTAGAGCTGCTTGGTTCAAAATAGATTGAGCATTAAATTAAATCAAAGGAAATAAAATTGTTGAAAGATTTTGATCCATTTATCTTGATTCTATCTTATTAATAAGTTTGTGAACTGAAGCACTTGAATTGGTTTTTTTTATTACCTGTTTACGGGCATTACGACCCATTTTTTTCTTATTTGAATTTCAAAAAAAAAAAAAAAAAAACGTTTGAATTAAAAGATTTTTCAAAATGATGCTAGCAAGAAAGAAATGCATTTTCAAAAACAAATTTTATCTCTGAATAAAAACAAATTCCGTACAACTTACGATGAGTATTTTTATTGAGGGTATTTTACAAAAAAAAATTTAAAAAAATTAAAAAAAATAGTTTTATAAACTGGCATGTGATTGATATAGATTCTTAATTAATTTATATTTTAGCCTATGATAAACACGAGCAATTGTCAAAATAACTAATGATATTAATAAGACAGCATTAAATTTGTGACACCTCGGATAAACTACCTAGCATTTTAACCATAGTGTCTCAATCGGAGTTCACATAAGCAAGCGTCTGTTAAAAAGAAATTGCCTTGTCATATCATTGAATTAATTTTATTTTTATCTTAAAAGTAATCTAAAAATTCTATAGGTGGAGCAGAGCCCTTAAATTGTATTCTGACAAGCTTCAATTCTAAGGGAATGGATGCTTATTAAGATCTTATTTATAATCACTTAATAATGATTACATAACATTAAATTTTGACAGCTATAAAGCTCTTTCTTTTTGGCCCAAGAGCATTGATATATATATATACTCCTAAATTAAAACTCTTTACAACTTTTAAATGCTATCTAATGAATATTATTCCCTACACTTCGATACATTTATTCTAATTTATATCAGTACTGGTTTATTTAAAGGCAAGAAGTTCTCATATCAAATAGCATCAGAGTAGTTTTTAAAAGTTAGTTGCAGAAACACACGGTGTGCACACCATAAAAAGTTACAAATTTATATAAATACTCAAAATCTAATTTAGCTAGAATAAAAATTTAAACTACATTTAACGCAGAAAGATCCGTAGTTCCTCTTCCGTAAAAAGATCCGTAGTTCAAGAAAAATTGAAATTTGATTTTTTCACCGATTTGCGTGAAGTTATCCCTATCTTAAAATGCTTGCAGGTTTCAACAAATTCATACAAAAAGGGAAAAAGGTATTAAGATAGATAATAAGATAAGATCCAAAGGTAATTATTTAAGGTGAAAATCCATTTACAAGTCTTATCCGGAGAGAACTTACTAATATAGTTGTATACTTCAAGAACACAGAAGACAACTAAAAAATAAAGCGAAAATAAGATACAATTAGTAAATAAAATATCTAAAAAACTTTAAGATAAAACTATCTAGTCTGGCATATATCTTTCCTTTACTCTCTCATTTAATTATTTCTTAAGTCATACCTTTAATCATCTCATCTAGACTTTTGTATTTGGTGCCTTCTCTTTACTTTTTATAAACTTTTCCTCTGTATCTTTTATTTAAACTCTTCTCATGTCTCATTATTAATCTCTCCTCTAGTTTATCCTTCAATTTCTCACATAGACTGTTTTAGAAGTAAATCTAATACAGAAAAATAATAAAAGGCCATTCGCTTCATTCAATAATCCATTTGCTTAAACTTAAGAGTTTAATTCAAGAGTTATAAGCAATATACCTGAGTAAGAACATATTAAAGTTAAAAGTAAACATTACTTAAGAATCAAATTTTTGTACTGATAGCTTAAAAAAATTAGCAAAGAATTTTCTTTAATGGAACGTTGGTTAAAAAAGTAATTTGTTTCTAATTTTCAAAGAGCTTTGAATTAACCGATACATTTTTTAATATTCAGAATTCTTTCATTACAAGGGGCTTGATTTTTTTTTTAGAATATTATAAATATTTTTCTTCTAAATTGCTTACTTAAGTAATTGGATTAAAATTTATATATAATTTTCCTTACTTCTTCATCTTAACAAAAAAAAAATTCTAAATATATTTTATAAGTCTCTTTTTAATTCTTTTCTGCTGAATTCATACTTAGAGAAAATCGATATAAGATCTTAAAGTCTTTTATTTTAAATTTTCTAATTTTCTAAGATATATTTGGAAAACCTTAAGAAAAGAAACCAAAAATCATTAAAACTCATTTTCAAGTTAAGTCTGTTGAAAATAAAATAATCTACTTCATTCATTTTTTTATGCAACACTCTCAAATATGTCCGTAAAATATCTAAAGATATAATCCATATTTCTATTTGAAAACTTTACTCTTAAAAAAAACATTCCTAATTTTTTTCAAGAACAGATTTAACTTTTAGGTAAGCTGAACGAAGAAGATTTGGGAGAATTATTTAAAAAAATGCTTCCTTCCAAAATACGCTTGAAATAAAACTAAGAACTGAAGTAAAAGTAATATAGAGATTAGTTTTTAGCTTGTAAAGATTTTTTTAATGTTTTTCAAAAACAAATAATGAGATTTAATCAATACTTTTTTTTTTCTAATATAGCATTTTTTTTTTTTTATGAGTGAGTTGTTGCAAAAATACTTTTATTGTTTCGACTAATTTAAAATTTTTTGCAGAGTATGGGGAAATCTTTGAGCTTCAGAGGAGCTGTCTACGAAGCCACAGATCTCATTAAACACCACCGCTGCAAAGACCCTGTATGTGACACACAACTGTGGAAGACACGACATGAACTAGACATGGCTAACATGAAGATTCGCCAATTGGAAGCTAACATTCAGGCTGCTTTGATGTCACCTACCCTTCGCGAGTAAGATTTTTTTTTTTTTAAATTGGTATTGTACAAAAGTTTTTTTTTTATTTTTCTTGATAAATTTACTAATATTAACTGATCTCATGCACACAATTTACTTTTTCTCATACACATGAATATTTTAAATGGAGGATGTACAATGTTACATCTCACAACTGTACAAATCTGTATATCGCAGCATATATGTCATTTCAATGACTTTATTACTTTATTGATTTAAATAATACTTATTTCCTGTAAGTTTTAGATAACTTTCATATTATTATGCTTTGTATCTAAGCAAATTTTTCGTTATTTTTATTGACTTCATTTTACATCGGTGCTTAATATTTACTGTACAAAATTTTATTATTTTAATATTAGAATAAGACATAAGTACGAAATAGTTATTGGCCACTTCAGCGTATTACTATTTGAGTAACTTTCCATTACAAGTTTTATAATGTAGTTCTATAAATAATAAGTAGAAGAGAAAAACAGATGTCGCAAATCAATGTAATTTTATCCAAGTATGAATACATTAAATTAGGACCAAGTGCTCTCTCTTCGGCTACTCTTACTAAATGCACTTGAACAGTTGCTTATAATACTTAATTAATTAAATTTTTATCTATCATCTCGGGTTCGAGTGAGTAGAACAACTGGACAGGGGGGTTTGATTGTTGAACCTATTACTTCTCTCTTAAGATACCTTTGATCACGTCTTAGCGAAAGAACGATTTATTTAGAAGTTAATTAAATGAAGATAGATTTTCTCTATCTTCATTTAATTAACTTCCAATCCCTCTATTAAATTCTTTGAAACTTATACAAACACTTCGTAATATCAATGTATTCTGCATGTATCTAGTTTAATTTTATTTGATTTAAGTTCCATTTTAAACTGTTCAATTAGAAAAGTCCCCAAAGTTATTGGAAGGGAAAATCAATATATAGCCTACTTATACTACCCAACTGAAACTGCATTCATTAGAAATTCGATGCAATTCTTAGTAAACAGGATATTTTGAATATAAACACATTATCAATCTTTTCTAATTATAAATTCCTTTTTATAATTACAGATAATATGTTTAAATAATAATTAATGAAATGTATGAATGTTATAGAATACTGCTTATTAATTCAAAATATGTGTAGTTACTTGAATATTATAAGTCTTTAGTAATAATTATAGCAAATATTAAAAACCGATTGTTAAACAGAGATATTTGGTAAAAAATAAAAAATAAAAAAATAAAAAAAAAACCAATTTACTTTTAATCCGAAATTAAACTAGTAGAATAGCTCAAATATTACAACAATACCAAAAATAAAATTTATGGAATTATTTAAACTGACATATCAATCAATTCTAATAGCTATAATTATGTAGGAAACTAGCTTATATCATAAGAAAACCAAATATTTGCGTGAGCCAAATATTTCCATTTTCTTTTCGTACTTTCTCAACTCATTCAGTTAAAATTTATTTGAGTATGAGAACAATCTGTGCAAACTTTTAGAAGTTAATGCATTTTTACTAAATATCTCATGGAAAACAAATAATAATTGATATATGTCTTTTTCACTTAAAAAATTAATAACTTTGAATTAATATCAGAATAAGTATTTTCATTACCAATTATACATAATAATATTCACAAAATTGTCTTTTATTTACAAACTTCTTTGATTAACTCTTTTCAAAATGACTTACAACAATTTTTCTCGCTAATCTTAATTCTTGATTAAAAATTCCGTTAGTTTTCCTTGCCTGTTTAAAAATTAACCATTAAAGTATATTTTTTCTTTTGTCAACGGGTCGAAATTTTTTTAATATCAATATACTTCAAAATGATTCTTTACTGAATGAACTTTCAATACCTTTGTGAAAAATGAATCTTCTTGAAGTTGCAATGAATTTACAGTTTTATTAATTATGCGAACAATTACAGATTGATATGATTAATATTTTTATAAGGAAAGAGTAATTAAACATTCAATTTTATTCCTGAAACTTACTACAAATATTGAAGATCATTTACTTTTAGTTTATAAACAATATGCTAGCATGAGAAACAAAACAAATATTGGCTATTAGCAATTTGATAATATTTTGTTGTTTACTTTTTCACATATCAGTAACTAACATTCTCCAAAATCTAAATACACTAGTATACTAAATTTGAAAAGAATAATATAAAATGCAGAATAAGACATGAAATATGTTCGAAAATATACTTATTTCTAAAAAATTAAAGCCTTATATCCTGTTTTCTTTGAGACTGAATTAGAAAAAAATTGTTTGTAATTATTAACAAATGTTGTATATTCCACCCTCTCCTTAAATTTATTAATAATCATTTATTTTAATGCTTCTTTTACACAGATCTTGGTCTCCAGATTATTCGAAGCCACGAGATCTTACGCAGAACTTAATTGTAAGCAACGAACCACGAATTTCCAATTTTTCACTTCCTCCTGCTTATAGAACTCATCCTCTGCATCCCTATGGGCCTCAATATGTTAAAAATTTCAACAACATGGAAATAGCAGAGATTGAAACTGTATTATGATCACCAAACAAGAGAGTTTGGGTGCAATAAAAACTTCGATGTTGGATTTTTGTCGTTATTAGAAAAAAACAAGATTTTATATGCATGCACGCTACAAAAATATACTACTTCTTCATCGTTTACAATATAATATACTTAAATATATTTATATAGCTAAAGTGATTTTAAGGATATGAGTACTTTAATTAAGTTTCTTAAGAGTTTTGTTATAAAACATGTCCTTTTATTCCCACCCTCTAAAACAAGACTATTATTAATACATTCATATATTATGATAATTTTAATATCTTTGGATTTCTTCACTTGTATTAGAGTATACATTTGTGTACATAATAAAATTTTGAGATATACACATACATTTCTAATTTAATTCAAGAGGAAAAATATAGCTGCATTAATAAATATTTTAAGCTTTCATTCAATTTGGCATACGCTTTGGATTATTAAATTAAGAACTTAAATAGTTCTTATTTCTAACTATAGTTTGTTTAAGAATTAAATATTATAATTTGTAAATCAATCAAATAGCTTATAGTTTTCTATAAATATGAAAAAAAACCTCTTTTTTAAGAAAAACATATGTAAGAAAACTTGTATCATTATTTTACTCTTTTAAAAACGTACACCAGCCCCCTCTGTATTGAAAAAACTGATTATTCTTCTTTCATAAAAATTAAAGATTATTTAATAGTTGCTTAATGGGTGGTTACATAGCTTCCATAGTTTACTTGAATTAAAATAAAATGAATACTGGCATAAATTTATATTGTTATTCCAAACTAAATTTTTATTTCTGCAACAATGTAAAGGAACATTTAAAATTTTCAACAAACATAGAATAAAACATGCATCATGAAATTTAAGAGGAAAAAAATTCAATTGAACTATATTAATTGACAATTTAGTCTGGTTTGGTGAAAAATGCAAAAAAAAAATTTTTTTTCTATTTTCAGTTGTGAATAACAACATAAATTTATTTTTAAAAGATATTTTAAAATTCAATAATTCAAATAAATTTTGATATTCCAAATTCAGCAAACAAATTAATATTACACCTAAAATACTTAAGAATATTTAACACAAGTAAAGCTAAAAATCATTTTAAAGATTTGTGATAGGATGATAATAAAAATTAATTAAATGAAACTAGAAATTCTGAAAAATATTTTACAAATTTTATTTCAGAGATTGCAGAAGAAAAGACTGTTTATTTTATACGTTATAAGTATGCGTGCTTGCTATTAAACTTTGTTTTTTTCTATATGTTAAAGCTGTTAGATTCTGTTATGTTTAAATCAATTGAAGCTTCTTTGCTGAAGTTTATTTTTTCATTGTGCATTAGCTGCAGTAATTTCTATTTCATCATGGGTGTGGCCAAAAATGTTCTTAAAAAGAAAGTATGTAGTTAATTATTGTATTTTCTAATGTAATTGCTTCCAAATATATTAAAAATTGGCATCAATAAATAAATGAATAATGTTATTAAGCTTAAGGACAAGAAATGTGTGTGTAGTAACACATTTAAGTTTAATACTTCAACAAAAATCCTAGGCCTTACAAATTATCCTACCTCTAAAACTGAAATTAAATTTTATGTTAGTGTTTTACTTCTTAAAGAAAAAGTATTTCATAATTTGTTTTTATTTATTGATCTTATCTGATAATTATAATGTCATGCTGTGGACTACATCATATCATTTTTGCCACACCCTAAACTGCTAAAAACTGTGTGAAGTAGTTAAAATGGCATAAAGATAAGCAATTATTTCAACTAATTAGTAAATTATAGGTATAATTATTTAAACTTTCAGTAGTATTGTGTGCTTCTTTCAATTATCCAAAAATTACGATTATGTCTGATTTTCTAGTGTTTTGTTGAATAAATAAAATATGTATAAAATATCACACAAACACATCGAAAAATTGTCGGAAATTTCATTATTTCACTATGATTTGTATAGGTATATAATATTACGCTGCAAATGTACATACTTTCTACATCAACATAGATTTAAAAATAGATACTACTTAAAATTTGTACAGTCTAAATATATGTACAAGTGATTTCCATATCAAATTTCCCGTACTATTTTTGACTAAGATTTTAACTAAGCTCTTATTTAATTCTTATTATTTGCAAATTGTTATATTTTTGAGTATATGAAAATGAATGATGAGACTGGAATCAGCGATTATTAAAACAAATTTTAATGGAATTTCTCGTATCGTTAAAAAAACTACTTATCTACTTTTTTAATTTACTGCAACAAATAAGAAAATATTTTCTTATACATTTTTTCACAAACACATTGTTTTTAAAAACATGTAATTTCTGACTTCCTAATATCACCATCATTTCGTTAGTAAAATGCACTTTTTTATTTCAGATTTCATTTTCAGAAAATATAAAAGGAAAGGATAGTTGATAAAATTTACTGAGTATTTTATCGTCTATTGTAAAAGATGATATACACAAAAAATATTTTTAATATGCCGAAACAATAAATATTATTATGTACTATTTCTTTTGAAAATTTTAAATAGTTATATGTCTTAAATAATGTATTTGATTACACATGAAACGGTACAAAGTAAAAATTGACAGAATTTAACTAACTCTTTATATAGCTATTGCAATCAGTAACAAAATAATGGGTTTAAATAGTGTAAATTTTAGTGTTTTTTTTTAAATAAGTCTATATAACCTTTACTTCATAATTTATTTAATTTTTTTATAATTCCTAACCAGCTTTTATCTCATATGATCGTAAAATTAATAATAGAGAATAAGAAAGTGAAAATTAAAGTCAAATTTGTTGAAGGAAAAATTATGACAAAACATTTTATTCATTTCAAAAATTACAAAGCGGTGAAGAAAGGTAGAATAAATTTAACTGAAGTAAATTTAAATAGAAATAAATTTAATGAAGAAATATGTCAATGAATTGTATAAGTTTTTGTATTGAGCAAATTTTAGAAATCGCAAGAAAAATTACTGTGATAAAAGGCTTTTGTCTATCAACAAAGATTCATTAAAAAATTCTTATTTTTATGCCATTTTGAGTACAAAATGCTGGTTCACAATGGTGCTTAAAAATAGTGAATAAATCTAAGGAATTCCTTGTACATTTTTCTCTTTTAAGAAGCTGTCAAACAGTGACGTGTAAATATAAATTAGTGTATCAAAGAGTAGATGTTACAAGTTTTGCATGTCTATGTTTATGATGCATGATACGTTTCAAAATGAACTATTGCATGCCTATTTATGTGTCGCAGATATATGTGTATGTGTATGATCATATGTATAGATAAAGTAAGTAAATGAATAATGGATCATATGGATTATGAATGTTTTAAGTTTATGATATTTTTTTTAAATATTAATAAAATAATTTGATCGACTTTTGAAGCTTGTCTTTTGCGTTCTGAGTGGAGCATTATAACATATTAATACCATTTTCTCTAATATGAAGCCACAAAGGGATTATAGAAGTAAATAAAAAAATAAAAAATAAAAATTAAAAAAAAAAATTACATAGCAGTAGTTGCTAAATAAATCAGTGAAATTTCAAAATAAGAACAATTGAGTTACAAAATAATCTAAACTAATTAATAAAGACATTTTTAACTTACATAATCAAAATGATAAAGTTATAAAATACTTATTAAAAATTACAAAATCAAATCAAAGAAGTTATAAAATAATGGGATTATAGTTTTTTAGAAGCAAGATGAAAAGCATTTTGGATGTCACTTGATTTAAGAGCAAGTAGTTTGACTTGCTAGCATTTTCTTTCTCTTATTTATGCAAAAATTCATTAATTTATATTTCGTAAGAAAATTCAAAACTATGGAAAACATTTTTAAAATTTTCATATTAAATCTGTATATGCACATATTTCCCCTAAATGCATTTATAAAGACTTAAGTGGTTTAATGTTGTATATTTATAGTAACATCGGTTTATGATAGCACATTATTAGCTTTGTCGTGTCACTTAAAATCACCAAATTTAATGAAATATTCAATACAAATTTGGAAAAAATCATATTTTAAGGAAATGAGAAAGAATGTCAAAGGTGTCATATTACAAATTGCTGAATGAATTATAATACAAAACGTAAAATTTACTACAAAATATATACGTGTAAAAATATGTCATAAAAGTTCGATAACAAATAATGTTTCAAATTTACTGTTCTTAACATTTAATGATTTACAGAAGAAATTACGTTCAATTTGGATTACTCTCTTACTAGAAAAGGCAAAAGGAAGCAACATATTATTTTTTTCAAAAATCAGCGTATTATAAGGAATTAAATATGTAAAATTAAAATAGAGAAAACTAAGTGAAAAATAAATAAGATATTTATAATATATTTTCAAACAATATGCATTTTATCAATTTCGTGTGTCAATTTTAATTAAATGTTAACATATTATTATTTCATTTCAAGTTAAGAAAATTTGAAATCAAGAAATCATATTTAAATATATTGCATTAATTTATTAAATTACTTTCAAAATTCAGATATGTATGTTGTTAAGAGTCACTAAACAGTTTCATTTCCATTAAAAAAAAGCTTTTTTATAATTCATATGCCTATAACATTTCACAGATGTAGAATCAAAAATATATAGTAATTTAGTTTTTCTTTAGTTTAAGAAAAGTCGTATTAAGAAAAAAAATTTTGATTTTAAATTAGAAATTATAGGAGTTTGAAGCAATCAGTGAAGCTTTTTAGATAAATATACTCATCATCAAAGTAAATAACTTAATAAAGTTGCACCAAGAAGGAATGGTCAGATTGAAATAATATTTAAAAGTAAGTTAGTACTCCTCATCAAATATAAAGGAATGGAAACTAATTGTCTTAACTCAACTCATCCCGTTCAGATTGAACTCTAACATGTAGATCTTGGAAATTTTGTGTTAGCAGGGAAGTCTTAACCGAACGGCCTATAACTTCCCATAAGTTTTCAATGTGCGATAGATCTGGCGATACTTCTCCCCAATATGGCTATACTGCTCCCCAAGATATTGTGATTATAGATGAAAGGCAATTTTTTGAGTTGGCAGCCGTATGAATAAGGGTGTTGTCTTATTGAAAGAGAAGATAAGCATGAACGTTCGCAAACATCGGTCAATGGTACTCACTTATTTATCTTTTGATCATCAAAGTGGTTCCGATGAAGATAAACGGTGATCAGACATCTTATTAAATCTCGCCCTAAGCAAATACACCTTAAAATCTAGATTGTAAGGAGTAACAACAAATCATCTATCGTGGCGCTGACTGAGTTTTCTTCACACAGAGAGGGGCGATTATCATCCCTATCAAGAAAAAGGTGACACTCTTCACTAAACATGTCCGGCTGCCATTCCGGATGCCAAGCTCCATCTGTCTCTTTTGGTGTATCTTTGCAGTCTCTGGGACGTCAGGGGTAATCTTCGTAATAGTCTCCGAGCCTTCTTCTATTGGTGTTGGCATTTGAAAGATGATGCAGAGTAGGACTCACTGCCTGCCCTACATTTGCTATTGTAGCAGTTGGTATATTTTGCTGCTTGCTGGACAGTTTTTCGATCTTCCCTACTTGAAGATCGTGTTCGGTCTTCCAGGGCCTACTTGTCACGAACAAAAAAAATTCCTTCTATCCAATTTCACCAAGAGTTTGAAACTGTAACATCTGCCCCACCGATGTGAAGCGTAATCCGATCGAAGCGTTATATACCTCCATACAGCCTTATTATACAACCCTACTAAAATGCGTCCAACTGTTTCGATGGCCTTTTTTTTTTCTCAAAGGCATTCTTATTCAACTTCAGAATAAGAACGCTTTTGAGAATTACATTCTTATTGAAATTCAAAGTGATTGAATGAATCTAAACACACTATTTAGAAAAAAAAGGCCATTTGCGTGAACCTTTTAATGCGTCTTTGGCTTTCTAAGTCCGCAGTTTGCTGATATTATTGATGCCAACGCAACTAGCATTTTCATCATTTGCATATCAAACTTAGATGAAATGATTTCTTAATTTACATTTATTTACCTTGCTGTTTTCCGGGAGTAATACTTTTTTTCTGACAATGATTGTATATAAATAACACTGTATATATACACAATAACATAAGCTCTCTCAGAATATAAAAATCATTACTGTACCATTATGAAATGCATCCCCCAAAAGAACGAAAGAACTACTTTGAAATTTGAATTCAAATATGAATCCAAACATAGACACATGTTTGGAAGGACTAACATTAGATAGAATAAAATAATATAAAATTGTAATCAAAACCGAATCGCGCGGGATAATCTGAAAGTTATTTACTTTTAATTATAAACAGAATACCTGAGTTTATGATACTCGTATTTTTAAGTAATATCATTAGTTGCACTTTTTACTGGAATAATTTTAATCTTATATTAGATAGGATACATTTCTATTTGAAAATTTGGTAAATTCCTAATTTAGCGTACTTCTTGGTGCGTTTTTAAAATCGCGCCAAAGTGGCGCCAAATGTGGAGTTCTCAATGTCTAAGGCAGAATCGAGATGGCGTTTTGTCCGTTGGACATGTTAACTGTGAAATATAGAAAAAAAATCAGCCTAAGTTGAAGAAATGTTAAAAAAACGGTGAAATTTTACCCTAAAGACAAAAAACGTGGCAAACATTAAAATAATAAATAGGATAGATCTTAATTTTACTTAAATATATTTATCTAAGTTTTATTGTTTTAAGATTATATAAAATATATTTAAAATAAATATAAGATTTTTTTCAATAAATAAACTTATATGTAACATAACTAATATGTGTTGAAAAAAAAGTAAGAAAATACAGTGAAATTATGACCGAAAGACAAAAAATGTAGAAAATCAGCATTTGTGGAAGAAATGAAAATATTAAAAAACGTGAAAAAAGCACTAACCTTATGATGGAGGGATGTCTGTGATCAGGCGGATAAACTGCGACGATCGCGCGAAGGAAATCTCTAAACGTATCATCATTCACAATGCTTCCTTCGGCGTTAATTAAATTAGTAATAATTAAATGATAAATAAAAAAGTAATATAATTAAGTAATATAACTAATAAATTAAAAAATAATATAATTAAGTAGTATAACTAATAAATAATAGAATACAAATTAGAAATATAACATATAGATGTATAGAATTAGAATAAATCAAATATAAATAGTATAATATAATATAAATAAGAATGAAAATAAATCAAATATAAATATATTATATAAATAAGAATTAAAATATATATAGTATAATATAATATAAATAAGAATATATAGAAATAGAATAAATCAATCGTCAGAATAGAAATGAGATTCCTTTCATAGTAAGGTTACCACAAACACAAGATTTTTACGACTTTTTTTTTGATTTTTTTGATGGGTTACCAAATTGGCGATTTATCGCCTTTTTGAATTTTTTCCGGTTGCCAAGAAGTACGCTAATTTATGATCCACCCGAAAATTTTCTTCCACATACTGAACATTTATTGTATGAGGGTTACATACGCAACAATCTATTCGATGGTTGAGTCATGAAATAATGTTTATCTTCTTTCATAAGTGAAAGTTGTAGTTAAAAGTACAAAAATAACGAATACAAGTAAAAAGTGTCGTTTTGACTAAAGTACCTTAAAAACATCTAATTATTGTTTTCTATGTATTTTTCTTTTGAAAATTGAAGAAAAAAATAAAACAAGTTTTGTTTTTGAAGTAATTTAAAAAGCTTTCGAATTAAAATCCACGCATTTACCCCTAAAGACACAGATTAATATTAATGTTTGATTACAGGATTCATGACCTACAAAACATTTCTCGAACGAATCATAGGTCTTAAATTTCGAAATATTTATAGTTAGAAATATACATGCTAAAAGCCTAAATGATAATGTAAAATATATATATATATATATTAAACATTTTTAAAGCTAAAATGATCTTTTTTTTCCTACAATGCATTGAAAAATAATTTAAAATGCAACGAAAAATGCATTTGAATATTTCGATTAAATGATAGAATAAGATAATATGGTTAAAAATGATATGATGACATAAGGAATCACTTTCCTTTCTGTCTATCAGGGCTATTTCTAATACCACATGAAACGAATAAAATTTCCTCTCCCAAGGGACGCAAAAAATCTCATTTCTACTTTGATAAGATGCTGTTCAATCAACATCATTCAGTTTCAAAACTGAAGAGTTTTTAGAAATGTTACTCATGATAAAAGCAAACAATGTCATCTGTTATCATTCTTTTTCTTGACATTTCATTTCAAAGTAAGAAAACAGTTTTTAGAGGAGATGACATTGGAATCTATAATATTATAACAAAAGTGGTGACATTTCTGACTCATCTTTACCGTTGAAAAAAATGTTCTCTTTTACTTTAAAAAATGGTAGAACTCTGAACCTCCTGCTATTTTGAAGGATAGGTGATGATAAAACTTGGGAAATACTTGAGTTGACATATGACTTTTCTCTTACAAGTTCTTTCAAAACATTTGTATTTATCTTAAACACATGCATATTCGATATAAATCAAATGATCTTTACAAATAATGAAGAATTATTTGCAAGATCTTAATACTAATCGTGAGCTAGGTTCAACCAAAAAGAGTGATGTTTAATATGTTTTGGCCGGATATTGGTCTCTTACACACACTACACACTCACGACAAATGTATGCATATGTGTGTGTGTGTCTTAATAATAATGTCTATATTGTGTGTGTGTGTGTGTGTGTGAGTGTTCGTGTATGTATATATTTAAATGTATATTTATGATATATACATATACATATTTGTATATATGTGTATATATATTTAAATATATAATTATGATATATAATATTCGAAATACTCTGTATTTTTGGCACCTACCCAATCATACCAACAAGTTTTCGTTCGCTTGTTATCTGCAAATTTCACTTCAGCTTTAAGCCTGCAAAATCAAATAAGTAGTATTATCTGGTTAAAAAATAAGATTATAGAAAATTTTTATAATAATTCAATATAAGCTAGGAAGAACAATTCCGAATATAAAATAGAAAATTTATTTTATGTAATTAAATTTAAATTAATCAATGTTGCCCAATCCCTTATAAAAAATGTATATTAAAAATAAATTTGCATTTATCCTGCAGAGATACATGCTTTTAAAAAGTTAATGTCAAACTTCTTTGCTATTATTTATTTAAATTTACTAAAGACGTATTTTAACTCACATTTCTGAAATCAGATGGCGCTGCAATTTTTCACAAATGGTCTTGAATTAAAAAGGAAGCCTTTTGATTCTGAAAGAAACCGCCTGTTTTCAAATATTTAAAAATAAGACAGTAAAAAATTTCTTCATTTGATACTTTTTACATAATGTTTATGAATGAAAATATAGGTTTTGAACTTTTAAATGCATTAAAATGAAAACGAAGATATGATTATGGATGTATGTAAAAGGACAGTAAAAGACAATATAAAAAGTATTTTTGAATATTATTCCTTTTTAACTACATATGTGTACATCAAATACAAAAATTTTGCTTTGAACTATAAAACTTAATAATAAAAATCTTTAAATCTCTCTCTCTCTTCCTGAAGAGGTTCCTTACATCGAAATTAAAATAATTAAGTTGGATTTACTTACGATGGTATTATTGAGGAAAAAATTATTTCTGCATTTTCATATTGTGTTGAAACCAAAATGGAAGGACCAGATGGTCTCGCCAAAAAGAGGTAAATCTGAATTTAGTTTTCCAGTTTCAGGCATTCATTAAAAAGAAGAAATTGATCGAAATTTTAAGAAAAATGAAAAGATATTTCATAGTCTGTCTCTGAACTGATACTTTTTTTCTACTCCGGTTCCATTCACCATTAAATGAAATATTAGTTCACTTTTTTTCCTTATTACAACGTTTAATCTGCAAAAAATTTACTTCCTTTTCATATAAATAAATTATTAATTCAATTAAATGCAATCTTGATAACTGGGAATTTTTCTCCTTGTATCTTTGTGTTTCAAAAATAATCGAAAGGAATGTTGCAAGCAAATCGCCCAATTTTTATTTACCTTTCTTAGAAAATATTTTAGTACTTATTCCTTACATTTTTTATGCTTCTTTCAATGATATTAGATTTCCTTTTAACAAAGTATCCTTAATATATTTCGAATAACTCACAGGACGTAGATGAAATATAAAACCTAAGCAAATGAAAATATTTTCCACAGAATTTTGGAAAAAATATAAGTACCCATAACGTAAATTTTATTTTTGGTGTTAAATTAAATTTAGAATTATAATATGTAATTAATCCTAAGCTTCATACTTAAGTTATCTTTGATCAATAAGAACATCTGTACAGCTGCCACATAAAATTATATAATTATTGACAATCATTTTTGTATCTTTTTACATTAAAAAAAAAACATTACATGGATAAGGAAGAAGAAAAAACTTAATTTCAATCATAGTAATACCTCACAGAACTTATAATATATATGTATAGTACTGTTTACTTTTTGAATAAAAATGTATTATATATTTTTTTGTTTTAAAATTGAAATTAATAGATTTTGAAGCCTCTCTAAAGGATTCAGTTACATTTATCATATTTTAAATTCACGTGATGAATTTCCTTTCAGTGAATGTAGCACAGTAACCAAAGTTTTTAAGTAAAACAAATAAATGTAATAGAAATTTTAATTAATTATGTAGAAGTTGGTTCAAAAACTTTCTGTATATGGGAAAGCTTATATTGCCTAATATTAGCGTTAATTTCACTTGATAAATTAAGTTATTTGGAACAGTATGTTACATTATACAATTTGTAATTTTTTTTCAGACTATTTCTTAAAAAAAATTATGAAAAAAAAATAATAGCATGTAAATTATGCATCATAAATCATTAAGACTCTTATTTTTCGCATCAAGGACCAGACTGTAATATATTTTTTTTAAAAAAAAATTAAGAATTAGACAAAAGAATCTAAACCTTCTTTTTGTTGATCATAATTAAATTAAGGGTAAGCAAAAATTTGTTTGAAAAGCTTCCTATTTTAGGTTTGCCGTCTATAAAATATGTATTAGGCATACTTATTATATTTATGCCAGTGAAAAAGTCACTCCGTAGGAAAAGAATTATGTATGCTAACAAACGAATATATCGTATCGTACGAATCTAAATAACATACATTTCATTACAATATATTTCTTCAATAAAAAAGTATTGTTGTATTCATATATCACCGTTATGATTGTAGCACTTGGGGCCTTCTAGTTCTGGATTGAACTAAATAAAAGATAAATGAAAAGATAACAAAAATAATACTAATAAAGAAATTCAAACTTCTATTTGTGTAAACTAGTTTCTCCAGAGATAACTCGAAATCGTTTGATGGTAAAATTTCTTATGCAAATTCGATTTACCTTCCTTTTGCAAGTTTCCTTTGCCAGATGTGTCTTTCAGGAATTAGCATATTTTGGTGAACCTCACTTTGGGGATTTTGTCACCTGGAGAGACGCTCTTGTAAGAATATTTCAGTATAAAGCATTTTATACGTCTTTTCTTCTTCTTCTTTTTTTTGGAAAACGCATGCGAATGTGTGTGTGTGTCAGCTGCTTTATTTACTTAACAAGTTGTATGAATAAATCTGAGTTTATAAAAATCTTTGAAGGTGAAACACTTATGGAATTTTTAGAAGTAAAAATGTAATCTTGTGATAACATTCGAGATAGATTTTTGCTTCATGATAAAATAATATGAACATTAAATGTTGTCCATTTTCAGTGACAGAGAGAATATAGCATCTTATAATTTTGATTAATCGTCCCTTAATAGAGACTCATCGTCTAGGTGAGCTGATGTACATTAAATCTATTGGTGCCAAAGTCCTTACGTTCAGGTAGTGTGGAAATTTGGAGATTTATGGGACTGTTCAAAACAGTTCAAAATTGATAGATCCATTGTCAATAGTTCTATTTTCCAGGGAGCTGAGGCAGGGGTTTTAAGTTGTATTAGGAGAATTTCGGATAACTGGGTGATTTAGCCATTAACCTTCGTGCTGCTTACAGTTTTTCAATTTTCGTAACATTAATAAACAATACATTGTGAAATTGCACAGCCTTGATTTTCAAAAAAATAGCTTTTATTATCAGAATTATAAGAAAATTTGCGATTTTTTTAATACATATTCTAAATTCTTTGTCTTACATTTATTTTCGTCTACCTTGAAATGAGAATACTACAGTTATTTTAAAATTATTTGAAGTACTAAAATAAAGATATTTTTTTTTGTAGTTTATAAAAAGGTCAAAATATATATGGCTCAAATTTTATATATTTATAAAATATATCATTGCATAATTACTTATTGTGACAAAATTCTTAGTAAATATCACAAAATTATAAGATACTGGTTATTACTTTTGAATATAATATCTAAACGATTTATGGTTCGACCTGGAACCAAATCGTAGCTGGTTGAAAACAGAGCTAATTTTTATTATAGCATTAAAAATCACATATTGGATCAGTTTTGACTCTTACTGAAGCTATAATATGAAAATATTTCCGAATTACTTGTAAAAAAATTAAGCTACATTTCTTGGAAAATTATTTAAGATCTCTAATATTTTCTGCTAGTTAAAGTTTTTATATATCTGAAATAACTCTAAGAGACCCAAAGAAACTAGTAAATAATAAAGTAGGGAATCATTCAAACAAAGAAGTAATACATTTTAAGAAATAAGACATGAATGTTGTTAGAAAACATAAACTGTTAAAACAAACACATCATTAATTTGTCCAAAGTATCAAAATTTCTTACTAACACAACTGAGGAAATTTAACATAATTTATTTTTAAAATGAAGCATTCCATAAGTCTAAACTGTAAAATATCCCAATAAGAAAGATGCAAAAAATAATTTAAAAACTGTAAAATATCCCAATGAGAAAGATGCAAAAAATAATTTAAGAAATCTAACACTTTTTAAGAAATAGGAACATTCTAATTCAGAAAACGTTTTTATCAATTCACAGAAGTCTCATTATTATCGTCATTACAATAAGTCCCTATAGATAAGTAAAAAAATCCAAAATAATTTTCTTTCTTGACATTTTCTTAGTTTGATAGCAAAAAAATACGGAAAATTTAATTAGCTGAGACTGATTGCTAACTACATAGTAATAAAGATCTTGGCATCTTTTTTCTCTATAATACCAGCTTTAAAAGGGCTGAAAAATAAAAGCTGAACATAAAATTCATTTTTTTCCTACATGCATCAATGGCTCTGAATTTGACAAATTGCATAAAAGAAGCAATACGTAATAATGAAAAAAACCTAAATTATTTTTTCTCAATGAAAGAAATTTCTAGTTCTGAAATTACTTCAATTATTGTATTTTAAGCAAGTTAAAAATTGTAATCTAAAAGAATTGTAGGTTCCGTAGAATTTTCTAAATTTTTATATTTTTTCATAAACGATTGTTAATACGAAATATTCAAGCTCATGTTCAACATTGGAGAACATACATTTTCAAATTTAATTTAATTTTCAAAATATTGTTAAAATGAATTGACCCAGGGTAAGAAGTTGTGAATTTGTTCATCGTGATTTCCATGCAACATCATTGTATTTACTAAATAAATATTTACTTAATATTGAAACCAATAAAAGCTTAATAAAATTTTAATTTTTTTTTTGTTTTCTTAAAAAATATCTGTAATATGTGAGAAGAGGTGTTGTTTTCATAAATCAAACTTCGAAAGGAAAGCGTATTTTCTTTGGCTACATTTTGTCCGGAATTCAAATGTCTGCTTGAAAGAAAATATGAAAACTTTTGTTCTGAGATTTACATTCAAAGCTTATACTTATCAATATCATTATCATTTTATAATTTTTACTCTTTTATTTTTTTCTTTTAATGCTATATAGGAAGTCATATAATAAAAATAATTCAAATTACATATACAATCATAGACGAAAGGTAGTCTTATGTTCTTATATTATTTTCTAAAGTTTTACCAAGAATCTCTAAATTTATATATTACAACATTAATGTTGAGTTTAGACAACAACGTAATATTTCGTCATTGCATTCAGCAGCTAATAAAATACTATTCCGACACTAATGATAAATTTCCTGTTTTCTTAGAATGAATATTATTATGTGCTCTCTACTTTTAGTGAACATATATTCAAATTCTGTTAATTCGACCAAAATAAAGTGCATCACTTTAAGTATTGAAAAAGCTGAAAAGTAGTGAACTCAGTCAAGAATAACACAAGAAAATACAATTTTCAATTGAACAGGACAAAAGCCAAATTAAGATTAATCCAAATAATCTCAGTTGGCTGCTGATTTATAGGTGATGACAAGGAAACAAATCTTACCTTGAACCACTAGAAATAATTTTAATGAATATAGACTCATAGATTGTGATTCGAAAAACACACGGTTCTTGGAGAAAAAATATAAAGATACAATTTGAATGGGCCCTTAACACCACAGCAATGGTATTAGTACAGTATTTTGTACACAACAATAGTATAAGATAAATATGTTAAACTGCAATGAAGCGAAATTGCAGATACGTGTTATTTAACTCACTTATTAAAAAATAGTTGTGAAGTGCTAATATGTATGAAAATATTTGAAAATAGACTTTCAAATTTAGTTAATGTTGTTTTAATATTTTAGATATCCACACATATTGTGACATATGTGAAGCGAAGAGTCTATGAAAATTACCTTTAGGAATGTACAGAACACACTGCTAAGAATAGATTAGATAGTATTATGATTTGGAGATGCATGGCAACCAAAGACTTGGGGGAAAAGGTCTTCTGTAAAGGTATAGCTTTCGAAAGTAAGTTGTTATATGGTGGCTACAATATTGGTATAGATGAAGTCATTAAACCGTAGTCTATGTAAATCAAATGAATTGATTTCCTAAATAGCGTAGAATACAAAAAAATAACGACACTGATTTGCATACACAACGATTTAGTAACGTCATCAACCATAATACCAAGTCCGCTAAATAACGGCTGCGGTTACTTTAGAAACCGTAGTTTGCAGAGACATTGAACTTTAACTACTTCATAAATATACTCAAAATGATCAATTTTTTGTTAGTTTCTCAAATTTCATGAGATATAGACATGAATGGCATTTAATACCCACAGGACTACTACAACTATGATTTATCTTAGAAGCAATGACTTAGCTGGAGTGGCTTTCACAGTTCCTGGATCTCAACCCCATAGAATATTTTTGATGTCTTCTTAATCTCAAAGTCAGAGAATACTCAATTACTTCGAAGGAAACTTTAAAAACATTCATTAAAAAAGATAAGGATTGGATCAAAATAGCAAAAAGGAAATGTTCTAAAATAGTGTTCAAACCACAAAGAAATAAATAAGAATAACCTTGGCACATACAAATATTAGTAAATAAAAATAATTAATTTTTATCCTCGTGTCTTTATACTTTTTAAACGCAACTGTATGTTACAAGCAAAGAAATTTTAAAGGATCCTAATTCAATTGTCCATTGTTGTAATACAGTATGGAACATAGGAAATATTCATATATTCAAAGAATTTAAGTGATATATCTGGCACTTGTGTAAACATTATAGTCTTGACACCTACACTTTTGGTAAACATATTTAATAAAATTAATTAATATGCTCTAAGGAAAAATAAAATAAAAAAAAATCATAATTGAATGTCGTTGGAAATTAACGCAGTGATAACCATGATCTAATTACTAAAGCAGGTTTATTTACAGCTACATATAATATGCGTAATAAAGATAAATATAAAAGACAGCGCGGCAGAGTAAGCTTCTCGTTTGGAAATAATTCCACACATTCTCGATTTATCTTCTTCATTTTGTGGGGATATATCTAAGGTTAATTTAATGCATTGAAGTAGCAAAACTTTTCACAACTTGTAATTTGTACTTGTGCAAGATATCATCAATGTACTTGATTGAGATTTTGTTCTACCATTTTTGCCATTTTTGAATTTATTTCTTAAGCAATAGTGTAACAGTCCTATGTCTTTCATTTTGAACGCTTTTGCTATCTCACCTCGAATATTTTCATAAACGATTCCACTGCTTGTAAACGAAATTTAATCATCAACATGTACAATGACGTTTGTGTCAGCAGAAGATTATTCCATGTGATAAACACATTTGTCAGCATTTACAGATTTAAACCAAGAGATTTGAGCTTAGCGAACAGTTTGTTGTACAACTGTTTTCTTGATTGTTTCAGACCATAAAGAGAACAGTTAAGTAAGCTTGATATTATAAGGGGATGCACGAAATTCTTCGGGTTGCTCCATATAGAGTTTTTCATTCAAATATCCATTTACATATGCCATCACAAAGTCTAAATGTAATCCAGTAAGGTTTCTTTCAACTACGTAAGCAATAACAGTTCGGATTGAGTTTTATCTTGCATCTGGAGAAAAGCTCTCGTTAAAATCTATACCAGGTTTTGATAACAATTTATTGCAACAATTCTTGCTTTTAATTTTTCAACAGTTCAATATTCTTTAAACTTTGTTTCTTGAACCCATTTTGATCCTATATCCTTTTTATGTTTGGATCTTGGAACTAATGTCCATGCATTTTTTTTAATTAATGCATCATGTTTTTTTCTTCATAGCATTTTTCCAAGTCACTTTATTCGGTCAAGCGAGAATCATTTGAATGTTTTAACTTGCTTCAAAACAATCCGTAATTATGAAAATTTGTCCATATTCCTTTTTTGACGATATATTTTGTTTTTAAAATCCCAGACCTTCCAGGAGAGGGGAGGAAAACGCTTCTACTTGGAGGCGTGACGTCATAGCTATCCAAAGATTCGGTTTCTGGGGCTACTCATTTTAGTGAATCACCAAGGTCAGATGACGTATCCTCGCTGAGAGTAGATTTTTGTTTTTCATCAAGTAGGGTAATAAATTCAATTTCTGACACTGGCAGATGGATTTCGAATTCTTCAATAAATCTCATATCTCGGCGTGCTATTATTTTTCTGGTTTTCTTATTATACAACTGATATGCCTGCGGTTCTGTTGAATATCCGATGAAAATGTGTTCACTCGATCAGGGCTCAAATTTGCTTTTCAATCGTTTATTCAACAAATATTTATTCTACACTTTTTTGTTCGAACACTTCAATGTAAGACAGACTTAGCTTGAGGCAAAAAAAAAAGAGCTCGTATGGAGTTGAATTATTCATGATGCTCATGCTATGCCAACGATTACGAATGCAAATGGAATAATTTATTGTTTTCACAGAAAAGTTATAATATAATCCGTATTGGATTAAGATACATCTGACCAACAGCAGATTTTCTTACTTCGGATGCCTTGTTCTTTAAGAAAACTTCGAATTCTGATGACACAATATTCTAATTTTTTATCGGTAACAAGTCAATTGTAAAGTCCCCGGCCTGACACATAACATAGATGGCGCTACTAGAATTCAATCCATATGTTTTTTAGTTAGCTCTAACTCTCAAAACATGCGTGTATAAATTTGACAGCTGTCGCATCATTAGTTCGTGAATTATAGCATTTTGAATGAAGCAACTTTGGTTATTGTGAAAAAAATGGATAAAAAGGAAATTCGCGTGTTGATAAAATATTGCTTTTTGTATGGAAAAAATACAGTTTAAGCAAAAACATGGCTTGATGCCGAGTTTCCGGACAGTGCCCGAGGAAAATCAACCGTCAAGGATTGGTATGCTAAGTTTAGACGTGGTGAAATAAGCACCGAAGACGGTGAAAGCAGTGGAAGCCCAAAAGAGGTTCTTACCGACGAAAACATTACAAAAATCCACAAAATGATTTTGAATGACCGTAAATTGAAACTGAATGAAATAGAAGACACTCTAAAGATATCAACTGAACGTGTACATCCTATCATTCACGAATATTTGGGTATGAGAAAGCTCTGTGCAAAGTGGGGGCCGCGCGAGCTCACTCTTGACCAAAAACAACGACGAGTTGGTGATTCGGAGCAGTGTTTGAAGATGATCAAGCGTAATAAACCCGAGTTTTTACGTCGATATGTCACAATGGATGAAACATGGCTCCATCATTTCACTCCGAAGTCCAATCGATAGTCATCCGAGTGGACTGCACACGATGAACCCGCTCCAAAGCGTGGGAAAACGCAACGTTCGGCTGGCAAGGTTATGGCGTCTGTATTTTGGGATGCGCATGGAATAAATTTCTTTGACTACCTTGAAAAAGGAAGGACCATCGACAGCGACTATTACATAGCGTTATTGGGCCGTTTGAAGGACGAAATCGCCGAAAAACGGCCGCATTTGAAGAAAAAGAAATTGCTGCTTCACCAAGACAATACACCGTGTCACAAGTCAGTGAAAACGATGGCAAAAATCCATGAATTGGGCTTCGAATTGCTTCCTCATCCACCGCATTCTCCAGATCTGGCCCCCCAGTGACTATTTCCTGTTCTCAGATCTCAAAAGAATACTCGCTGGGAAAAAGTTTTCATCGAATGAAGAGGTGATCGCCGAAACTGAGGCCTATTTGGAAGCAAAGGACAAATCGTACTACAAAAATGGTATCGAAAAGTTGGAGGGTCGCTATAATCAGTGTATCACCCTTGAAGGGAATTATGTTGAATAAAAAATACTCATTTTGCCAAAAAAATGTGTTTTACTATGGTAGGTCGGGTACTTTTCAGTTGACCTGTTATGAAGTGTTTAAATTTTCTATCCTGTTTGATTTTCAAGCAGCTTCATAGCTTATAAAAGTTTTTTTCATTTGTCTTTAGTTTTCTAGGAATTTTTTAATACATATCTTGATTTATCAGCAATGAAAGTATCAAAGAAATACGAACTTGCTCTTGATGGTACTCGCATTAGTCCGCAGACATCAGAATGTACAAGTTCGAAATGATTTTTACTTTTGAATTTAAATTCTTTTGCAAAAGGGGCAAAAGTCTGTTTTGACTAAATGTTGATTTTACTGTCCATTACGAAAACTTTAATATCAAAATTTAATCCTCGAACCATTCTTTCAGTCTTCAATTCCTTTAGAGCACTTTCATTTAAATGTCCAATTTTTTTATGCCATTTTTGAAATTCAGAGACGATTGTTCCGTTTCAGTTTTCGATTTCACGTAGTATAAATCTCCTTTGCGGATCACTGTTATCAGAACACCTCAATTGCCTTCAATTACTTTTGTTTCTTTTTCGGAGAAAATAAAGGATCGATTCTTCATTATGGCTTTAGATGCTGATATTAAGTTGCATTTTAACTGAGACACATATAACACATTCTTCAGAAGAATGTTCTAGAATGTTTATCATTTTGAACAGTAATGCTTACTGAACCTTTGCCGGTTACTTCAGTGGTTTTATCGACAGCTAATTTTATGAAACAGTTTGTTGCTTTGTTCATTTAGTTGAATAATTTTTCGTCATTGTGAATATGAGAGGTAGATCCACTATCTAAACACCAGGAGGTTGAATTTCTTTCTTTCTGGCCTTTATTATAGCACACAGCCGACGATGCGCATTCATCAGATTTCACTAACATGGACGAGTTGTGATTTGGAGATACGTGTTTCTTATCGAATATTTTCTTGCGGCATTCGGATGTTTTATGTGCATACTTTGAGCAGTAATTATACTTTAGATTTCTAAAAGACTTCTGATTCGCTGCTTTGTTTTGGTTTGCATTCCAATTCTCAGAGTTCATTTTTGAATGCTGCTTACCTTTTCTTATTGAATAGTATAGAGCACACTGTGTGATGCAGGATTTATCTTTCATTTTCTTGCTTCAAATTCTTCCAGCAATTTTATTTTGAGAATTTCAGGATTCTGCAGTTCCTCTCTGGATTCAATGGCACATCGGAAATTTTTGAAATATTCAAAATGCTGTATAGAAGTAAAATGGATGAGAAATCTTCAGCAATATCCAGCTGCATTTCTTTCAGATTATTTACTATGTCGGAAAACTCTATAAGATGATCCGACATTGATTCTGTGCCGGTCAATTTCTGAAACAACAGTTGTTTTAGTTGCGAAACCTTTTTGGAAAGTGCTTTAGATTCGAATGCAGCTTTCGAAAGATTTCATTGCATATCCGTAACTTTTCAATGGCGTCGGGTGTAACATCTTTGTTGCCGTTGACGCAATCCCAGTGGTCGTTTTTTTTTTTTTTTTTTTTTATCAAGATTGCTTCAATTTGCAACTTCCACGTATCGTAGTTTTCCTTGTTCAGCATCTCTCTAACGTTTAATTGCATCATAACCCGTTTCAGTTTTCTTTTTTTTAATTCAAGAATGCGTTGCTCTGTCGATTCAAGTGCTGTTTCAGATAAATGCTTTTGCTTTCGCAATATACGCTGCTAATGATTTATCGTTTTAATTTCTGGGCCCATAAGCATCGTTGGAAGTTAGCGCTGTGATAATCATAGTACAGTTACTAAAGCAGGTTTACTTACAGTTTTATATAATATGCGTAATAAAGTTATATATAAAAGACACCATGACAGCGTAAGCTTTGCGCTTGGATATTCAACACTAGTGGTGATGTGTCAATTCTGAGGAGAATTTCGCCATCCTGGGCGCGCATGCGCAGCCAGAACTTTCATGCCCCTGCTCAATATATTCTAAGTTGGGGGAAGGGAACAGCAAAACTTTTTTGATATCCAAATAATGTCTTAAGAAGAAAATAGCAAATTTTTCACTCACAAAGCAGAATATATTTCTTTGAGTAGTTCTTGAATACATAGTTTTCTATATGATTATTTTTATTAAAACTTTCTTTCATGTGAGATGTTTCTAATATTATGTATGTGCTATCCGATAAATATTGATGAAATAGTTGCAACATAACTCTAATAAGGATAATGTGTTAATTTTAAAAAAAAAATGCAAAAATTACTGGTTTTTATAATTTGAATCGTAATTCTTAAAACCGAATCTGAAATTTTTAAATCCCTTTCACATTTATTGTAAATTTCAATTTCGAAAACAAGCGAAATTGTTTTAAGCGTTCATTAATATAAACAATACTAATTCATTCAATAAAATTCTTACTATCCAAATGCATTCTTTAAATACCCTGATGCCACTAAAGCCTCTCCGAGTAGCTGGGGCTGATGCACATTAAATCAGTCAAGGTTCAAACTGCCCGTTTTTAGTGTTGTGTGGATATTGGATGAGAGAGGTACAACTCAGGTGACATCCTTGTCATTGACCGAGGTTTAAAATTACAAGAACCCGCCTTCAGTAGCCCTCGTGTAGCTTCTAGAAGGACGTTAATAAAACCAAACTAGCTTTCCTTAAATAAGTTTTAAGAGTATTCATTTAAGAAGTTCAGGACTGCAATGTATTTAAATGATTTTTGGAAGCCCCTGATTTTACAAAAAATACATACAAATTAATTAAATCCTAGTAGTTAAGAAACTTCAATAGATTTCTTCAGAATTGAAGAAGATTTTGTTTAGTTTCAAACATAACATGGTTTTGATTCTTTTCTTGAAATTATAAACTTCAATGAATTTGCATTTGTAATTTTTTTTTATTTAAACAGTTACAACCAAAAAATTGTATCAAATCTCTAAAGAAATAGTGTGCATTCAGAAGCTGAATAATTTACCTTTTCGTATTTTAGAAGGAAAGAGTTTTGATAAAAAAAAATTAGCCATTTGAAATATGACATGAAAATATATATATGAATTTTATTTATAGTAATAAATATAGAAAACATATGGTACATAGTGTATAATTTATTTTGGTTCATATTTTGGTGCGAAATATGTAGTTTATATTCTTCCTATGGAGTGAATTCGCTACCTCTGTTTTGCGTTAATGAATAGATATTCAATGTAGCATATCAATAATCCTTGTTAGGCTCCTCTTAGATCCTTATTAGAAAAAAAAAATTTCTCTGATCTTTTTCCATGACATTTTTGTTATCACTTACTTACATATTAAACTCCGTAGAGAACACATTTGAGAGTTTACCAAAGATTAAGAAAATGAGAAGTGCTGATGAAAAGGATAGTGTTAATGTTTTTTGAATTAATATTAAATGTTACTATAAGTATTAGTATTTTTGGTTATTTATTTAATCATTGGAGTGAATATCTGATTATTTTATATAATTTTTGATTATCTATACAAATAATTAACATTTATATGTCATTTTTTTTTTTTAAAAAATATTATGTAAGAAGAGCGTTATGAGATAGATAGCTAATTTTATCGAGGAAAACCATCTGTGACGAGAGAAGATAGGAATAACAGATAAGAGTTAAGAAATAAAATCATGGAACTCTTCTAGAAGGATTGTTTTAGCCTATACAAAAGGAGAGCAAATTATTTTATTATTGATGATAATGTGAAGGGAATCGTAAGAGTGCAGATAGGGTTTATAAATCCTCAAGTGGGAATCAATTTAAAAGGGTGTCAGATAAATGCAAAATATTTTATTGGGATTGTAAGTTAAAATAAATATTGCAGGATTCATAGGGATAAGCGTGGATACCAAAGTTATGGGCGAAAAAGAGTTGGGCTTGAATTGAGGGTATTTCATGATCAATTAATCTATTGTATAATCTTCTCGATAAATAAACAATATGTGTTTTGATTGAGGGAATTAGAAGATCTTTATATAATACAAAGTTTCTGATATACGAAGAAGCATTTGTTATTATTCTTAAAATTTTATTTTAGAGGACTTGTATTCTTTTAATATGGGGGGCTGCTATGTGACCCAAAAATTTGGTCCTCGTAAAGAATTATCACGTCTGGATTGCTACTTCAGCGTAGGACATTTTCTTCAGAGAATCGGTGAATGTTTTTTTAACCCCGATCCCTCGGAGGGGGAGAAAATAGTGGGTGTCCTTGAATGCCACTACTATTTTAAACTCTAGACAAATGTTTCCAAGGAATGTTGATCGGTCACCTTTTGTCATGCCTTAACGAGCAATGTTGAAGAGGCGTCTTTTCAGCCTAGTTGGTTAAGGCACAACAGAAGGCAACTGGTCAACTTTCCTTCGGACCCACTTGAACAGAGGAAAGTACCTTTGCCACATCAAGGTCAGCCACTAACTCTCTCTCCCCCCACGAGTCATGGGGAAGAAAAACTTCCCCTACCTTACGGAAAAAACGCCCTTCAACGAAGTGGTGATTTAGGACTTGAACACCAGATGGTAGCACAGCTTATAACTACTGATTGCATTTGCCCCCGATGCGAAACACTTGCCAATGTATTCTAAAAGACAACCACATACAAATCACGACTAGTGATATCCCTCCTCTGGCGCACGTGTTAACCAGATAGGCTTCTCAATAAGAGATATCCGATGACTCCAAATGGAAACTGTCCCAAGCAAAACTAAATTTAACAGGGAGGTTATGTATATCAATTGTGTAATGGCAAAAACATCAAAGCCACCTTCTGTATAATATATCAATGTTTCTCTCCATATCAACATGATGATACTGGAGGGGGAGTATGCAGCGACTCTCTTCTACAACAACGCCAGAAGTCAAAATCCTGTGCTAACTAGCCAGACGAGATGTCTTTTCAGCTTTGTCGCAAAAGCATGATAAAAGGTGACCGATTAACAATCTGCGGACCCACTAGTCTAGGGTTCGAAACAGCAGGAGTGCTCAAGGTCACCCACTACTCTCCCCCCTTAGAAGGACATTCGGTAGAAAAACATTCTCCGATGTTTCAGTGAAAAGGTTCCTATGTCAAAGTCTAATGACTTGTTTATGTAGTAGAATTTTGTTAGAGAGGGAAAGCATTGAGTGATTACCAAACAGAAAAAATATAACTGTGGATTTCGGACCAACATTTAGTAATTATCGTAGAGGTGTGTTTTTTCAAGGTCAGTTTGGAATCCAGATAGAATATGAGATATTTGATCACAGAATCCCATGTGGTATTTCTATTAAATGTTTAAGTTGCTGGGTCGTAGAAGGGGGAAGGCCTTTTCAAAAAATTAAAACAGACATTTTGGTGGTGTTGACTGCTTTCCTCCAGTGGGTAAGCCATTTTTGAGTTGTTTTAAGATCATTTTGGATTTAGAGAATAACTGATTTTATGGAGGTAGCTTTTGTGAGGATAGCATCATCATCTGCGAACAAGCAAATACTATTTTGAGGACTCTGAGAGAAATCTTAGGTATTCAAATTATACAAAATTGTTGAAATTGTAGAGATCTGTAGAAAGCCAGCTTCGATATCACTAATTAGAGAGTAATCTGTATTAAATTTGACTTGTAATAACCTATTCTTAAGGTAGCAGTTGATTAAGAGAACAATATATAAGGGAAAGAAGAGTTTGATAAGTTTATAGATATAAGTCTCTCGTACTAGAGGCAATCAAACACTTTTTCGATGTCGAGGAATTCTCCTCCAGAGATATGTTTAGATTTTTATCCCTCAGTGATGATATTAACAACGCGCAAAAGTTGACGGATAGTGCTATGTTGGGATCTAAAACCATAATGGGAAACGTGTAAACATTACTTAAAGTGATATGGTCTAAAATGCGTTTTAAAATAATTATTTCAAAAAATTTTGAAATAGAATTAAAAAGACTAATGAGGTGATAGGTTGAAGGGAGGAAGTGTTTTTGACCTGTTTAGGAAAAATAATAATTATTGCATGTTTCCAATTCGTAGGGAAATAAGATAATAGTAGACATTTGTTGAAAATTTCAGTTAAATGTGTTACATCTTTTAAAGTAAGATATTTGAAGGCAATATTGTGAACACCATCGAGACCTGGGGCTTTTTTTTTATTATGGAAGAATCTGCAGTTTCAGAGAGGATAGAGAAGTTTTCCTTTATACTAGAATTAGAATTTCGATAATTATAAGATAAATCTCCCACTTGTTCAATTTTATCTTCAACACATGGTTCAGCACTTTCCTGGAATGAAATTTCCAGGGAATGATCGAATAGCTCAGCCTTGCCTTTTGAGGAGAAAACTAATCTATTATTTTTACTAAGAGGGTGGGAGACATTGTAATATATCTTAGGTAATGTTTTGTTTAAATTAAAAAGAGAATTATCTACACAATTGAGTTCCTTAAATAGAGCTTCCCATACATTGTTTCTATGGATTCAGATTTGTTCGTTAATTTGTGATTAAAATTTATTTAAATAGGTTTTTTAGGGTGGGTATCGTGTCTATTACCTTTTTTCCTGATGTAGTTTCTTTTTTTTATAATATTGCGGATATGGTGTGAAAGTGAAAGGTGAGGGTTTTGGACGCTTTTAGTGTTGCTAGAAGTTTTAATAGCATTTTCAATAGTGGTAGTAAAAGTGTCAATAGCGTTATCAATATCATAAATGCTGTTGATAGAATGATTACCAGTAATAGAGTTATGAATTATATTTCGGAATTTGAAACAGTTAGCGATTGTAACAGAGCGAATAGGAGGGGGAAGGACGTTTGTAAATAAAATATAAATTAGAATTGGGGTTATGATCACTAGAGAGATCATTAATACTTTCAATATAAAAATTAGAAATATTTTAAGGATAACAAAATCAATAACAGAACTAGAGAAGCTATAGTAAGGAAAACAGGTGGGTGGTTCTGGGACTGCTAGTTAGTAATTATTATAACTGCAGAATTTAAAAATAGTATTGCCTAACCTATTGGCCTTATCCAAAGTCCAGATGGGGTGTTTGGTATTAAAGTTACCAAAAGGAATACCAGGTCTGTTGTTTTGAAGAATGCCGTTATACTCATTTGGATGGATTAAATTTCGAAGGGGAAGGTAAATGGTATACTGATAGTGCTATATTTATTATTGCAGTGGTATTTTCGGAGTGATTGGTGCCTTTTAGAATCGCATGATGGGAGATGATGTTTTTTGTGATAATTGGAGTCTGTCCCCCACTATGTTTGATTCTGTATGAACCATGTCTGGCATAACTGGGGATTTTTAAGTTATCAGAGGGATGAAAGTTATGCGCATGGTTCAATATAGTTCCATATAAATAAAAAACATCAAATATGAGCTAACAATAATTGATAAAATTTTTAAATGAATAAAAAAAATGTATGTGTAGTAAATTCTCTCTCACTAAAGTATTTATCATTTTAATTCAAAATGATGATTAAAATTAGGAAATATTACTCATAAGATCTATTACATTCATTTTACTGAAAATAATTATATTTTTATTAAATCGTGGTACACTAAAATGTTTAAGCAAAGATTAAATGCTTCTAATACATCTTATGATATAATACATTATCAGAGCGCTGGAATAAGCTTAATATATGAATTTATAACAAGGACTCAGATTAATTTTTTTAAATTGATAACAGGAGAAGCTAGAAATGCCCATATAGATTTGATTTTTTTAAAAAGAGTTTTAATAATTTAATAATTACATATTAATATAAATTTAGCTAACAGTGCATAACTATAAGTATGTTTAAAGTATAATTTTGGATAAGAAATATCAAGCCAATAATGAAGGATGCTACTTTAAAAAAATTGGGATTGGTTTCCGGAGGAAATTTTGAGCAGGCGATAAATATAAAAATCGATACTGCTCATAAAATCTTTTTCCATGTGGATTAAATTAACAATTTTTAGATATTTTTCCAAAATTTTCTAATATATTGCATTTGAGACCATTATGATATCATAAATTTAAAATGCGACAAGTAATTTCATGATAATTTGAAAAATATTTTATATGGTATTTCATCAACATATTTGAGCATTAAATTGGATTTGTGTTTAATTCTATATATATTATTTTTAAATGGTCAATAAGAAATATTAAAATGACAACCATTTCTTGCCTTTGCATCTAGAAATTTATTCTTCATAACCTGAATTTCAATTATCTTCTCAAAATCAGAGTATATTAATTTCAAAATTGATTTAATGCTGATTATATTAATGACCACTAACCGTAATTAACTAAAACATTTTGTTTCAGTTTTAATACTGGAAGGAAATATGATACAAATTGTGATTTACTACTTATATTACTTTAAATTTATAATATATCAGATTTAATATACAGTTATGTTACAGCGTAATTCATCTCTTTCGGAAACCTTTTTATTACGTTCTCATTATAAATTTTTCTTTTCTTTTTTTTAATTTAGAGTAATGTTGAGTAGTCTTTTCATTTATTATTTGTGTATACTGAATAAAGTCAATATTTGTCATTATACCCTATACATATAAAAAATCGAAAGAAAAAACACAAACAAAATAAATTAGAAATTTGTCTTTTACATTTTATTCTAAAAATCTCTGCTTGAATATAATTTCCAACTGCCTTTGAAAAATAAAGCATTTTCTTAAAGAAGAGTACTTATAGGACTTTTTTTTAGAACTTGATGGATCTTATTTTTGAAGGACTTTCAGTTTTCGTTTTTTTCCGAAAATATATATATATTTAATTATTTTTATATATTTTTCAAATATTTAAAATAGGACGGATTTATGCTAGTGAAGATCAGAAAAATAATTTCCATTCAATTCTAATTTTCTTTTTTTAAAATGCAATATTAATATTGGTGAGTGGAACTTAAATTTAACATTATTATATTTTATATTAATATTTATCTTACATATCTATCTTAAATGCATATTTACAATCCTAATATATAACTTTATATTTTATTCATATTTCTAGTAAGCAATAAAGATGATTACTCAATATATAATTAAACCTATCAACACTTTTATCATGAGACAATTATTGTAGTAAAATAAAAATGACTTCTAAGTATAATATCAATTTATTTATTCAGAAATGATGAATTTCATTATTGATTCTTCAAATTATGGTATACATGATTAGATACAGGATCATAAGTGCTCTTATAACCTTTTCCACTAGGTTTTGCATATATTGGTTCACTCCCAAGTAGTGTTCTGTAGACAATGGAATCTGTTGTGAAAAGCTTACTGACCCAGGAATTGTTCATTCGGCTAAAGTAATCTAGAGCTATTTGAAGGAATGTTACTTCGATTGGTTTTAAGTCTTTCGTAATTTCTGTATATGTGTAGCTATTGATGTGTCCGTTTTCTGAAGATCTCAGAACACTTCCGTGTTTGATGAAGAAACGAAGTATATTGTCCTTTAGAACCTCAATGTGATCATGGGAAGCCTCTCTGAGTCTGTCAAGAGTGCTGAAAAAAAGCTGTACATTATCAGCCAAAGTATTTAAAAATAAGGGCAGGTGCTTTCTAAATAATTTGTTAATAATTGGTTGAGTTTCCTTGTAGTATATGTCTTTAGCAGCATCAATTTCAGCTTTAGGTATGCGGATAAGTGTGCCTTCAGGAGTGTAAAAGGATTCCCTTCGCAACATCTCATTAATAAGAGGAGCATATGCTGACTTAGCTGACCAGAAGATGCGCTTAATATCGAATTGGGTTTCTGCGTCATTTAGCATTTCCATGATTACAGGTAAAATCACCTTTCCTGTAAATGTTTCATCATCACCACTGAACAGGTTCACTAAACCTGTAAACGCGTCTTTTAAGTAAGGCTCCAAAACTCCTACAATCAATTCAGGAGCTTCGTTAATTGGTACATTTGCGCTACGTTTCGATCTTGTATTCGTTGCAAGTCTACCTGAAAGATATCTTCCGAGCTGTAAAATTGGTTTCATATCATTCCCGATTTCGTCAACGAGATCAGAAAAAGATACCAAGTTTATATGGGTGGAGTTGGATAATTCATAAGATTGACACAGCTTTTCTATTACAATGCCAGCTATTCTTTTAAAGTAGTTGTAGGATTTAAATATCCTTGGCAATATTTTTTCCTTAAAAATTGGTGTTATGTCATTTTTGAAAGATTCTATTGCTGGAGCGTACTTTCCTTCCACTACTTCGTAAATGGAGGGGGCCGATTCTTGTAATGCTTCTCTCAATGCAGATCTAACAGTTTTACGGGCTTCCAAAAAATTATGTTTCAGATTTTCAATAGATATAGAATGTATTACGTCAACAGATCGCTTGTGATGATGATGTTCTGCTGTTTCAATGCATTCTACAACTGATGCATCAAGGCATTCAGTAGTTCTGTAGTCAAATGCTTGGCCACTAGGGCAAGTGAACGTGCTCATCTCAGAATTCTCACAATGATGATAAACCTATGAAAAGTAAAAAAAATATTATTTTTAACAATTTTTTTTTAAATTCTTAAGTATTAAAAAACTAGACTGCAAAAAAAAGTTGTTTTCATTCTTTCTTCATATTTACTTCTACAAGATAGTTTGAAATGTAACAATAAAATGATTAACTATAATAAAAGTATTCTTATAAACAAATCTCAAATTCCAGAAATATTTGAAATATTGTTTGCTTTCCACTCTATTGCATGCCAAGAAGGAAATAAACTAAAAAGTAAAGACCTTGATGACTAACAGGTAATAAATGCTAACATAAGATTGGTTATATAAATTTCGGGTAAATTAAATTTATTTTCTGTAACAATTAGATTATTTATGAGAAATAAAAATGTAATGAAAAAGAATGTAAAAAACGAATCTTACGAAAATATTTTTGAAAAAATAAATGATATAATTATATATGATTTTGTCTATCACCAATGGCCAAACGTGGAATAACAGAATATTTTTAAGCATCTAATGATTTTTCCGTGTTAAAAGATTTAGTGCATATTTATATTTCTCCATCTTGACAACATATTTGTTGAGTTGCTTAAATTGAACTGCTTCATAATAAAAGTATATATTTGAATTATTTTTTTTTCTGAAGACTTAAAGAATTTTTAATTTTTTGTTTGGGAGAAAAATAACCCAAATACTTATGATAAATTTGAAAAAAATTATTCCAAAACTGAAAACGTGTTGGAATGTTTCTAAGAAAAATTACATTATAAAGTATTATTTTTTTGCAAAGGATTTCATTCAAACCTCATGCATTAAGTTATACGTTTAATGTTTGGAAAGGAATAAAAGTTTCATGAAAAAATACTTTTAATTAGAAAATATAAGAAGTAATTGACATACATACAAAATATTTAAATACGTCAACATGATAAAAAAGAAATCAAAAAATTATGCGTGAGATAAATACATGATTCACACTGGACTTCCTAAATATCCAACGAAAGCTTGAGATTATAATATCGTGTCTTAAATTCCCATACCATGAGTAATTTGATAAATTAAGTATCTATTTTTTTAAGTATCTATTATTCGGAATTACAAAAAATATGTAATTCCGATTCATTAATAAAACTAAATATAAAAGTGTTTTAAAAAAAAAAATGTAAGTGTACTGTTTCGAAGGAATTACTTTCCGGAATTTTAAAAGTAAAAATCCCGGAAATTTAATTTAAAGAATAAATATATAAAAATCTGTATAAAACAGTTTTACATGGAACTGTATAATCAGCTTTAATTAAGGACAAATGTGAATTTCTGTATGAAGTTGAAGTTTTATTGATCAGATGCTAAGCTTAATAATTAATAACTATCATTAATAATTTTAATATTAATAAATTTTTTATCTAACAATAAATTTATTTGCTATATAACAGGTCAATTGAAAAGTCCCCGGCCTGATACATAGATGGCGCTACTAGAATTAAATCCATATGTTTTTTAGTTAGCCCTAACCCTCAAAAGATGAGTGTATAAATTTGACAGCTATCAAATCATTAGTTTGTGAATTATAGCCTTTTGAGTGAAGCAACTTTGGTTATTGTGAAAAAAATGGATAAAAAGGAATTTCGCGTTTTGATAAAATATTACTTTTTGAAGGGAAAAAATACAGTTGAAGCAAAAACTTGGCTTGATGCCAAGTTTCCGGACACTGCCCCTGAAAAATCAACCATCAAGGATTGGTATGCTAAGTTTACAAGTGGTGAAATGAGCACCGAAGACGGTGAACGCAGTGGACGCCCAAAAGATGTTGTTACCGACGAAAACATTAAAAAAATCCACAAAATGATTTTGAATCACCGTAAATTGAAATTCAACTCACTTTTGACCAAAAACAACGACGAGTTGATGATTCGGAGCAGTGTTTGAAGATGATCAAAAAACCGATGATAAACCCGAAATTTTGCGTCGATATGTGACAATGGATGAAACATGGCTCCATCATTTCACTCCGAAGTCCAATCGACAGTCATCCGAGTGGACTGCAAGCGATGAACCCGCTCCAAAGCGTGGGAAACGCAACAGTCGGCTTTCAAGGTTATGGCGTCTGTATTTTGGGATGCGCATGGAATAATTTTCATTGACTACCTTGAAAAAGGAAGGACCATCAACAGCGACTATTACATAGAATTATTGGACCGTTTGAAGGACGAAATCGCCGAAAAATGGCCGCATTTGAAGAAAAAGAAAGTACTGCTTCACCAAGACAATGCACCGTGTCACAAGTCAGAGGAAACGATGGCAAAAATCCATGAATTGGGCTTCGAATTGCTTCCTCATCCCCTGTATTCTCCAGATCTGGCCCCCAGAGACTATTTCCTGTTCTCAGATCTCAAAAGAATGCTCGCTGGGAAGAAATTTTCATCGAATGAAGAGGTGATCGCCGAAACTGAGGCCTATTTTGAAGCAAAATAGAAATCGTACTACAAAAATGGTATCGAAAATTTGGAGGGTCGCTATAATCAGTGTATCACCTTTGAAGGGAATTATGTTGAATAAAAAAAACTAACTTTTCCAAAAAAATGGGTTTTACTATTGTAGGCCGGGGACTTTTCAATTGACCTGTTATTTTATTAGATGATTCAAATAAATAAAAAACCAATTAAATGTTACTTGTTCTAAAAAAGTGTAAGATTATTTTATTAATCCGAAGTATGACTTAATTAAAGGCTTATAAATAAGTATCAATCACACATTTGAAACCCATATACCCAATTCAATCAAATAGAATTTTTCTTATGAAAAACTTCAAAAATCGAAGAAATATTTTTTCGGACGCATTAAAACACGTGCACGAGCTTTGCTTACACTATTTCATTGAAACTGCTGAAATTTTTAGAAATATATTCCACCATTTAAGAATGATAATTTTGTCTTATAAATAATATGACAAATATAAATTTTTAAAATAAATTTCAACTTTTCGTATTGCTTTAGTTTTAATCATTTAAACATATATAACTTCGTTTATGTTTCTGTTCTCATCACTACCTACGATAAAAACTATGTAAATTTTCTACCATTTTCTGTAAATTTTAAATCGTGAAAAATTTAGAATTCTACAATACTATTTATGAAGGGTTATTTCCCATAATTTGAAAAAAGTTAAATTTCTCACAATATCAAAAGAGAAAAAAATTGAATGATCATTTAAAAATAAAATACATTAGTTATGTGGCGGAAGAAATTTCAGTGCAGCAGAAAAACTCACATTTAAATAAAACACTCAAGAACATGAATGTAATTTATTTTGAAATACAGTTATAGACTCATAATTACTATTATTATAACTACATATTAAAAATATCGATTTTCACAAATTTTTTACACTTCTTATTTAAAAACGTACTTTATAATCCTTAAACTTATAAGAGTATTGCAATCCAGTTTAAATACAATTATAACTCCTAATAAACCAGAAATTAATGAGAGTTCAGAAAAGAAATTTTACCCCTTAAATAGAGGTGTCCTTTCTTAAGAGGTAAAGACACATATTATTCAAAGGAATCGGAGCCAAAAGAATTATCTCTGAAATATAAGTGTCCATATTCGAAACTGTTCTACTGTATTTTATTTAAGTATAGTATCAGAAACAGAAATTAAACTGTGATAATTTTTGTTCTCAGTTTTCAAAAGTTACATTTCCAGTTATTTAATCATCCTAATATATTCTTAAACGCATATATTCTTATATATATTACATTACACTTCGCATATATTCTTAAACGACTTACATTTACATCTCTCGTTTCATATATTTCAATACATTTCTCTTTATTACCAAGCAGTACATCAAAAGCTAGTTAATTTATAACTATATTGGCACTTCCATAAAACTCAAAGTTAATTTAATAGCCCTTCCAAAAATCATTATCCAATAAAAAGACAGATAAGTAGGGATTAACCATAATTTTAATGCTTCCGTTACTCAAGATTCCATTTTATTTTCACTCTTCAGTATATGGCAATAATGGAAAATTCTTTCACTCTAAATAATAAACTTTCAGCTATTAATTCAAATGTGTTATATCAAATAAAATTTTTTTTCATCGAAATTATGCAACGCTTTACCGAATATACCATACAAAAACCTGAGATTTTCTTTCATTTGTTGTATTTTTATGTCATCAGCGTTATATAAAATGAAAGCCGGTAACATAGTGATGTGGAGGAACTCGATGAAATGAAATTTTATTGAAAAGAACGATTGTTGTGTTGATGTGTTGCGACATATGTTTTTCACCTTTGTGTCAAGATATTTATTTATAAGTCTATTGTATTTTATGTAGAAACATATGTTCAGTTTAAATCGAAGTAAAAATTAGTATTATTAGAAAACGAAAGTAAACGTTCATTAATTTATAAAATAAAGTGAAATAACGTATATATATATATATATATATATATATTCAAGTTGTCAATGTTTTATGTGTGTGTTGCGTGTGTGTGTGTGTGTATGTGTGTGTGTGTGTGTGTGTGTGTGTGTGTGTGTGTGTGTGTGTGTGTGTGTGTGTGTGTGTGTGAGGGAGTTAATGGGATATTTCAAAGCACACTTATTTAATATGTAGGCAGGCAACGTGTGACAAATTTGTTATGTTTCTTAAAAAATCCATTCTTTGCTAATTTGTTTTATGAAAGACAAATAACTAGTGCAAAAGAATTTGCTCGCAAAAATTAAAAAAAAAACAGTTTTTATCATTAATAGAAATATCGCTATTAAAGCAGCCTTTGACAAAATAATTCATTATTAATGATAAGTCATGTTTTCTTCTAACTACTTCCTTCGTCTTCACCATTACATTAACCATGAAGGTGTTTCTCTTTTGATAAAATATCATTATCATCTAAGATTTCTTCAACCTATCTCGAGATATACCAATACCTTGTAAAATTACAGTGTTATACATATGTGAACTTTTGCTTTCATTTACTTGTCATAGAAATTTTAATTCCATACACAATCAACCGATATATATATATATATATATATATATATATATATATATATATATATATAGGATAAGGTTTTTTTTGTTTAATTCTAGTTAAATTGAAATTTATCAGATTTTACTTTTACATAGGCAAGAAAGAAATAACATCTTAGACCTTTATGAATCAGTGATTCTTGCATATTTTTAACTACAAATTGCATTATTATTGATTCAATTAAAATGGCTAATACAAAAGAAATTCGTGTTGTAGTTCCAATTTTCATAAATAAATTAAAATGAAACAAAAAAAATTCGCTGAATTTGTACGGACTGTGGGGAAACGTCGTCTCACTATGCAAACTATTGCGTCAGATTCTGAAACAAATAAGAATAATTTTCAGCAAAATTTGCATTTGACGGCCAATGATTTTGAACGATCAAACAGAGAATTCTCAAATAGAGATGAAAAACAAGAGATTAAATCCGAAATTATATGCTCTTCAATTAACGTTACATGTTACTGTGACAACTAATATGTTAATAAAGAAGTAATTTAAAGAATACTCCTATCTGAAGGAATTGATAGTAAAGTTCCGCAATTCTAGCCATTCATGTCCAAAAAGAGAAAAACGGGAATTTCCCTAGGAGTATATTCATAAAGGATTCTGATTTTTATCTAAACGTATACCAGACATTAATGATACGAAATTGATTGCTTTTATAGCATTTTTATTAGATTTGAATGATCAATGAAATAACTTAACTATGCATCGTAGAGGTAAATAATTCGAGCTAAAAACCAACGTATTTTAAAAAAAAAACATTTTTATATGGTGGCAAAGTTTATTAAAGAAAATTATTGAAAAATTTGTTAAATTATCGATAGAAAATTTGATGACACACTTATACACACACAGACAGACACACAACAAGTGAAATATATCAAGACGTTAAAACTAACTAAAATTAATTAATTCATCCGGTAAATTAAATGTTTGGAATGCAGTTTAACCCAACCCCCCTTGGCGACCTGAATTATTTGGCGGTACTTTGCCAAATGTGGCTATCCTGGTCCATTTTCTGGTCATTTTACACTACCCAGTCCGTTTAACGAAAACGATCAGCCAAAAAAAAATCGCTAAGTTTGGTGCCAATTTTTGAAATCGAGGCCAAATTTTTAGGCAAAACTGCATTATTAAAAAAAATATTAGTTTAAACTTGTCGTAAATATCCAATTATTGAATTGTTAGGCGAGTAAGAACGATTCCCAAAGTTTCAGATCTCTAGCTTGATGGGAAGTTGGTTAAATTAACGATCGAAAATTTGATGACACACACACCAAGTGAAATACATAAAAACGTTTTAAAATAAACTTATTGATACAATGATTCATACCATACAAATGTTCTAAATGAGATTAAAATTAAAACCAACATGAACGAATTTAAAGACTTTTCTGTTAAGACAGTCCTTCTATGTGATTTTATACAAAAAAATTTAAGATAAATTTCAGGACTTTCGAAAAAAAAACATCTTTTTTATGTATTTATTTTTACTTTTCCAATTTCATTCGATATTAGGTATGAGATAAGTAAATTTTCAAAAGAAATGTATAAGGTTACAATCTGACATCTAACAGAAAGTCAGTTTCGTAAGTCTCTTCATTGGACTTTTATAAATCATACATGTCCAAGGACTGCCGCTTTCACAGCGCACTTATATTTATTAAATATTATGATTCTTTAGAAGCCCTTATATTTATGAGTAACTATTTTTAGGAATCTAGCATATTAAGAGTAAATTTAGAAAGCGAATATATGATGAATACCTTGATTAATTCCTGAGAGTTGCAACCCTTTAAATCAAATCTGCCATCGATTCATTAATTTCTACAATTCAGTTTAAAATATTGTTATAAAAATTATAATAAAATGTTGCATATTAAATGTCAAATAAGACACATTAAACGTAGTCTATCTAATCCCATGTTATAGCCTTTACAATACAAAAGTTATACATAGTGAAGTTTAAATAATTTAAATATATTAACTATAATTATTTCTGCTCTTTAGCAATAATCTGTTTCTGAGAATTAGATTTATTTTCTGCAGTCCTAAACAACTCGTCTTCATCGAAGTGGCTAAATGAAGCTAAAAACTTGGACATCCTTAATCTTAATACAATTGAATTTTACATAAACGCAATAGCAATAACAAATATAGCATTTATGAAGTAATGAAGTAAATATAATATTACGTTTTAATGATAAAGAAAACATAATTAAAACTACTTACTTGACATCCTGTTGAAACGTCTGCATGATAGAAGCTATGACCATCATTTGGACAAGAATAGCCGTAAACCATTGAAACCATCGCTAAAGAAACAGCTATAAGCTGTATTACTCCCATTGTTATATCTATAATGAAATTACCGAATCTATTTAACTAACCAAAGTTTAAATAAATATTTTATATTTTAAATCATTATTAAGAAGGAATAATTACATTTTAAAGACAACTATTGTATAACGAAAAGTTATTAAATTAATTCAGCAGCATTTATGAAAAAACATTTTACATATATAATGATATCTTGAAAATTTCACTTAGTTAAAAAAAAATTTAAATGTTACAGTACATTATTAATATTTTAAAGCAGAATTAAAAACAATAAGCAATAGAAATCAATATGAAGGAGATATGATATTAGAATATAATGTAACAAGTTGTTGTATAGGAACATAAAAAAACAATTTGAATTTATATATTTCTTCATAGTGTGCGTGTATAATTTCTTATCAAAATCGAGCAATTTTTTCTTAGTGATTAAAACTGATTATAAAAACTTGTTTGTTTTTCAAATTCATGACTGTAAATAAATGTAACATAGTTTCAACTCTCGAGTGTAACATGAATTAAAGAACAATTAATCTTTCAACTTACCAACATTCGAAGTAAAAAATATCAGTGATTATTAATGAAAACGTTAAAAAATGGGTTATCATTTCTCAACATCCATAACTGTAATACACACGATACGTTTCCACATATTCAGTTATTCATTAATATTAAATAACTAAATTAATTAAATAAAACTATAGTTCTTTTTACAATAAAGTACGAAAATTGAACATAATTTATCACAAATGCTTCATTTTCTAAAAAAACCTGTTCATGCAAATTTAATTATTGAACTCCGAATATTATTGAAATCTAGATCGATTTGAATCTGGCGTAAAATAATTAATTTGAAATAAAACAATTTGTTTCATTCTGAAAAAAAGGGAATGAATATTTGATGCTTATTTTAATCATTTGAGTAGTGTATATAGTATTGGTGTAAATAAAACTTATTAAACTAGATTATTGCATATAACAGTAATACTGGCTTATAATATTTATTTTCTAGACTGTTAATCTAACTTGTAGTTTTCATACACGCAAAAACTTTCACAATCACATTTTTTATGCATTAATAATTACCATTACTTTCAATTAAAATAAAATTAATTTATAATTTTCCGGAAAGTAAAAAAATTAGCAACAGTGAAAATAAGAAATAATAAATAATATAAAAGAGTTCTATGCAAAGTTTTGGAAAGAACAGAATTAGCCGCACAAGGCACAAGGTGTACTTTTTTTATAATTATTTTTAACTACGCAATTAAGTTCAAGAATAAAAGTAAATAAGGAAATATCGAGAAATGGACAAGAGTAAAGTTTTCCGAGATTAAAATTAAAGGAAACAAATAATTACTAAATTAAATATTTTTAATCGAAATGTAATTGTGTGTGTAAAATTAAAGCAAACGCTAAATTATTAAATTTAATATATTTAAGCTAAATATAATTAAAATTGAAGCAAACGATAAAACATACAAAAGGAATCTGGTACGAAAAAAGTGATTTAACTAAAACAATATACGCTTAGGTAGCTAATAGTAAAAGAGAAAATAAGAAATAATAAATCTACATACATTATTCTTAAGGTTAAAATTCATGTGAAAAACTCCCTAGTAAACATATGAGAGAAAGAGATTACTTACATTCTTATAGATGCCTCAAGAAACGCAGTGTATTATGTATCTATGATAGAAATTTAATGTAAAGAGAAAATGGATATGGGGCTTGGTATTTATACTTTTTAGTCTCTTTGTGCTACTTATTGATAAAAGGAAACATTTCTGAAAAAGAATGCTCTAAAACTGATAACTGTTACCATTGGCTAGCTCAAGAGAACCTGTTTACTCATGGTATTTTAGTGGTACAATGTTTCTCTGACGAAAGAACTGATACGGCAAATCCCAGAATCGTATGGAATTAGAGAGATAAAACCAATCAATATGATTCATAAAATTACTAATGTCCTTTAAGAATCTAAAGCAACATCTTTTTCTGAAAAGCTTGATAAACATTCTTTAGATAAACACCCACTTATCAGTCAAATATTAAGTTATTTTATAATCACTTCATTCAGAATTTTTTAAATTTATTTAACTTTAATAATTTTAAATGAGGGAAAGATTTTATGATTTGTTTTCTTTCATAAATTTAATTTTCGGAGTTGTGAAAACATTTCCAAGAAATTAGGCAAAATGAAATTAAATTCACTTTCATTAATGAAAAATTACTTAAACTTAAGATTTAACTATTTAATATTGTAAATTTTTAAGCTGTCATTTTAAATCCTAGTGTTTCGTCACTTTGTGGCAATGAATTTATATAAAAACTCAATGGTTTAAAGGTTTAACTCTTATTTATATTATATACAATGTTTGAAAAGAAGGTTCTACCTGATATCTTTTCCCTATTACTCTTAAAAATGGGGAATGTAACTTATTACTATGAATTATCAATCGTTAAGCAAAAATAATGTTTAATATATTCAATAAGCTCAGATTTCTAAATAATTTATAATCCATTTTTATGAGAGGGATTGAGAGAAACAGGTCTTCCAAATTTTGCTAAAGACATATAAAAAACATAAATGCAAAATAATAAATCAAATACCTTTAATTCAATCAGGAAACATTTATTTTGTTATAATTAAATTTACAAACGAATAAAGTAATTGGTAACAGATTGTTTAAAATAAAAATTTATTCTCCACATTTTGCATATAATCTTTTTAGAATATTTCTTATATCGAGTTATAAATTATAATCGTTACACTTAAAATTTGGGGAAATTTTGGTTTGAAATGTCTAAATTCTTTTCGAAATAATTTTATGTGAAATTACGTGCATTACTAAAAATATGTTTCATAAAATTTATTTTTACATTATTCAATGAATCGACTTGCACAAAATTGTTTAAGAAAAAAAGGTATATCGCTTTTAATTTATAACTTTCTCAATAATAACTGGAAATTTGAGGATATCCTTGACTTCTAATACTGTGAAAACAAACAACGAGTTATTTAATTTGATTCCGTTTATAAAAACTTTCTATATTTTGAGAATTTTTTTTCGTAGTATTTAAAATTCTTCTCATGAAAAAAGAGTTATAAATTCTTTTGAAATATGAACTTATTAAAATGATTAAAATATATATTTTCTTAATGACTCTTAATTCATAGTAATAATTTCTTTCGAATATAATTTGTGGAATTTCCTGTTACATTGCACTTCGATTATTATCGTACGTTTGTATTTCTTAATCCCATTGAATATCTGGGAGATACCTTAAAATAGAATAATTAATTAATTAATCATTATATTTGATGTTTCGTAATGTAATGAAATAGGAAATCTGAAACTACATTCTTAAAAATATGTCTATTTCTTATGAAAATTCATATATACACCAGGTAAATTTTCTAATGTATTTATGAGTTTCATCTACCTTACAGTTTCTTTTTATAAGGTATACCCATACCTTGAAAATTAATATTGACACTAATACATTACGTCAAATAAAATGGCTTCAAATGTATTTCAATAATTTAAAACAAATGTACTTGGTCTTCTTAAAGTCGTGGGACACTAAATTTAAATATTTATTTTGCATGTAATACTTACAATACAACACAAGATAGTTAGCCACATCGGTTTCAAAGTAGTATATTTACTGAAAAATAAATTACCGGAAATTTTTGATACGCGCATACGTATTTATCTGAAATTCACTTGAAATTTCAAGCCTTAAAAATAATTCTCAAATTTAATGAGGCTTATTAGCTTGATGTTGTTTAAAGTTTTCACAATATGTGACGAATAAGTGAAATCTTCCACTTCTAAATTTTCGAAGGTCTCGCATTTCGTTATTGTAATGTTAATCATCATTGAAAATCCTACTTACAGTTATGTAAGTTGGGAAATATTATTTTTGATCTTATCATCTCTATCAGAGATTCAATTTAATGCCGAATTGACTCTTTCTCTTGACAGCCATTATGCCAATTTATTTTTCTATTCTATTCGATCTAGTGTATGATGTCAATTGTCTAGACAATTAGACGTGTCTTCAATTTAAATTACCTTATATATAAGTGAAATATTTAACTGACATTTACGTTTAACTGACATTTTAACTTTATTAACATTTGGAGTGGTTTCACAGAAAACCTACGTTATTTGGTGACTCTCCCCTCTCCAATGCTTTCACCTATTACTTTTCCTCGTTAGGGCTCATGAAAGTTGGGTTTTAGGCTCGAAAAGATAAAATGATTTATGGGTAAAAGTATAATGCAACTCATAGCATGTGTTGCATTACCCTTCTACCCATGTATTATTCTTCCTTGTATCAATATAGATGTTTCAATGTTATTTTTCATGATTCCTATTTACAAGGATGATTATTATAGTACATCTAATTGAAAACAGATGGTAAATTGTTGTTACCTTTCAGTACTGCCACTTTCAAATGGAGCCGAAACAACTTGACATTGATTCATTAGTTAGTTTTGATTTGGTAATCATTTTATACCATACTAAAACTTGCGTGATGCCTCGTCGAACTGTCGACGTTATTTTGCATTAAGATTTCATCTACGATGAGACCTGAATTTATCATTATGCAACGGAAATCGAATAATAATGAAAACTTTGGGTAGCTTCCTGTGAGTCTTTTCCAAAAAAGGCGAAGATGGTCTTATCGGCCGAAAATGTTTTTGTGAAGAATTTTTGAGATGCTAAGGGTGTCATGATCATGAATACGAGGACTTGAGACTTAGGTAGCTCTCAAGTGAGTCATGATGCTTTGTAAAAACTAACCATTTTCGATACTACGAGTCCCATTTATTTGAATTTCTAAGAATTTTATGAAAGACCCTCGTATTTAAAATAGTTTCATGATCTTTAGTGTTTTTCTCACATATTTATTCCGTAAATTGAGAATATATATATATATATATATATATATATATATATATAGTCTTCCTTTCCCTTCATTGAAACACGGCCACTCAAAGGGGGTATTTCTCACAACGACTTTCATGGCCAGAGATATTTAAGAAGAGCAGTGTTCTGTATTATCTGATTACATTAAGAATTATTTATGAAAATAAAGAGCTATTGAGGTATAAATATAACTGAAGGTCGAAATTCCAACTCGCTGGAAAAAGGTAGGTGAGTGAGAAATCATTTGATGCTATGTTCTCGTCATTTGACCCTGGTTTAAAATTAATAGCCATATCTTGTACAGTTCTCTTGTTGCTCTAGTGGAATGAATTGATTCAAAATGTCTAAAGTAGATTGTATGCATATCATAGGAAATTTTCGTCTTTAATAACAGTAGTAATTTGTTTTTTAAATAAGTATTCTTTATTATGATGTCATCATCTTCTTTAAATCTTGAAAATATTTTTTTTATTTAATTAGCATATTTGTAAATACTTTACGATGGTATAATAATATTTTTTAAATATAATTTTATACCTTGCGCAAGAAACGTTACTTCTAATCACTTAACTCTTTCCAAAAAGCACTTATCCTTAAAAGGAATGTCTATCTTTATCTGAAAGGGTTTTGATAACAAATTTAAGAATTCTGAGAAGAGTGTTATAGTGGAAATTCCATTGCTGATATGATATTTGTTCTTTTATTTACAAATACTTTATCTCTCGGGATAAAGTTATTTTTTATTTTTTTTATTTCCTAAAGTATTTCCTAATATGAATCATCATCTGCATATCGTAGAATTATATATGAGGAAACATACAGACACTGAATATGGATATATAGTTATATATCCATATTCAATGACTGTATGTTTCTTTATTTAATTATATTAATTAAATGAATATAATTAATTAATTCGTATAATTATATTAATTCATATAATTAATATAATTTCTTTAATTATATTAATTATATGAATATAATATTTTAATATAACTATCTGTTTACAATCTCTCATCGTAGATTGAATATGTGAAGAAATTTCTAAGAAGGTTTGTTTTGTAACATATGGATATGAACAATTTATTATGAAAGCATTGTTAATCTGTATTCATTTAAAGTATTTTAATAACATACATAATGAAAAAAAATCTGTTAAGAAATTTTTTATGAAAAATATAAAATATAAAAATTCCATAATTCTAAACAGTGGTGGTGATTGGGAATTAGAAGGGGGAGGGTCAGTAATTTAAAGACTGATAAAGGTAATAGAGGGGGGTTTAAGAGAGGACGACACAAACTTCAGAAATTTAGCTACAAAATGGGGAAACCATTTTGACCATGTAATAATAAAGTTTTTTTTTAATTACACGGTGAAGAATATTTCCAATATATATTACGAATATAGATATGTTATGAAAAATATGTGGAAGATTCAAGATCTGTTTTCGTAAACTAAAGAATCTTTCTGAAATGTACGTGGGAATTTTTGAAACATTTATTTCTACAATTAAAAAAATATGCATAAAAATACTGACATAAAATCATTCATATATTATATTTTCCTTCATTTTAGAAAGCCGTCTGTAAAGTAATTATTTTTTTACTTTAATGAAAAGAAAAATAGCCATTGCACAATTGGTAAGGAAAACTAATAACTGAAACGAGATTTATAAGTAAGTAAAAATATATTTACTTTAGTGGCTATTGCATTTCTTTTCAAAAATACTTTCTTGCTTTTTATCCCCTCGATAAAGAATTTTTGCTTGAACAAGAATTTTACTCCAAAGAGTAAATACACGTAAGCCTCAAGGAATGTAAGAGGCATTTTAAAAATGTTAAAGTTACGTTGTGTTTCCTTTTTCTTTTTAGAGTTATATGTGGTTTCAAAGAAACGTCTTTTCGAATTCTTCACACTTTATTTGAGCTCAAATATTTAACTGAAAGACGATTACAGAAAATTTAACTTTCTTTCTGCGCAGGCAAAAAACATTTTCTTTAAGAAAATATCAGTTATTTGGTGTCAAAATAAATGAGGCATAAAAATATATTTATCAAAATAAATATGTTCAAACAGAATAAAATGTGCTTCATTAGTGAATTACTTATAAGAAAAACAGCAATGTAATAACGTGCTTCAGGCCTTTACATTTGTTTTAATGTATGTAATAACGTTTCACGTTTGGTGTCATATGCTGAAAACTTTATACAATTGCAGTGATATTTGTAATAACGTTTGTTATATAATGTTTAGCTGAAGCTACAAACAAAAGAGTTTCTCTAATAAAAAAAAGTGTACAACTGGATAAAAAAAGAATATTTTAATGAAAAGAGTAGAATAAAAAATGGTTTACTACTACACAAAAAACTAATTTTATTTAGGAAATTAATAAAATATGTTTTCGTCTATTTGACATTTACACTAAACAGCTCATTCATAAAAATCACCAGCAAATTCTTAACGTATAGAGAATTGGTTGCTTATGAAATCCTATGAGCTTTATAAACAATAAGTAATGAATTGCTTCAAAAATCTTAAAGATATATATAATTCCAAAGCAGATAATAATTTTGTTTCCTAGATCATAAGAACAAATACCTTAATTGAAGAATTCTTTTAAATATTTTATTAAAGTCATTTTACTTTATGAATTGTTATTTTAATGTCAAAAAAATTTCTTACAATTATCAAGAGAAAAACTAATTGGAGCTTATCAAAATAAATCTCATTTTCTTATTTAATCCATTATGCTCTGTCAGATTAAGAGATTCTAATTTTTTTTATTTAAATGGAAATCCTTTTTAATGGCTCTAAAAATATGCGTTCTTATAAACAAACTCATTTCGTGATCAAATTACCAAGAAAAAAATTATGATCCCTTAAAGAGTTTTGAAAATTTTCAATATGGGAGATAAAATATTTCTATTTGTAAGATTGATGTATTAAATTGATCTTCTTTAAGAATAATAAAGCATAATCCTTTTGTGCCTATTTTTAAAGGACCATTATTACTGTAGTTACAAATGTTTTTCTTTTCAGTCATTTTCTTAATTAAATTTAAAGAACATGTTTTTTTTTTATATTAGTTCTAAATAAAATAAAAATATTATCTGTTTTTTTTTTTTTTTAAATTTCTCTTAAGTAGATGAATGTTGTTTTTTCTTTCAAGTATCGTAATATATGATTTCGATTTGAGAATTTTTTTACCGCACTGTTTGCTTAGAAAATATCTTATTTACTTTTTAAGCAAAGAAAAAAAATCTATGTAACCATTAAAAGTATTAAGTGAATATTCTGCTTTAGGGGCCCATTTAAGAATTTTGATTAGTATTTGCATGCATATATATATAAATAAATTTATATTTAGAAGTGAATTTTTTTTTTTTTATTTTCAGTAATTTTAGCCAACACTTACGCAAAGTAAAACTAAATTAATACAGATTTTAAAATTATTGTTGTTAGTAAAACCATTTCAAAATTTCAGAATTATTATTGAAAGTAAAACCATTCCAAAATTAATATTGTTAGGAAAACCGATGCTGTTAAATTAATTTTTGTAAATTTTATAATATCAATAATGAATTATTCATGAATGTAAATATATTTGCAATGAAATTTAGCTAAAGTGTCGGTATTTTTAAATTATATAAATTAAAAATAAATAATAGAATCTTACAGATGCTACATAATGTTATAATGTTTGTTCGATTGACATTTGAATATATTATAAATATTTTTATTTTCTTGTTCTACCTATGGTTGGTATTTCAATTAAAAAGTAATAGCAAAACTACTATACTACATTCATTATTTCTGCACTACGTGCTGTGCATCTGAAGGACATGAGAAGTTCACCCATCTGCCCTTGGCGTTCATACGAGTCTTATCACCGTATCTTCTACAACGTGCCAGTCAAACAAGGTCATGGAATAATTTAGACAGAATTTCACGACACCCGACACGTGGTCTATAGAACTGTTTAAAATCACTAAATGGCGTCTAGTTACCTGGCTTCATGTGATAGACGGACAATCTTAAGCCATAACTCTGACTGTGATCGAAATATCTTCCTGGTAGGTAGTCGAAAGTACGATAAGACGCTTTTAAAAAGATTGGTATTTCACAATACCCACCAGCTGTTGTTACATTGTACGGCATTCTTCCTCAGGGCAATGGACACGAAAAGGCCTGGAGGGCAGTGTGTAGTTGTACTGGAATTACAACTGGTACATGACATTATTGTTGCTTAGTGTGTGTACAATGCTATGGGTAGCTATTAAGTCAGAATACAGGACATTTTAAAACTAAGAATCCGATAGTCACTGTGAGAAAGATATAAAAAATTCTATGTAATTTTAAGTCTCATTAAATAAATGTTTGTAAATGATTTTATAATATAAAATTCTTTTAAAAAGATAATTTTCTAACTATTTGCGAATTTAAAAGATTTATAAATTGATTCGTATTCTTCAGACACATGAGTATTATACAGTTTGACTCAATTCAAATGCAAAAACTGTAATGGTAATTCATTAAATTAGAAAAAAAATAATGTTAAATTTTGATTTTGAAAATATTTTTGTTTTTTCAAATGAACAAAAAAGAATCATACAAAAAGTATTTTACAATATTTGCGTACGTACAGTTATACTAATAGTAATAAAACTATGTCTTAACGTTTTCTATTATTTATCTAGTCACATACTCGTGACATGGCAAACATGCTCAGAATAGGAGTATGTTTAATCACATAATAAATAATGGAGATATTTTAAACTAAAAAAAGTATATATATAGTGCCCATTAAATATGTAATACAGTTAAATAATTCAGCGTTTTTCTACTATTAAAAGCGGAATAATATTAGATAAATCTCTAAGTAATCATATAACTCAAAATTTCTAACGTTTGCTTTGTATAAATTTAAAGTAATATAATTTAGATAATTTTTGCTGATGTGACTGAAAAGTTGAACTTTGACTATATCATTTTTTTACGCTTTTGCAAAACGTTTTATCATGAAATATTGTCTTAAAAATGCCCTACTTTACAAAATATTTAAATATTAATACATAAAGTATATTTATTAATTGCATTAATATTATAGAGAAATGTAAGTATTAAAGTAAAAATAATCTTCGATTTTACCTCTAGAAATACACTTTTGCAAAACTACATTTCAACAGTTTCATATAGAACAAAAATTATTAAAATAATATCTCCCTCCTATTGATTTATGAAAAATAGATTTTTCATCAGTTCTTTTTTTTTACTGGGCAGTTCATTTTACCAGTACAATTAAAGATCAGTTATTACTGATATAATATCTTTATCAGTAAAGTTATTTAATTAAATAAATATGTTTTTTTTTTGTCAGGTCAGCGGGAGTTGTAAAATGGGGAATATCATTTTGAAGTTTAGTGTACTTTATTTTTTAAGAATCTCATTAGATTTTGTAAGCCTGATATTCTAATTTTTAGTCTGTTATATTTATTTAACATATCAGATGTTAAGTGCAAATTCAATTGTTTTGTTTCGATTAAATTGTTTCGGAAAAAAATTAATGAGTAAAAGGTATCACTTAAAAGAAATTCATAGAATATGTATTGAATTTGATATTACAAAGTACTTCATTCGAAGAAAAAAAACTAGCACTTTATTTATAACAGTATGCGCAATAATCTTCTTAAATCTTAATAAAATGTTAAGGATGTATTTAGTGAACAAATATCTTATATATTATTAAGATTTGGTACAGTTTCCCATTCGCTTTATTTAAAAAAGAATTGTCAGCTGATGTAGAAATGACGCATTTCTGATTTTGTGTTGTGGTTCTAACGCATCTCTTTTTAAAATGTTTTTCAGAATTTCACTTGGTGTGTGTGTGTCATCAAATTTTCGATCGTTAATTTAACCAACTTCCCATCTAGCTAGAGTTCTAAAGCTTTGGGAATCGTACTTACTCGCCTAACAATGCAATATTTAGATATTTGCGACAAGTTTTAGCTAATATTTCAATAATTTTAATAAGTCAAAATATTCTTTCCTCTCGGCGCTTTTAGGATTGAAGAAAAAATTTCCTTCCTCCTCTGCGAACACCGGGCACTCCCCACGCCACATTGGGGAATCGTAAAACTAACAAAGGGGAGATAGAAAGAGTTGCTGACATTCAATCAGTAATCATTCACAAGAAAGAAAGATTCCAATATTTGGCGCCATGTCTTATCACAATAATTTTTTCTGAATTCTGGTTCCCATTTTTTTTAATAGAATGACTTACAAACTTTCAAATGCATGTTTTGATTTTATGAGTATTATGAATTTTTTAATACGCTCACAAATGTCTCTTTTTAAGTAAATTTTAAAGTTAAAAATGACTAACAGTTTTAACTAATATTTCAATAATTTTCTTTAATAAACTTTTCCACCATATAAAAAAGTTGTTTTTAAAAACGTTGGTTTTTATATCGAATTATTTATACTTTCACTCTTTCTTGGAGTGTCTTACTCCAAATAATTATCTCGTAGTGGATTACAGTTTAACATGTCAGATTTACAGTGTTTTTTTTCATAATTACTGTTTTGAATTGTATTGAAATGATCCGCCTTTTTTTAATAAATACATTCTAAACAACTACAAAAATGATGAATGAAAAAATTCTTTTGATTTCAAATGTGAGTGGAAATTACAGATTATGTAGATATTTATATCAAATACTTTTATAAATAAGCACAAAGGAGAGGGTTTAAGGTTTCTTTATGAAACTTTAATTCATTACTCATTTTATAATATCATAACTATTCAAACATTTAGGCCATCAATCAGTCAAACATGTTTATGATATCATAATTATTCGAAAATGCATGATATTGAAATAAATGTTCATTTAATTTTATATTAAGTAAAAAAGAAGCTATAGATTATTGTCTTCAAGGATATATTTTCTCCGATTATGTTTCAAGAAGTTGAATGAATTTAGAGATATATTACGGAAGTCATGTATTCTTATTATATTTATTGTAATAAGTTAATCTTGCTAATCAAATTTTCTTTTACAGATAACAATTTGGAGCATCAGATTTTCCTGGGATTGATTTTTTTTGCATTAAGACTTTAATCTGTGATTAATATATAAATTCCGGTATTCATAGTTTTTGTCAAATCTCTACCAGCTATGTTCTGGAGAAATAATTGCCATCGCAAGTCTCAGTATGCTTTTTTAAAAAAAAAAAAAAAAAATTGAACTCACATTTTGAACATTAATAATTTAAACATATTATTTGAATTTGACGCATATTAATTTTTTTTTAAAAAAAAATAAAAGATGTTCGTCAACTATCATAATATAAATAATCAGAACAGATTATTCGTAATCAAGATACAAAATTAGCTATCGATTAATGAAATTATAGATCATGGTAAATTTTTGAATTAAAAAGGAGACGATAATTTATTTAGTTAAACATGGATGATAAATTACTCAATCATCCAAAAAACCTCTGTATTTAAAATAAAGCAAATGATAAATTATTGTATAAATTAGTAGCACATTACAATATTAAAAAAAACTTAAATAAGAAATGTTTTAATATACTTAACATGTAGTTAACATTACGTTGCATTTCACTTATATTCACATTTATTAAATGGATATTTTTTTTAATATAACGAAAAGATCAAACATGAGAAATTTTCAGCTCTTCTGCAGGCTTATTGACAAATAAACATTTCGTTAAAGACGGAAAATATACTTTCTGAAGCAAAATTAATATTTAAATGGCAGTTCAATTATATGGTTCAAAAATAATGGGAATTCAATTTAAGGTCTCGCTACAAAATGACACCCCAAAATTATCTTGACATGCCAAAATGATTTGACCTTATTTTTGGGCATTTCTTGAAATCCTTTTTACATATTAATTAAGATAACTTCTATTGACGTGTAAGACATATGACATAAATTGGTTTTGAAGTGACATCTACTTTATTATTATAGAAAATTTTGAGCAGTCTACCACGGGATAAAAAAAAAAATAGACGGTAGATTCCTATCTGCTGGAAGTTTCTGTCTATTTTAAGACTTAAGAGAGAGAGAATCAAATTTATTTGAAATAATGCAGAAAAAGAGGACAGCTTCTTATCTGTTGTTAATTTTATACTTCTGTTGTTTCCAACTATTAATATCGTCAACTCCTCATGGAAAGTAATTCCCATGGGTTACCAAGGAAAATGCACAACACATTACAGTGGAAATTTGTTTAACTACCAGAATTGGTTCCAGAAACGTCATCGTAATTCAAAACTTTTGCAAAACAAAAAAAAAACTTTTCATATAAATTAATCTAAAATACAATAAAGTAATTCATGTTGAAAAATATACTTAAAATTTTAAGTATAACATTTATTTTTAGTAAAAATTATATGTACTTTGTTAAGGATTGTACACTTTAATCAACCAATTTGGAAGATTCTAACTTTAGAAAAAGAATCAAGCAAAAAGTTTGATATTTCTAATATACGAGGTATGACTAGTAAATAATGAGACTGACGTTACTACATAAGAAATACGAATATGTTAAACGCAGCAACTAAGAGCTGCTTAGTTTGAAACTCTCAAATGCAGTGCATATCGCTTCTGTAAATCCATACATCCATAGGTTTCATTCACGATAGAGTTTTTTGTTTGTTTGTTTCGCTTCTGTTTCAGTTTAAAAGCTAAGTTTCAAAAACATAAAGAATGTACATTTTTTTTAAATATCATTTCCTTTCATTTCGCTGAAATATTTTGCCTAATGGTCATGGTCATGGACTTGCAGCTAGAAGTGTTCATTGAGTCATGGGCTAGAGTTTTGATGTAAGACCCACCGTGTAACCGAGGTTGATATACGTTAAATTTGAGTTAAATCCTCCCTTTGCAGTATAGAAGTTAGGAGAGAGGGAGGTGCCAGTTCATGTGCCGTTCTCGTCACTTGACCGATATTCAAAAATATGAAGCCTTTCGCCAATAGCTTAATGAGTTTTTTCACAATAACAGCAGCTTTTTAAAAGTAAAAAAAAAATGTAATTATTTTCATCCTCATGCAGTTAATAATTATATATTACTTTAATAGTATGTTGAAAACCGTTTTTCAAGCTTATTTTAACGGTTGTTAATTTTGTTTTATTTTTCATTAAATTTACTTAACGATGAAAATGTAACAACTTTTTTTGTTTTATTAATTAAATTTTTTTATTAAATTTAATTAAATCTTTTAATTTAATGTATGATATAAGACGTGTGAAATGTTTAATATAATTTATTTTTTAAATTGAATGTGATATATTTAATTATTTATGATTTCTCATAATAATATGATCATTACTAAAATTATTTGTGTATTAATTATAAACACTTATAAAGAAAGGTTACTCAGACGTTTTTTTTACGTATCACTAAAACTACTTCATAACTTTATCCATATGTTTACTCTAAAGATGGATTAGTAGATATTACATAAACAATTTTAAATTTAAAGATTAAAATTTTTATTATTGATCAAAGTTTATTAAAAATGTTGAATTCTCCCTCAATGCCGAGTATTCATACTAGTATAAGTAAATGTGGCAAAGAGTAAGTATGATATGATACTGAATGGTAAATATTTGAAAAGTAAACATATTTCGAAACTAGGTGATAGTAATATGAGTATCTAAAGATTTTCTATGTAGATTGAAAATGTATGGGCTTTTTAAATTATCGGTGATTTTAATAATGTATATTTTATACTTTTAAATTCTTTATAATTTTTACTATATCTGTGTTGATTATTTTCAACACATTGTTAATATTTTTATTAACTAGTGAAGTTTTCAGAGTAAGTGAAATATATATCTTAGAAAATTCATTTAAGTAATGAATTTTGAAATTCAGTATAAGCCTAATTCATTTCATCGTGATTTGAAAGAAAAAACAGTTCATTGCCAATAAGTCTTATTTATTTTTATTGGGACTGTTTTTTTTTAAATTAGCCTGTATAATTGTAATAGTAAAGCTTTGACATCGCGAGAAAAACATATACACACACTCACCAGAGTCTCGTTCAATACAATCTAGGCTTCGAGCTCCCAACCTATGCTGAAAAGACATTTGCAGATTAAAATCATTAAAGAGAGATCAATCAATTCGTTTCATTCAGTTGCATCCAGAAACATATAACTACACAGATTCATTCGTTGCTCATCTTTGATTCATATATAATCATTGTGAAAAAAACTCATAGTAATTACCGTAACTTGTTCAAGGCAAAGGCTTAATATATGATGTGCTTCTTAAATCAGATAATTTGCACTCAATTTTTTTAAAAAAAAAAAACGAATTAATTTGCTCTTTAAGAGATTAATTGATTAAATTTTTAAAGGAGGGGGAAGAAGGTGTAGATTAATGATAATATATAACTCGCAATTTAATTATAAAACTAAACATAATCCAAAACTCATCATTTTAATAATTCAAATTAGAAATGCTTGAAATTTTGATTAAGCTGTATCTTTTTTTTTTTAATTTTCTCAATAAATGATAACAAAAATAATTAAGAATTCTTAAGCATAAATAGCAGATATAATTAAAACATCTATAATTGCATTTTTTCACCTTTTCACAGACATTCACACATACATACACACACACACACACACACATACATATATATATATATATATATATATATATATATATATAATTTTAAGGCTTAAAATAACACATTTATAGAAACAACATTTTAAGTGTTTTTTTTATTTTTTTTTTAAATTAAATCCCAGTTTCAAAAGTATTATTAAAATAATGACTTCTATAAATTTACTTAGGAAGAAATGATTAAATTTCATTTCTATTTTTCTGAAAATTATTTCTGAGTGTACAAAACGGGCCGCGGTAGCCTAGTGGTCAAGATCGTGGACTAGCGTCCGGCGGTTTTCGCTCAGTCGCGGGTTCGATCCTTGGCCACCAAAGACCCGCCGTGTAGCCGAGGCTGATGCACGTTAAATCTGTTAGGGGCCCAAAGTCCTCCCGTTGCCATGGTGGGGATGTTAGTAGAGGGGGGGGTGCCAGCTCAGGTGTCGTCCTCGTCACTTGACCGTGGTTCAAAATTACGAGGTCCATCGCCAATTACCCTCGAGTTGCTTCTAGTGCTACGTTAATAAAAACTAAACTAAAATTGAGTGTACAAAACAAGTTCTTTTTATTTACCTTTACAATAATTTTTTAGGAAGTTTAACAAATTATCTTTTAAAATTTTCAGTTTTAAATGTTATTTCCCCTTATTTAACTGTATCATTACACTTACGAAAAAAAAATCAAATAAAGAATTCTAATAAATAATTTTATTGTAATACTTTAAATGTTAAGAACATTTTTGTATTTTCCTCTAAATTGCAAAGGAAAGCAGTCTGTCGAAAAATGAGAAATGTAGTTCTTTTTTGTGAATGAGTATGCTTGCTTGTATATTCGAGCGAATGTATTATATTTAATTATAAATATAAAAATAAATAAAACTAATATTTTACTTAAGGAAGAATTATTGATATAAAATTATTGTTTGATATAAAATATTTACTTTACAAAAGCTTACAACATTTCATTAAGATTCCGGTGTCGATCACCGATAAATTAAGTACCATAGCTACTTATAAACAAAAAAAGTATTGACGCCTAAAGCTTTTATAAATTGCCCATTATTTTACCTCTCAAAAACGTTTGTGTATACTTTTTTCATTCATTTTTTATGTTTTTTTTTTAATTATTTTTAGTCTGGAAAAATAATATTGAAAATCTATTACGAGAGCTGTCCGTGTTTGCAAAAACTTCAAAATTGGATGTAGTTAATTGCTAGGGCCTGGTCCCCCAAGCTTAGCTCCTAAGTCCATCACTGCTTGAACGTACCAAATTATTTCGTTGTTATCAGATTTATACATGCATGCAAAATTTCATTTCGATCGAACTCTTGGTAGTGGGTTAAAATTGGATTAAAAATTTTGGACTGAAAAAACATACACGCTATTGCACATAGAAGTTAACTAAAATCTTATAAAAGTATGAAACCTTGCAATTTACGAAAGCTTCTGAAATGGTTTAAACGCCATATAGAAATAGTTTGAATTTTTCTTTTTCTTTTGAAATTTGATTAAATATATTACAAATACAGTAACGATTCTTTCTTTTTCTGTTTTTACATAAGTTGATGTTATTAAATTTGTTTTATGCTCGGATTGTAGAATATCAAAATTAGAAAATACCAAATTACTTATTTTTAGAATGAGGGAGAGTAAAAATAAAAGAAAATACTTTTTTTAAAAGATAAATATTCTCATTTCCTTAAATATTGAAGCATTGGGAGAAAAAATGAAGACCGGGGGGATTTTGATACTTTTGTACAAATAAAGATTGTATTGGTTTTTAAAATGATAAAACTATAAAGGACTAGGTTATTCTACACAATGGGGGAATTAAGAGATATATTCGGCTGCTCTGGGCCATTAATCATAAATTAGACATCTTTTTAACTCGGAAGTTAAAAAGAAAAATCCGTGTGAGAATTTAGATTGCGTGTGTATAATATATTACATTTTATATTCTTGACATGAATGAAAATGGGGAGGAAGGAGATCGAGATGATAGAAGCATTTGTCAAGAGCATTGATTATTTGTAATAAAAAGAAAAAAAAAAAAGAATCCTTGTCGTCAACCAGTTTTTCTCATTTCTCTGATGACATTGAAGTTGTTTCCTTATTATAATTTCTATCGAATCAATTTTTATGGTTGGAACATTTATCTAAGCTTTGTATAAATTATTTAAAGATATTTAACTAAGTTTATTTATATTCTAAAAATTCCGTTTTTGAATTCGAGAGAATGAAAAGTTAGTTCTCAAAATTAAAAATACGTTTATTTAGGGTGCTTTCAAATACGGCTAAAATGGTATGTAGTTGAACAGTGGTCTATAAGAAGCTTCGTTAGAAATTATATTTGGAAAATTTGTAAATCATCATCATCTTGCGTTTCTTAGCTTTATAGATATAAACTCATATATTAAAGGAATACAGTATATTCCGGTGTTTAGCGCGTACCTATAATTTCAAACTATATCTTTTAATTTGATGGTATTTTCACTGCATAACGTTCATACTTTTCATTATGAAGAAACATGAAATGTACATGTATTATACTTTTTTCATTTCAGGTCATCCATTCGAAGGGTTTTCTCAGGCTTTTGAAAAATGATATACATAACTGACAAATGATAAGTGGAATAATATGTGGAGGGGCGGATGCTGAAAAGAATAAATAATTTTACAAACAACATGAATTATCTTCAATGCAGATATGATCAAGAATAATAGTACAGATTTCGATAAAAGGTGACACATTTTGTAGTAAAAACGCACTACCGGCCCGAATGAATATTCGCGGAAATTAAGATTCATATGTTTCTTCAATATTCAATAATTTGAAATCATGATTTTGAAGTAAACATTGAAGTCCTCAGTAAATTGCATCTTCTTTAATTGAAATACATTTGATCTAGAATTCCTTTTAATAGTAAACATGAATTCTACCAAAAAAAAAATAAGCGTAGTCTTGGTTAATGATTAAATACGTTGTCTGAATAGTTTCTCAAAACACACACACACACATATAACATTTAACAACATTATTTGCGAAAGGAAATGGAAGTAGTGTTATAAGAAGGGTGTGACTGAATATATGAAATATTTAGGTTCATATTTTATGTTATTTCTTTTGAATAAACAGAATTTATTTACGCATAAGAAACTAATATTTTTTTGCTTATCTCTTAGTTACTTGTAAATTTAACATTTTTACATCTGGTGTATAACTGCATCCATAATTTTCATCCATTTTTTTTTTCTTTTTGCATCAAAATGTGTGTTATGTGCCGTAATATTCAGTAATTATACCGAATTCAATTAATTGCGTTAAAATCTATTTTTTTATTAATCGCGTTGCATCAAACTTTCTTCATCAAAGCCGTTTTCTGTAGGTGTTACCTGCTTTCAATGAATGACAAAGTTTGATGAAGAAACAATAAAGTGCTAATAAACTTAGCATTCGTGATTAGCTGCAAATTAAACTAGAAATAAATTTGGGTTTGCAAAATATGATTGTGTCTAGTCTAGGAATCTTTTTAAAGTTAAATGATATTGTATAGTAACGTTTATTTGAATACAGAAGGTAGTCAGTCATTAAACTGACATTTGATTAAATAATAAAGTAATCGATACAGGACGTACAGAACCCAAAGTGTTAAAACAACTCATTTTTATTACCTATCATGAAAATTAATTAAAATGATTATTAAATATATTTATATCGCATGCAATTTTGTTCAAAATCTTATGGGCTTTTATCTTTATGAGTGTTATATTTTTGACGTTGGTTTCATGTCTTTTCAAATTGCTCCTTACGATTTTAAATAAAGTTTTCATAAATTTTTGCATATTTTTAAAACATGAAATTCCAATGTCGTATGATATTTTGAATAGAATTAAATAACAGAAAAGATGAAACTAATTCTCTTTCAAATTGAACTTTTTATTTTGAAAAAAAATACTTCAAACACTGTTCCATTGGGATATCTTAAGTAAATTATTAGAAATAATAAAAAAATAAATAAATAAAGAGAAACGCATTGCTCTTTTCATATGTATTAATGTTGTATAATATTCGGATATTTACATTCAACAAAAATGTAACTCGCTAGTAGTATTTTGAATTTTGGAAACCATTTTAGGATTAATGAATGCAACTTAATCGAACATTCGTTAAAATGCACGTAGAAGTTCTTCACGAAGAAACACAAGATGACAGAAATATATCCAATTTTAATATTTTTTGTTGCTTACCTTGTATATAAATTTGAATGTTTGTTTGTTTCTCATTATACAAATCCATTTCATTTCTTGTATCACTCAAAAAAAGAAAAATTTAAAAGTTTCGCTAATGTGTGGAAAATATTGCAAACATAGCTGGAGAATTTTTTTCAACACCACTTTTTCACCATTTTCCCACTTAACAGATGGCAGCAGTATCTGTGTAAACTACCAATAATTTACTTAACTTTTCTTTTTGAATTAATTTCATGGAAATTAATTATTTTTGTTTTTTAATGTATTTTTTCACGTTTTCTTAAAGATTTCACTTCATTAATAATGCTGAAGCAATATGTTTTTATACTTTATGACTAGGTCTTGAACGATATGTTGAAATACTATAATTTTTGCACCAATGGGTGTGTAAATTGATTAACCGATATTAGAATACAGTTGTAAATAATTCGATATAAAAACCAACGTTTTTAAAATCAACGTTTTTATATGGTGGCAAAGTTTATTAAAGAAAATTATTGAAATATTAGTTAAAACTGTTAGTTATTTTTAACTTTAAAATTTACTAAAAAAGAGATATTTGTGAGCGTATTAAAAAATTCATAATACTCATAAAATCAAAACATGCATTTGAAAATTTGTAAGTCATTCTATTAAAAAAAATGGGAACCAGAATTCAGAAAAAACTATTGTGATAAGACATGGTGCCAAATATTGGAAACTTTCTTTCTTGCGAATGATTACTGTCTAAAAGTCAGCAACATTTACTATCTCGGAGATAGTAAAGGGGAGATAGTATCTCCCCTTTGTGAGTACAATAGTTTTACGAGGCCTCATGTGGTGTGGGGAGTGCCCGGTGTTCCCAGAGGGGGAAAGAAATATTTTCCTCAATCCTAAAAGCGCCGAGAGGAAAGAATATTTTGACTTGTTAAAATTATTGAAATATTAGTTAAAACTTGTCGCAAACGACTAAATATTGCATTGTTAGGCCAGTACGAACGATTCCCGAAATTTCAAAGCTCTAGCTTGATGGGAAGTTGGTTAAATTAACGATCGAAAATTTGATGACACACACACTCTCACACACACTCACACACACACACACCAAGTGAAATTCAGAAAAACGTTGTAAAAACATCCAATTTGAATTATTTTAATTTAAAACTTAATTGTTCATTTAGAAATCTATCGATAAAAATATAAGAGCATTCATAGAATGAAGGAAATATATATTTGGATCTCTTTTATAAAAAATAATTAGATATAATATTAGTTAGTGGGATTTTATACAAATTTTAGCTGCATAATCAGCTTAAAAATTTTATCTCCCTTCCCTTTCGCGCTTGTTTAAGATTTTCGTTTCACTAAGCCTGGTTTTGGCACATATTATGCCACGATCTTCTGATTCTGGTGATTCTGATTATAAAATATTTGTCATAGATTCTTTGGGAGGTCATTATATTTATTCATTTTGTTTGTTCCTCACTAAGAAATTACGTTAATGTATTTTTCCAATTTTTGATTGTTATTGATAAACATTAATTATGCATTTATGTTAAAGCATTATTACTTATTAAAAGTATTTTATGCTTGATAGGGATTTTAAATCAATCTTTTTGATGGATATAAATGTAATGTTCACTATTTTTGTAATTCCATTTCAATAATAGTGAACAAGTTGTTAAGCTCATTGTAAGATTTCATCATTTGTTACATCGCATTAAAAGAACATAATAATTGTTATTTTATAAATTACATTTTAAAAATTATTATGAAAGATCTAAAAATTCCTTTAATTAATGAACTGCAGGCATTACTCCCATTGGTTTCAAATTTATATCTTTTATTTTGTAATTTTGATTACAAAATATTTTTCCCTTAAGAGCAATTTCACGGTTCATCTAAATTTACTCAAAATATTGTTTAACGTATGTGTCCAATTAAAAATTTTTTTTTCATCAAATCATATGGACTGCTATACAAATAAATTTCGTTATAGTGAATCTGGTATACTGTGAATTCTGAGTTATAGAGAACTTTTTCATTTTCCCCCACTCAACTCCTATTTAAATAATGTTATTTTAATCGCATACAGGGAATATCAGAAAAAGTGAAATTCCACTACTAATAGGGAACACAAATTTCCATTCCACACGTTCATTTTTCTAATTTTTCAAAGATAATTTTACGCATACTCATTAGGTTCCAGAAATGCATCATTCCTAACTTTCCGCCTCAATTCCCACTTTATCACGCTCTCAGCCATTTCTAGGATTCAAACACTTGTTCCACTACCCCAAAAAATGACATTCTTCTTTTATCTCCCTCCCACCCACCCCACTACTTCTAAGAAACTTCTGGCCTAGTACAGAGGCTCTACTCTTCAAAACACACCCGGAAAATGAACACACACACGCACACACATATATATATATGTATATATATATATATATATAAAGTGCAGTAAAGTGTTATAGGATCCACACGGTTGACTGTAACGAGGTTTGACTACATTTTTCAATTCCCCCGAGCCGATAATCAATACACCTGCCAGTTATAAAGAACATTTTATGTATTAATGCATTTTCAGTTACAAAGCAATTTTCGGGAATGATTTGTATCGTTGTCTGTTATAAAATATAAACAATACTACAAAAGATAACTAGAATAACACCGTTAAAAAACAAGTATTTTGAACATGGGTTTTCTTTCAAACTTTACACTTTGCGTAGCATAATTTTCTTATGGCTTAAATTTTAAAAGCAAATGAAAACATTGAGCGAAATTGAATTTATTTAAAAACTAGATTAAATATCCTATTTTATTATTAAACTTATATTAAATTTAAAATCTAAGGTAAATACGTGTAAACTTTTTAGCTATTAAGCATTATGTTAATCATTCAAGCTACATATAATTAAAATAAAGGGAAACGATAAACTGTTAAACGATGGATTTAGTGACTTGGTGAGAATCTTGGTGTAAAATTTAAATCTTTAAATAAATAGATTTAATCAATTCTAATAATAACAATTAAATTATCGTATTGTTATCCAAAACAATCGCGTATAGAAAATTTCAGCTCAACTGAGTGCTTCAAAATGCGAGGAAAAACTTTTAAAGCTTTGACCCGGACAAATTTACAATGAAAGAAAAGAATTAAAAATAAGAAGAAGAATAAAGAAATAAGAAATTTAGAAAAAAAAAAGAATTAATAAAGAAGAAACCCATTAAAAATATAGCTATTCACTAACATGTGTTCTTTTTTTTTTCTAATGTATTTTTAAAGTAAAAAAAGTATGTAGATTATATGTCAAATTAAGCATTTAAAACAGAATTTGTGGAAAAATGGTTCGAGAAATACTAAATGAATCACTTCTGTGGTAAAAAATTGTTCATGGACAAGTTAAAGTTCTTTGAACACAACTGAATTTATTATGTTCAACTAACTTTATTTTCCTGGATATATATAACTTTTCAAAAAGGACATATCTGGCTGGAAATATTGAAAAATCAAATGACATTGGGATAGTTAAATCCCTTGCGTCAATTCGTATAGCTTTCTGGATTATAATTCTACTAGATAGCCCATGCTTATTCTTTAAAGTTTATGAAAATATATTATAATTCTTAGCGATTGTGTATTCCACATTTTCCTGAAGTGATGACGACAGCTGAAATAATACCTCTTTGTTCAAGCTTCCTCACCAATCCAATATGAGGTCTTGAAACCTAATAGAATTAACATACATCATCCCAGCGGGTCTTTAGTGACATTCAGATTAAAAATCACAATTTAACGAAATTGAGCCATATCTATCCGGTTTTGGTGGCCATGTCGAAAAATAAAGCAATCCAATTTACATGGTATTATAAATAAAATTAGTATCAATATCACTAAAATAAGAGCAAAAACAATTTCATTCCTCAAAATATTTGGAAAAAAAAAATCTATTTATATCCACTGACAGCGAAAAGGGTGGAATAGGGTTGGAACCGCTCATTTAATTTCAGCGGAAAAAATTAAAATCTTGTTCCATTTTAGCAGTCTGAAGTTAGGAGTTATATACAAAATATTTGTATAAACCCCGTGGTCAAAGAACTTAATTAGTTTTTTTCTTTCGTTTTTCTTTAATTATTTTGTCACTAAAGACCAACCATGTAGAGAAGACTGATGCACGTTAAATCTATCGGGACTCAAAGTCCTCTCGTTGGCGTGGTGTCGAAGGAACGAGAGGAGGTTTCAACTCACATTTTGTCCACATCACTCGAGCAAGGCTCAAAATTACGAGGTCCGTCTCCAATAGCACTCGTGTTGCTTCCGGTACGACGCTAATAAAACGACACCAAAAAATTTAATTATTAAAAAAAAAAACAGTTCTTAGCTGAAATTAGCAATGAAATACGATGCATCAAGACACGGTTGTTAGACTCATGCATGGAGAGCTAATCGTTTCGTAAAGCACCTCAGCACATAATGGAGTCCAGCGCATCAGGTTTAGCAAGTATAGTCAATGTAGATGATTGTGTAGAAGTCTTAGCCAAACGAAAACAAAATCTCTTGACGTGGTTTAATCAGAAATATTACAATATGTGATTAAGCAACTTATTTTGCATTGTTTATTTTTATTTATATAATGTAGTCGATTGCATTTCTTTTATAACTTCATTAAATGTTATTTAGCACAAGTAACCTATTTTGGTATTTTCTTTTCCATGCATATTTTTCAGTAATAGAGTATAAAATTAAACCTTTTGAATAAAATCTGTGGTTGGATTTTGGCCATTACGTATTTTTTTTGTGTGTGTTTATTTTAAGCAAGGCATCATTTTTAAGAAGGAAATTATCCCTGACTACTGATGATTTCAATCGATATATATATATAATAAAACGCATGCAATACATGCATCCTTTTATTACATAACTTTTTAATTGTTATAAATGTGTAATGTTGTTCAGTTGAAGAAAGTTGGATTTTTTTGGTATAAATTTAAGTTTTTAAAAAGTTACGACTATTATTGACTAAAACCTTCAATTCATATATAAACTATAAACTTTTATATCTCTTTTCAAATTCTCTAAGAAAAATGTTGAAAACTTATGATTTTGTTGCTAAATCTTAGAGATTTTATGTGTGCTTCCTCCCCCCCCCCACATTTTTTTTGCCTACATTTGTTGCTTCCCTAATCTCCTTATCCCCTAAACTCTGCTTTATTTATATTTATGATTTTGAAAATATTTCCAAAATTCAATAGTTATTGCCGATTAATTAAAATATGTAATAAATATAAATATATACACGAATGTTTAATAATTTTTATTTAAGCAGTTGTATAATTTTTGAGGAATTAATTAGACTAATTCTCTTTAGACTAGTATTGCAAGAAAACTTATTTCCATTAATGGAAAAACAGCAATATAAATATTTTTAATTATCCCGAAGAGAAACTGGTGCTTAGCTTATTATAGTTATATTTCTATGAATAAAATCCAACTGATAATTAATTTTGTTATTTAGGTTATTGAATTCATGATTATATAATTCTCAGTAAAAATAACGAATGTAAGCCTTGATATAAAATCATATGTAATATTTAAGAAACTGATTCTAGAAAATAATATTCCCAATATAGTTGATTTTCAAGTTATAGGATTACAAATATGACATACAGCAATATATGTCAAGTTTCTCTCTGTAAAATAAAATACATTATCATTTTTAGAAATATTCTTGGTTATTCACGCAGAGAGAGAGCAATAACTTACAAAAAAACTGAAGAAAATTAAAACCTTTGAAAGTTCATCATATATTACATAAGGCACAATTACCTTTTTAATTTTTAGGAACCCATATACATCATAAACTTTTTGATGCTGTAAATTTATATTTATTTATTATTTAGTTTTATAGAACACAGCAATTAAAAGTTATAAGTTCCGTTTCCTAAAAATAGATGGCGCTACAATTCTATTATTGGATTAAAAATACCATCACTAAAATTTTACTTATAGTGGGAAAAAAAAATAGATAACCCCAATTGACCCTCATCCCTCACATTTAAATGAATGAATCAAAACAAATAAAGTCATATTAATATTTTATTTATGCATTTACTTGTGCGAATCTATTTATTCTTTTATTGCTAATAATTTTACTTGTGCTAAACATTTTTATCAATAATTTTACACTTTCACTGTGCTACATGTTATTATTTTAATAAATGCACCTCTAAAGTTAAAACTAAATGAAATAAAGAAAAATAATGAAGGATTTCATATAACATAAAATATACTAAAAATAAATATTTACTTAACATGTGTAATGAAATACTGAGTTAAATAACATTATCGTGTGTGAATAAAAATATTGAATAATGATACATTAAGGACTTTCGTAACTTGGTGCTTGTTGAAAGGACACTGATACTTTTAAATTTAATCATCAACCGTCATGTTATACTGCATTCAACTTATACTAAATAATGATTATTTGAGCATGTAACTTATACAAGTGGATTTGCGTAATGTGTGAAATGAGAAAAGACCGCTTTACAAATAATCTGTAAGGGTGGGATTTTCTTCAATATTCGAATAATGAATTATGCGTTTGAAATAACTATTTTTTACGAATTAGAGGGAGTCATAATAACTCTACAGAGGTTTGAGAAAGTGTAAAAAGATATTCACAGAGCACGTTTACCCGAATCGAATACAGTTGTTAGAGATCTCTCTGAATCGAATTACGTTATTGAAGTCTATCGCTTAGAATTCCTAAGAGGAATAATATTGTTATATTAATAATTTGTTCAATCGAATTAAGTAAACCACTCAACATACATAACTTATTTTAAATAACGATTATTAAGGGATTTGAATCAACTGGTTAAGTGTTTAAGTTCTATCCGTAGAGATGCATCTATATTCTGTAGAAATGTATCTTACAAATGAATAAGAGTCATAATTCATATATTTTACTTTATTAAAACAAAATGAAATACATACGTTTGTTCCGACTTTTAAAATTGTGTTTGAATATTAGTTAATCAGTTACAAAAAGTGTTTGTTAATTCAGGTAAATCAGGGACAAAAGAATACAAAGGTATATAATTTTGAAAAATAGAATTTTCGGCGTTGGACAGCTTTACCCCGTGTAGGGGGAAAACTCTTGGCTTTGAGTATTGGCGGCATTTCGAATCCTGGATCAGTGGGTTTGAAGAAAATTTGACTGGTTGCTTTTTACTGAGCCTATACTAACCAGGCTGGAAAAGACGTCTCGTTCCGGCTGGTCAATGAGACATTTTTAACATCTGGCGTTGCTGTTGAAGTACTCCCTCTCCAGTATCATCGTGATGATACGAAGATAAAGATTGATACTTACTAGAAGGTTGTTTTTTCAGCCATTATTGCAGTTGATATTCATTTCCTCCTAGTTGAAATGAGCTTGTTGCAGTTTTCATTAGAGTCAGCGGTTGTCTCAAGTTGGGTGACGGGTCTCGTCCAAACCTGTGCCAGAGATGGAATATCCCACGTCGTGATTTATGTGCGGTTGTCTTAGTTAGACATATAGAGGCAAGAGTTAGCATCAGGGGCATATACAATCAGTAGTTACAGAATGAGCTGACTTCATCAATTTCTGAGTTATCACTTCGACGTAAGGAGATTTTTCACCTGTTGGAGAAATGAGTTGTGGTTGATGTTGAAGTGCCGGTGGCCCTTCAAATCATGGACCAGTGAGTAGAAGAAAATTTGAGAGGTCGCTTCTTGCTGCGCCTATGCCAACCAGAATGAAAAATATGTCTCATTCAGGTTAGTTAATAAGGCATTTTCAACTTCTGGTCTTGTTGATGAAGAGAGTCACTGCAAATTAAATTAAGCATATTTGAGGATCAGCAAAAAGAAGTAACTAGAGCAAGAATTTGTAATTAAGAAGAATAACGCAAATCTTTAGTAATAGCGTGCTTATGTTTCAAGCTGAAGTTAACTACCAAATGGTTTTGAAAGTTCATCAATGAAGTGTACTCATAGAATCGTTGTTGTGATGGAATGTTACTTGCAATTAGTAACAAAACATGACTGTTCTGTAGATTTTTATTCATATCTTCTATGATCTGGTGAGCATTCACTATTGAAAGCGGACATCAATTGATGCCAAAGAAAATTTTGAAAATTCTTCCATTTCCGTTGTTTTATCAATTGGCAGAAAGGAAACTGAAACGGATTTTAAAGAAAGACCTATTAACACATTACTGCTATTGACCAGACAACCTTCACTTTCTTTTTCATACTGCAGAAGTAGGTCCAGAGACTTTTTAATTAAATTTTCAGCGCATCCATATTATTTTTTTTTTCATAATTTTTTTTTCCGTAAGAGGGTGATATGGGCACAACTTTTAAGGCCTTGGGGACAACAAAAGGATAAGGACAGAAAGTTTTCTAATGTTAAGACTTAGAAAATGTGGATAATAATGTTGAAGCACTGTATGAAAAATAGGAATTTTAAAGAAATCTCTGGGATAGGAATGCATTTTGTTTTTGCTTTATTTTGCACAATTGTTTATGTATTTTGCTTTGCACAAATGTTGTCTTTCCCGAATGTTGTACGCATTTGTCATGTTCTTTGGGGAAAATGAGTAAAACAATTCTTTTTATCAAATTATATTATATTTTATATTTGAATAACAATTGCATTGTCATATTATAGTTACCTTTGATATGAAGCGTGTAGAATAATATATAATCACATTATGTGGGGTACATACATCTGATTACCATTCAGGTAAAAAACTTTTTAAATGAAATTCCATTTCTTTTATAACTTTAGCGCAAGATGTTGGCCTAATTCCCACCATTACAACAATAAATATATTAAGCTAAATATACATAAAAAAGTAGAACACAGAAAAATTAAAATACTACTTGTATACAATGAGAAAACAAATGAAGTTTCAGGGCATATTCTCGTATCACACGTCTTTGAAAGTCCACTATTAAATGACTTCTTGAAAAATGTGTGCAGTTTGTTTAATTTACTCATGATTGATGATTATGTTTAAGTACAATCGTCAAAAAAAGACATCTTTACAATTTTTCGCACTTATGCGACCTGGATAAAATTTATGTCACCTATAATAATAGCTTCAAGTTAAACTAACTAATGATGCTAATAAATTAACTAGTTATTTCAAACGAAAGATAATTTAATCTTAAGAAATAATTTTCTCTGATTGAAATCTAGCTTTTCTTTTTAAGTAATTATTTTAAAAATAATTTGATATAAAAACCAACGTTTTTTTAAAAAAATGTTTTTATATGGTGGCAAAGTTTATTAAAGAAAATTATTGAAATATTAGTTAAAACTGTTAGTTATTTTTAACTTTAAAATTTACTCAAAAAGAGACATTGTGAACGTTTTAAAAAATTCATAATATTCATAAAATCAAAACATGCATTTGAAAGTTTGTAAGTCATTCTATTAAAAAAAAATGGGAACCAGAATTCAGAAAAAATTATTGTGATAAGACACGGCGCCAAATATTGGAATCTTTTTTTCTTGTGAATGATTACTGACTGAAAGTCAGCAACCCTTACTATCTCCCCTTTGTTAGTTTTACGATACCTCATGTGGCGAAGGGAGTGCCCGGTGTTCCCAGAGGGGGAAATAAATTTTTCCTCGATCCTAAAAGGGCCGAGAGGAAAGACTATTTTGACTTATTAAAATTATTGAAATATTAGTTAAAACTTGTCACAAATGTCTAAATAATTATTGCATTGTTAGGCGAGTACGAACGATTTCCAAAATTTCAAAGCTTTAGTTTGATGGGAAGTTGGTTAAATTAACGATCGAAAATTTGATGACACACACACACCAAGTGAAATTCAGAAAAACGTTTTAACATACTCTGACACACACACACACCAAGTGAAATTCAGAAAAACGTTTAAAAAATACTTTGAATTGCTAATCTACTGCATCTGTTCCAGTAAAACATTTACACGGGAAGAAATAAAAATCAATTAAACAATATTCCTTTGATTGTAAAACTTAAAAAAAAAGTAGCAGTTATAAATAATAATAAATTTACTCCTTTATTATATTTCATTAATATTTTCTCCTTTTTGGAATGGTAAAGCTTTCTAGATTGACATTAGAATAATGTATTTTTTGTGTTTCCTTAAAATAACATCCATCAATTGTTAAAAATTATTTCATGCACACTACCAAAGCAAATACTTAAAATTAAAGTTTATTGAAATAATGTGTTATTTACTTTTCTTAATTTACAAAAGAATATAAAACTTGTTTAAATATTGCCTCAGTAAAAGTAGGGACAAATTAGTCTCATCATTACAATACATTTGTCAAAAACATATCCATAACTCTTGCTAAAGCTTAAATAAATTCATATTACTATTAATGTTTCAATAGGATTTAAATCATTATGCTAGTGAAATAATAAATTTACTTCTATAACGGAATTATCTCATAATGAAAAAGGATTTCTGGAAAAAAAATTAAGTAGAGAAGGCTTAAATATCCTTTATTCCAAATTCAATTCGAATTCTGTCATTTATCTTTGAGATAGTCGGATAAGGGCCATATTTTGCATTTCTCGAGCAGACAATCAGCGAAAAGTTTAATCTTTTTTTTTATTAATAATTTTCTATTGAGAGTTATTTTTGTTAGGTAGTTTTTACTTAAATATCTCCATTTTTTTTAAAATTTTAATGCAACAAAAAGTATTTGTGTTTGAATGTTGTTAGTCGAAAAATAAATCATCTTATTCATAATATTTTCGGATTTCGAAACGCGCGTGGTAAGTGGACCGATAATTAAAATTAAAAGTTTCAATATCCCTTAAAAATTGGAAATAATAACTACTTTTCTGAATATTTTCTAAGCTAATGAAGATAATTGGGTGGAATATAAGATTCAGAAATGAGATATCTATACATATAAAATAGTTATATTTCAATTTTTTTTACATAACTTGATAAACACATTTTATTATATTTTTTTTTTAAAAAAACTATTCAAATTTGTTTATAATATAGAATTCGAAACTATGTAACAATGGATTGGCTTAAACTTATCAATTATTACTAAGCATCAAGATTTCTATTGTCCATTATCTAAGACATTTATTAAGAGATAGTTACTGGACTTAAAATATGGACTTATTATGTGATAAAAAAATTAGTTGTGATAAAAATACTGCATCCGTAACGAAACTTTCTAAAATTATTTAACTAACATCATTAATTAATTAGCATAATTTACTCATTAATATCATAAATGAACTGTTTTTGAGGTTATTAATTTTGATATTGATTTCGTCTCATTCTAATGAGAATTTGGAAGATATGACGTTAACACAATGTTTAGAAAACTATTAATTCCACAAAATAAAAAGGCTTAACACAACGTTTGTACGCTAAAGTTAATATTTTTCTCAGTTTGAAATACGTAAAACTTTTCATTAACAAGCTTTCTAGAAAAAAAAATAGTACTTTAAGAACTCGTATCATGATACAATGCACCATGCTGTTATAAAAAGATTAATTATTATTTCACCTGACATTTTTTTTACTTACATCATCGTGATACTTACATGAAATTGTGATCGAATTTCAATACCAAAGGCCAAATGTGTTACTGTTATGGAAGTAGTTTGTGTTATAACCCTTCCCCCGAAAAAATCACTTTCGGGAAAACGTGGTTACGTGGAGATTCTAACAACGATCTTGAAAGCTAGTTGGAAATAATGGAGGATCTAGTTTCAAATGCATGCATACTTCTGAAATATTTAAAGGAAATAAGCACTGTAATGTAGCAGTTGTTGAGAAAAGAGAATGCCATGGTATTTCCCTTGGGTAAGCTATTCGGGTAGTGTTTGAACGCTCTAAATTCGTATATGCGACTTTTCTCAAAAGCGTTTTAGATACCCAACAAAGAAAAAAAAAATTCTAAAAAAATCTACTTTTCTGAAGTTCTGAATAATCTTGAAGAAGCTTTCATCGGTTTTTATCCGAGTTTTCGAAAGAGTTATGTACTTTTTCGATGTGAATTGGTTTCGTGAGATCTAGTATCGATGTGACTGAAGTGAAATATACTCTGTTGGAGGGGATTGTTTTTTTCTTACATTCAAAATTAAAAGTTCTCTCCTGTTAATTAAGTTTTAAGTTAATATTCCAAATGTATGGCTTTTCAATAATGAAATTATAAGGTACTTACATTTATAAATTTAATTTTTTAAGTGATTTTGGGTTAAATAGAGAACCCCAATATTTCCAATGTATGCACAATATTTATCATAATGTGCTTTTAACTTAATTTTTGAGCTGAAAATGTTTCCCTAAAATCAATTTTAAGCTAATGTTGAATATGGAGAGACATTTTCTTAAAAAAAATATTATTGGTTACTATCAGAGTATAATGAATAAAACAGAGAATGAAATTAGTAGAACCATTTTAAGAATAAAAAAAAAGAAAACGTTCTATGCAAAGTTTTGTAAACAACAGATTCAGCTACCCAAGGAGCATCTTCTTATAATTAATATTAAATTACTCAATTAAATATAAGAATTATAGTAAACGATGAAATATTGAGAAATGCACAATAGTAAATTTTCCGATATTAAAATTAAAGGAAGCAATAAATTACTAAATTGAATATACATTTAAGCTAAATGTAATTAATATTAAAGCAAACGATAAATTATTTGATAGAATATATTTAAGCTAAGTATAATTAAAATTGAAGCAAGCGATAAAAAATGAAAGTGTTCTGGTATGCCAAGTGGGATCCACGTAAAACAACAGTTCCTTTGGTGGCTAATTAAAATAGAGGCAAGCGATAAAAATTGATCTGTTATGTCAAAAGTGATCTGGTATGCGAAAAATGTACCAACTAAACCAATAGTCCTTTGGGTGTGTGATAGTTAGTAGTAGGCTTTCAATTAAACCAAATTGATGTGAATTTTAAATTGTGGCTATTTTTATCTAAATGCCTTGCTGATGACTTGATTAATTGGGGAGTATCTTATGAAACAAAAGGGTACGTTTTGCATTTATGAAAAGTATACATATCTACAATGCAAATAATGAAATAACATAATTAATGGCTTTTTTGTGGATAGCGGTATATTAAAACACGAACTTTTTCCTATCGAAAGTCTTATAAATATAGTCTTCTTTCTAGAAATAAAAATCATCTTCATTTTTGATAAGAATCAATATCATTTTGAATGAATATCACAATTCATTGGAAATATTCTTTCACATAAAGAAAAAAAAATTCTAACTACTTGCTTTTTATTTGATACATTTATTAACATATTATTACACAAAAATCGATAATGCGTAATTAAATAAATCATGCTTTTTAATACATTTATGTCTATTCTTTTTCGTCTTTTAATATTAGTCAATAAGAAATACATAGAATGGCGTCTGTGTTGCGTGATGGAAAGATAATGGCATTAAAAAAAAAGTAGTTCAGGAGTGGCATCCATCTACATCACATTAAATCGAAATAAAAAGTAGTGTCTTCATTTATTATGGTGTCGAAAACTCGTGTGATAAATACCTACTAATCTGTAAATCTCATACTTTAATACGAGCTGTCTAATTCTGAGGCTGATTCCTATTTCTATAGGTCATTACAAAAAATTAACTGAAAGTGACTTAAAAAATGAAATTCGTTCTTGTTTGCTACCAAATGTTGGGCAAAATACATTAAGAAGTGTATAACTGTTATTTTTATTCCAATAAAATGCCAATTTATCATCAACAGAATATTCACAGTGAATACGGAAATAAATATGCATTTTTAAAATCTTGCTCCTTAAACATTTTCAATTTATTAAAATGTAAGGGAATTAATTGTACGTTTAATGCTGAATAATTTATTATATTATGTAGCAACAACAATAAGCGTGAGAATGGGGTAGATATTGATAATTGTTATTATTCTGACGTAAGCTAGTTGTAGTGTTCATGATATCAAAAGGGAAATTTTTATTTCATAGATACAGTGATAAAAATGAAGTCACACACTTTGTAATAGTACTTAATCCTCATGCTGTATATTGATAGATAATGGTATATATTTCCGATTTTAAATGAATAATAGAATGCATGATATCATTCATTTCACCTATAACAAGTATTACATCATAAATTTACATTAACATTTTTCATGAGCTCTAATATAATCATCATGCAACTGTTCCAAATAGTAAAATAAATGTCTATCAAAATTTTCTTTGTTTGAAATAACATGAGTAATAAATAATAATAATAAATGATGACTGACATTACATCTAACTATAGTTATTTCAATATGAGTAGTTTTCAACAAAAATAATTCTTTTTTACGCCATGCAATAACTATTTTAATGCAATTACGAATTAAAATTGATTTATATTTTGCATATTCTTTTTCGAAACTAAAGACCATGGTAGCTCAATGCATAATGTCATGATCTCTTAAGCTGAATGTGAACAAATCAATTCCAGAATTGGAGCTGTGATTTTGTCAAAGATAATATTTTAAAATGCGTTAAATTCAATTAAATGTTAAAATTTGTTCCTTGATTAAGGTACTTAAGTGACGGCGCATAGAAATTAAAAGAAGCAGAAATGTTCAGGTTTCATTCTCGTATTTTTACTGCGTTTCAAATTTGTGATATTTACTTATAATTGCACTTTTTTCTGCGTTTATCGATAAGAATTGACTTATTAATTAAAGTCTAGTATTTTTTACTGTCTTGTAACATTAATTTTATTTTTAATCAATATGTAGCTCATTTGCTTGATGAAATTTAGAAACTCATAAATCTTGAAAACTTAACAATCGAACTTTGTTGATAAGAAGTCTTTAATCAAGTGATAGCTTGAAATTAGCCCAAATGACTATCTATATATATAAAAAAAACACATGGAGTATCAAAATCGTGTTCATCTTGAGAAGGAAATTCATAAACATTTTGCAGTTAATAATATAGATTATATGTCCTAGACGTGAAATGTTGGAATTTTCTAATTCTTATGCTTAGAACGTAACTTTATGATTTCCTAACCAAACAGATTGTAGCCACCTGGAACTTTTAAGCCATACAGAAATTCCAAAATCCAGAGAAGAATACCATAGATGCTTAAATTACGCCTTATTATTGTTTGTACAATGGCTGTTCCTCGTATTTATAGCTACCTCTTCGTATAGAAATGTTAACAATGGTCATTCAAGGTGGTAAATATCAGGGTTTCTTGTAAAAGGACCACCGTGGTCGAGAAAAACTGCCCATATCTTAGTATACTGTTATACAGAAAATTCTC
>BMAW01116502.1:0-10039 GCA_019974015.1 Nephila pilipes | reverse complement strand
TCTATTACATATTTTTAATATCTTCTACGTATTTCAATAACATTTAAGAATTATAAAGGTATATTAATTTTGTAAAACTATATAAACGAGTTTTCTAAAAATATATGACGACAGATGCGATGTTAAGGCAGGTGGTTGAAACCATTGTGTGATGCTATCGATGAAAACGGTGCTAAAACATATTTGAAATTGATTTATATGAGTTAGTTTCGATTGCTGCCACTTCGAGTTGCCATCGTCGATGAGACCCTGATTCATTCTTATTTAACGGAAATCAAGAAGCAATCAAAAGAACTGATTACTTTCGATGGATCAGTTCCAAAGACGGTGAAAACCATCTCATCGTCTGTAAAAAATATGCCACCGATTTCTACGGACGCAAATGGAGTCATACTAAAGGATTTCTTGAAAAAAGAAAAATCGATATCTAGACAGTACCGCAGTAGGTTACCCCATTCTCAATTCTAATAGGTGTAATTTTTGAGTAACCATTGTATTTACTTTTCATCATCAGTTAACTGAAAACTATTATCCGCTACTTCGATTGTTTTTAGCGAATGAGGATTGCGAAATCAATTTCTATTAAGTTATTTAAAACCTTTAAAAATAGCATTAGATACTTTTACTGAGAGCATTTGATATTAAGGTCTTAAAGAAATTGAATAAAGAATATCAAAAGGTTTTTTTTAATATCAGACTTGAAATACAAGGGAAATCTTGGATAGAATTCCTATAAACAAGTTGCTTTGTTCTGTGAGCCTTATGTTTTAGACAGAAATGATTTATAAGACAACTCGTAAGCAATTAGTTTATTTTTCACTTTAAAACTTAATGAATGCGATCTTGAAAAAAAAAAGTGCAAAATTAAAAGTGTTTCTGAGAAATAAATTTTCTAGGTAATCATATTTTTTTCCTAAATTATATTTGGTCATTTCAAGACTTAAAAATATGTGAGGTATAAAATTATCCATTAGTAAAATTCGTTAATTCGTTTGGAATTATAACAAAAAGATTATCATAGAGATTAACAAATAATAAAGCTATGAATCTGATCACTCTTTCATTCGTTAAACGCATGAATAACAAAATTCAACCTTTACTTGACATGAAAAATTATAACTGATTAAAACTAAAAGAAGTGAGACGCAAATTGCATGCATAGGACTTCCTCTGTAATTCGTCACCTCACTTTTCTACCCTAATAGCAGACAGGCGTTTTTTTACAAGCTGACAAGTCATAAAATATTATTTTATGTCTTCTAATCCAATGGTATAATATAGGCTATCAATATAAAATATAAAACTTTATGTGCTTTTAGTTATTTCGTGCGATTGACACTTTATTTGCGTTTATTGTATTACATTTTATACAACAATACACAACTTTTGTTGTTGTTATTAATCATTTTCCAGTAATTAGACGTTTTCAGATAATCTGGGGGTATTCTGCTCCGTATCTGATGGATTGCCGGCAGAAAACTGCACAATCAAATATTCTATAATGCGATTGATTTGTACCGCTGTATATGGAAGTCATAATATAAGAAACTTGAAATTAATTCAAATCGGAAAAATTGTTCTTTGGAAACCACATTATGAGAAACACAGAAATAAGAAAAACCAGAATAACTTATACAGTGTTATTTATGAAAACTTCTGCCACGTTATATAGAAACTGCGTTAAAAGAAACTCAGAATTAATATAAAATAAGGGCATTCATGCCGCATTATATAAAATCTCAGTAATAAATAAATAGTACATTAACCAGAGCTATTCAAATCTATACAAAAACTGCATTCACAAGGTATCAAGTTGTGATTGACTTCGTTAATTATCCAAATTTTACTATAGAAATGACAATGAATACGTAGATATTTACATTTTTGAGTTTAGGGTTTTTAAATATAATGCATAGTTGAAATAACAAAATTATACACTAAACATTTTATAAATTAAATAAATTTACTGCTAATTTACACCAATTTCGGATATGAATGTAGGCTTGGATCAGGAAGAAAAATCGACAGAAGAAGGGAAAAATCACTCAAAATGATCTAAAATACATAAGAGCAACACCCAAAAATATACATAAAAATCAGTATGATCTGTTTCTAAATACTTAACAAAGGTTATAATAATAAAAAAATATACCTGATATTAAAGAATATATCAAATGCTCCCACTAGATTATAATTACTGTAATTTTGTAGAAAGGGTCCATTGAAAATTTTATCCACATAATTTATAGTTTTAAATGTAAAATACATAATCTGGTTATTGAGAATATTTAATCGTATTTCATATTAAAAAATATCCATTGATGTCTTAATTAGCTTAGTTCTTCAAGAAATTGTAATTGTTTAAGATTGATAAGCTTGCATAATGACACCGAATAGGTAAAATTTTATTAACGAATGAAACAGAAAATCAACAGATATCTTCAATGAAATTGTTAAGTGATCTCTTTTATCTCCTATTTGCTTACTTCTTTTTTCCATTAAGGAATTTAAAACACATGCTTTTTAGAAAATTGTTAGTTTATTGAAGTAATTTTCTTGAATAACACATCAACTAATTATAATTTTGTCATTTAATATAAGTATTAATAAATATTTAAATAAAATTGAATGATATTTTTTAATAGTAAGTGTTCAGCATACAAGTATGTTTCTTGAAAAAAGAAATTTTTCATTAACTTCTCAGTGCAGTAAATGTTGAAGAAGTTTCATCCTCGCAGATATTTGTTCAATGACGCAAAATATACTTTCATATAGAAAACAATATAGTCTTCAGAATCAAAAATATTTTTTTTCAAAGTGAGAACGTGCTTCATAAAGAAAATGAATATCTTTGAAATATCGATATTTTACCATTGAATTTCTTAGTGAAATTATTCAGGATTTTCTTGACGATTCTATGCTTTGTATTTGTAGAATTAAACTGAAAAACACCAGCAATGGAATCTCTTAAAAATATGTGCTTATGATTAAAAAATCGCAAGCATCATATTTTTCATTTTAAATAGAAAAAATAAATATTAAGTAAATAAACATTTTTTACAAGACACCCATGGTTGAAATATTTCTGAAATGAATTCATCTCATTACCCATTTTAATATATATTTAATATATTTTATCATTAAGGTGGTATTTGAATATTTGATTTTCTGCAGAAAATAAACTAACTGTGTTTAGTGTCCCTAATCTTCTATATTTCTATGTTTTATTATTTTCTGACGCATTTTAATCTATTTAAGCTACATTTTTAATTACGTTTGTCAAAATTGTTTTTCATACGTATCATTGGTCCGGCTATTTTTCATTCTAATGGTTAAATGTAATTATTTTACATCATTAATTATTATTATCATTGTTTATTCTGCATGACAATTTCATTGTAAACATTATTTAATGGGGAAAAAATCAGAGCAAATTTGTTTACTGCATATTACGTAAGGTTCTACATTGTCAAATTAATGACCAAATTGCACAAAGGGATTTATTCTGATTACATGATTCTAAAATAAATGAAAACATTTCTGATATGAAGCTTTTGGTTTTTAATATTGAAGGCATTTAATGACAATCTATCTATTACTTAGTTAATTTAAAATGCACAAGTGATTGAGTAAAAGAAATGTATTTAAACAGAAAGTAAATTAATATTTATAGTCCTCTAATGACCTTTGAATTATTTTCAATAACTTGTTTGTTATATTAGCTTAAATAGTATTCGACTGTGTTTTAATTTTTTTTATTACAAGAAACACTTCTAAAGTAACAGGAACTAAATGTGCTTTATAAATTGCTTTTTTTTTTTATTTTGCAGCTAAGAAATGTAGGGAACTTCGCTAATTACATAGATGTATTTTTCATTAGAATTTGATAAATATATGTTGAAAAATTGAATTGATGTAGAATTCCTTAGAGAAAAATATTTGTAAAGGCATCTTTCTCAAAATGAGGTTTTGAGAATTATGCCTTTTTTTTTAGAATTCTGTTACACATTCTTCAAAATCTCCTCTATCCAGATATTTTATTCACAAGAACAGACATTATTTGCTCTACAGTAAAGATAATACTTTATTCTGATAAACACTCAGGCATTTTAAGTATTGCTTAGTATTTGTATAAAAATTATGTCAAATTTGAAATACAAAATGCACAAGTTAATTTAGTTAACTTAATTTGTTTAACTTGAGTTAATTTAATTTGTGAAATTATAATTATGTTCAATTCATAAAAAGTTAAATTTTTCAATACTCTGCAAAGTTTTGAGTTAGTAAATGCAGTGGAATTTAGACATGATGTTACTAAATTTGAGTATATGACTTTTAAATGTGCAAATACAACTATTGTTTATTAATTGTTCATATACTTATTTACGTTTATAAGTTTAATTTTCTATGCATGAACAAACACTTATGTATAATATTCTTTTATTTCAATTTTAAAATATGTGTTCCATTGCTTTTAATTTTAATCACTGAAGATTATTTAAAAGGTGAAAAATATGCCCATTTTTTCTTGTTGAAGGCATTTCAATTACATTAACTGCCTTAAACTACTAACTAAAGATAATATTTACTATAAATCGTGTCGAATTCAACCTTCCTAACCCCACACAGATTTGATCAAGAATTGAATCAAATACCTATATGTGAAAAATAGTGTTTAATATTTCTTTTGGACCTTCATTAAAACAAATTAACTGTCCCCTTATTAAATCGAATAACAAAAATTACTCTTGGTTACAAATTTTTAGGAGAAATAGCACTCTAAAATTGACCAAACACCAAATTAGCTTATTACTTAAGGGGTGTCACGAAACTTATCTTTCTAAAAACGTGTTTAAAATGCTTTTATTAAAAAACTTTTGTATTGTGTATTTAAAATGTGATTGCAATAAATAATTTTGTATTTAAAAATCAACTCAAAGGGTGAAATTTTTGTATGTGTTTGAAACGATTTCATATATCTTATTTGATAGTTAAATTTAAAATTTTAATGGTTTGTAAAAAAAGCTATTGTCTACATTTTGAAGACTTGATTTTTTTTCCCTAGGAATGTGAGTTTCACTTCACGTTAAACGTACAATTCAAATATTATGCGAATACCACAAAAAATAGTCACAAATAAAACTTAATATTTGCTTTCAGGTGCTAAGTTTATTTTATTTTCAAAATACTTAAAAAATGGTTCCAATTTAAAAATCGTTTATTTTTGAAATTTTTGAAATTTTTTTAAAAAAAAGTATTTTTGCGCAATTGCTATAAATTTAGGTTTTGGTTCTAGAGAATAATAGTTAAAAGATATATACAAATTTTCATTTATTTATAATGATTAGTATTTTGTAAGTTTTACATGAAAGTTGGAAAAAGCATGTTTTGAGAAAATTGACTTTAAAGTTAGAAATTTGAATAATTTCCTAACCACTATAATAGTGACATAAGAAACCTCTCATATAATAATTAAGTCTTTATTTTAAAACTATGAATAATGTATATAAAGTATTAACTTGTTTAATTAACTTTGTAGGCCACAAATGTCATAAACAACGCATGTTGCAGTTGTTTCGACATTTTTGGTGTTTTAAAATATACATATATTTACAAAATGTAATCCTATTATTGACTTAAGTTTAGGTTTAAGTAACACAAAATTACCTTTTAAAGGTACATAACCCGCATCATTTATATATAACTCATCTACCTTGTCTAAAATGTAAAAAGAGAAAAAAAAACAAATTCGAGAAAAAATAATTTAAAATTTATTTTAGTTATTCATACAAGAAAACATTTATAATTATAAAAGAATCTTAATTTTAAGTCTACAGCTACAAGCAACAATCTATCTGCAAACCTAAAAGTAATCTACACTTTTGACTTCGTGAGAACAATCATACTTTCGAAGTGACTTTACTTTGAATGCCTATATCTTTGCAACTAAAAGGAATATAAATAACGGTTAATATCAAATTATTCAGAATACTCCAAGTAACATAAAAATATTATTTTAAAAAAATCCATTTTTTGAAAGTTTTAAGGCTCCTGATACCCCTTAATGTTAAATACACGTATTTTATAAATATATATACGTACCAATTTTCATAGTTCGAACTATATTATCTAGAGAGTTATTTCAATTTCCTTTAACAAGGCTCTAAGTCATTCCATTGACTTTGAAAACTTTAAATTGCGATTTCTCATTTTTTTAATTTTATTTTCTGCCGTCATGTAAATAAAATTCTAACAGATATTACGTTTTTTGTTTAATCAGTATAAGGTTTCGGAACTCTCAATCTTATTTTGCTTAATGTTTTTAATAACACTTTGCGTGAAATAAGGATTTAGATGAACAGTTATTTCTTAAAAAATGCAGAAAATGTGATAGAGACATTTTTTTGCAGATTTGCTCTTAAGGTACCGTGTCCCCACTGCAGTTTTTGATGTTACCATCTGAAGAAGTTCTAAATAAATACAGTAAAAAATTTTTGTTACTGTAGTGTTTAAAAATAATATATCAATTTTATATTATTTATTCTCTAATTGAATATTAAAATCATTATTTAAAAGATTAAATTTATTTTATTAATACAATTTACATTTGATCTAATTTTTAGAGCTATGTCTTAATAAGTGATGTATGAAAAAAATTATATTAATATTTTGATTTTAGTAAATTCGTTTAAATTCTGTCATAATGCAAATCTGAAAGTAGTAAATTTTTTTCTTTTCTAACAAGGCTGTTCTATTCTGTAAAATTAATTAATTAAAAGGTTTTACAATTTATTTTTATCATACTTTTTTAAGAATACATAACTTTCAAAGTAAATTTCCATTAAAATTTTATTACGATAGTAAATATTAGGGAATGATTGTAGAAAAATTTCGGTATATGATATTTTAAATTTAAAAAAATATTTAAAAATTTAATAATTATTATGTACAAACAATCTAAGCATAAAAAAATAATTCTAAGAATCTCTGAAAGTCCAATATATATACAAATACCAAGTTATTTTACAAAAATTGAAACTTGAAAGAACAGTATATTTGAAAAGTGTAATTCACAAATGTTTGTCGAAAATTCAACAATCTCAGATACGTCAGTATATAGAAACTAAATAATTTATATTTAAAAAGAACCATCGCGTAACTCAGTAATTAAGGGATTGCACACCTTCATTTTATATTATATTTATGTACTCGTAAACATTAATAGCATATATATTATCGCACCAGCTGGTTGTAAGAATGAATTCCAGATCAAAGTTTATAATCCGAAATAATTTTTATATTGTTATTTATATCTTAAATTCATATACTGTAACATTAACAACTTAAAGGTTTAATCTGTTTTGAAATGCTAAGCCATAAAATAAAACACTATTAAATCAAGATTTTCTTAAATTTCTCATTAATTTAATTTTCGGTTTTCTTTTTTTCTGTGATTTGCTAACGATTTAATAAGATTGATGACTCTTAATGAGTTTTTAATGATTCTCTAAAAATTACTTAAACACTTATAATGAGACATCTGGATAAAATACTAAAGGTGAGAGATTGTTTTTAGAAGAATAAATAAAAATTAAGCCCTGAGAATTCAATTGAATTAATTTAAATCTCGTTATTTCATTATGAAATGGAAACTAATTGCGTAAAACCTTGAAACATTTTTATTTTACTTTATAACTATGAGGAAAATGAAAACTTAGAAAAAGGGAATCATATTCTTGAATTTCATTACATACTTGCTAATAATCTCGAAAAGAAAGAAGTTTTTGAAAATGGAAATTTGTATTTTAACTTTCCGAGAGCGGTTGAAAACGTACCTTTTTAGAAATGGTTTATTAGAAATGGAGAACGGAAATGAAGTAGTGTTGTAGCATTCTCCAACGACCATTGTCCCTTTTACTAAGAAGTTCATGAGTATGGCGTATTGTGCATCCAAAACAATCGTTGTCATAACCATTCCGGCCAATGAGGCCGTTCTCGCAATTTATGGAACAGATTCACCGGAAGCAAACATCGTTTTATATGTTGATTATTTTTGTTGTATAATGATGAATGCAGGTCTTATCGATAGTGACAAATTTATGAGGCAACAATAAAAGCGAATCTGTAAATATTTTAACACAGTTTCAAAAATGGCAGCTAGCAATGACAACACCAATCTGTCTCAGAAACGTCATTTTTCGACAAAAACAGGCTGTATGAGAACTACTTCTTTATATTTCAATCACGGGTTTGATGAAAATAAATGAATGAGAAGCATCATTAAAATTTCTTAAATAAAAAGTTATAAATGATTTAAAGGAAGCTTTTACTACTTACAGAAACTACAAAATATAATAAAACTATCATGAGATAATAACATACTTTATATTAATTTGTGAATATGCATACGTTATATTACTAAGAGCTCATTAAAAATGTTTTAAAGTTAAATATTTTGGACAAAAATTTAACATTTGAGAACTGTATTTTAAAACTCTATGATTAAGAAATATTCAACTAGAAATATTACAAAATTTTAAATTTAATCTATTTTTATGGATAGAATCGGATTGGCAGCGATAGTGAAAAAATTCAATTTTAAGAGTTGATCCATGGTATTAATCAAGGTAATATCTTAACATTATAATTTAATTTCGTTTAAGAGATTAAGATAGATACTAATTTTCAGCAAGTCCAAAGAAACTTACAAAAATTAATTAGGCAGAAAAAGGACGAATCTATAGATGTGTTGTTTATGTGAATTTGATAAATAGAACAAAGGAAATTTCGATTATAAAATTGTTAATGAGTATGCAGCACCATAGAGAAAAATATCTTATTTATATTTTTCACAAGATGTGGTTTTTTAAAATTTTGGTACACTTTCCGCTAAATCTACTTTATTAACAGAACTGGTTTTTCCCAGAACATAAAATGAGATTATTTCCTGTAAACTGAACAATCTTTTTTTTAAGCAAACATTTGAAAATTTTAGGTATTGGGAACATGTATATAAAAATGATGAAAATTTGAGTCATAAAGTTCAAAATAGTTTAAATTTAACTATATGCAAATTTTGAAATTATAATAATGTTCAGTATGTAGAATGTTCATGATTTTATGTACTCTATAAATTGTTAAAGCTATAAAAACATTATTTTAGTATATGAATGCGATTCCTTTTGTGTACAAAGGATATGTACAAGGAAATACATAATTATACAGATATCTGAATATAGAATATGACTTCCATAACTTTTAATTCAGTAATGAGAAAATTATTTCAACTTTGTATTTTTTAAATAAGTTATTTTTTTCTTTTCTATTTCATTTTAGCTACCTTAAGAAGGATCAATTTCTATTACCGACTGTATACAACAAAAAAATTTGTAAATTACACATTTGAAGTGAGAAACATATTCATGACTCAGAATCTTCTAAATATGAGTTCTGTGTGGACTAGTCGGTATTAAATTAGACTGAAAGTATCAACATATCACTTTATTCTTCTCAAAGCATAACTAACTATTTACAGCTCTTGAAAATGGCACAACAGAAATATTTGATATAGTCCTACATCTTCCCCACCCTAATCAACCTCGAGGGGGTTGATCATAGATACAGGGTGGGTTACCTTTTGATCATTAACCCTCAATTCGTAGGATCTTATCTTCTCCTATCACGTCCCTGACGTAGATCCATCACTCTGGCCTTCTTCCACTGTTCCAAATAAGCTGTTGTTAAGGCTTCGGAACTGTAGCCTTTTCCCTCTTCGTAGACTAATGGTCGGCTGTTGAGAGCTAGTTCTATTCTAAATAAGGACAGTGGTTAGACTTTCCGAGTACCTTCCGAGCTCGTCCGAGTACCTTGAGAAGACATTGTTTGATTATTCCTATCAGGCGTTCCCACCAAGCCGCTCATGGGGCGATAAATTTCCAAGTTATACCATTTTTGGCATAATATTGTTTTTTTAGCTGTTGCCAAAGCTTACCATAACAGGAACAGTTCCTTATTTGTTGCATGAAAGGTAGTAGTATTG
>BMAW01116500.1:6005-20407 GCA_019974015.1 Nephila pilipes | reverse complement strand
AATCACGTAAAGGGGCATTCATTGAGCGTATTTAAAAAGAAAGGGGCCTGCTCGTGTATCGGCTTCGTCATCTGAGAGAGGGGGGGGGGTAGTGGAAGAGGACACCTGAAAATAAGATTCAAGACCAAGTAGGAAACTAAGGGGCTCCTCTTTGTATACTACTAATGATATTTATTTAACTCGTATTATGGTTGTGAAATATTATATATTCTGTAATAATTTCCTGTGTATAGTCTTTATTCTACAATCTCACAATCCTTTCCTGTTTTAAAGCGTTTTGTTTATGCTTATATTTTCTAGATATTTTTTGAAGTACTAAGATTTGTGAATGTATTTTAGCAACTAGAAAGGTCATTGTTTTAGTCATAGACAAAATGTCGTATGCCGTAGTCATACAATCAAAATAATGATTGTATGACTGTTTCAGATGTATGACTCTTTTATTTTACTTTTTCTCTGTAGCAATAATTATATTTAGCTTAAAATATATACAATTTAAAAATTTATCATTTGCATTAATTTTAATATCTGAAAAGAATGTTGTTGCCCAATTCAATATTTTATCATTCCCTTTAATTATAATATTTAACTGAACTATTTAATGATTATTTTTAAAAAATTAGCACTTTCAGTAAAATTATCTGACTTTTACAAAACTTTGCATAGAACAAATTTATATTATTATTTATCGTTTTTGTTAAGCTGGGAATGTAACATTCTAAATATTACGCGTTTATTTCTCTTCAATTGTATTTATACAATAAAATGTTATTTGAAAAAAATAACTTACCCTTTTGTTGAAATACAAGTTTGGATCGATGCTCTCGAAAATTTATTTCCCCAATATTCTAAAAGGATTTGCTTTTCAATATCTTCTTTCTTCTTTCAATAGATGACGAACGTCATAATTTAGGGAAATCGATTCGTGTGGCTTACCTGCTTTTGCTACCTAATTTATCTGTAATGAATCCCCCCTCACAGCATTGCAACCCTTTTTTAAAATTAAGTTTCTGAACTACTTCAAAATTAATCCTAAATTCTTTTTCAGTCTTGAAAGTTACATTTCAATTTTTCTTCCCCTTTTTCAATACATATGTACTTTAAAAATAAAATATTCATACGCATTATTGCAGAAGCTTTAGTGTACTCCGATTTTTATTCTAACAGATTTTAGAAAAAAAACGGCCTTACTTCTCGATTTTAAGCTCACTCTTAAATTTAAGAGATTTGCCATTTTCAAACGGATGAATTTTTTTTAGTCAAAAAACGACGCATCCTTAATAACTTCTGTAAGTCGTATTACAATTAAACAAAATTGGTAATAGCTCAAAAGGAATGAAATTGAGATTTAAATAAGTATTTATTTATAAATTGAATTAAAATTTTAATCAACCTCTAAACTTCTTCTTCCTAATAGATACCATATTTTCCCCCTCAAACTGATTTCTTACCACAAAATAAGTAAAATCTCAGAGTTTTGTAAAATTCGGCAAAGTCATTTCATAGTTATTGGGAACGGATGAATGAAATTGTTGAAGAAATGAAAGTTACTGATAGTTCTTTTTCACGAATTTTTACATGAAGCGATCGAACAATAATTTTTAATTCTAAAAAATTAAAAAGGAGGGAAACTCGTATATTAATTATATATATATATATTTTTTTTTTCAAAAAAATTGAATTGGAACTTTTTTTTAAATGTACATGAAGTTACAAAATATTTTCGAAATGTTCAGAAAAATTAAAAATTAGACGCAGTAATTGTTTTATATGAGCTTCTCGCATAAACAAAATAATCCAGTATACACGACCTCCTAACAAACTTTAGAATTAATGTAATGAATTCGAAAAAAATTAAAATACTGGATATTTAAAGTATTCTGCTCTTAGTTCTGAAATTTTTTTTAATAATGACTAGTAAATACATTTATTAAGATATTAAATTAATCTTGGAACATAATTTTTTATAATTTCCTTTGAGCTATTATCAGCCGTATTAATTTCTTAACATTGTAAAAAAAATAATCACAGAAGTTGTTAAAGAATCATTTTTTACCAATTATTACTCTTTTTAATGTAATTTATTATATTTTAAAAGCATTGGATTACACCGCTATAATAAGTTTAGTTTAGTTTTTTTTCTCTTTTAAATTTCATATTAACAATATGATTAAGAAATTATTTCTTTCGTGCGAATAGCTATTCCTATTTTTGTTCATGTAATATATCTTTATCGCCAATTTGGCGTGATATCGCCAGATTGGCTGATTGTATTTTTACAATAAACTTTTATTGTGAAATTCGGCGATATTTCGCCAAATTGGCAATTATTTGAAGACGACTTGATTATATTTGCCTTCGTGATGATTCTTGGTTTTCTAGTGGACGCGATGAAGTTTCTAAGTCTTTGTGACAATGTTCGACTCAAAGACAGAGAGGTATTAAATGCGAGGTGTAGATCACTGAATCTCTGGGATATGTAAATAAACTGATCGAACTCTGAAACTTATGGTTAAAAGTTTTCTTTCTCTGCCCAAAGTTTGCAATTAAGCAAATATAGTTACAGTATATGACTGCTTGACACTGAAAACTATTCTATATATAATCTTTTCAAGTTTTGTCGTATCCGATCTGCAAGATAGCAGTACAGTTTATGTAATGTTCTTATAAGCTTTATTCATGAAGATAGATTTGAATTTATACATTGATATCTTAATTTAGAAAATATTCACAATGTACTAATAGAGTCATTCAAAGTATTCAAGCCTTTAATCTTGTATTTTTTACTTTATTATTTTTACTCCAGCGAAAATGCTTATACCTTAAGCTGCCTTATCCCAATATCACTTATCAATGCTCTTTAGCCGAAGGGTTTTCACTATTGCCTACCTCAAAAATTCATTTATGGAAACGATATGGTTTACTACCTACAGTTATAGAATTGGAAAAAGTTTTGCTCGCGACACTGCACCAATCTACACCAGGAGAAGGACAAGCTTCCCATTTCACCTGAAACCGGTTGTTTTCCGTGGAAGTCAACATTAAAAGCATCGACTGTGTTCATGAATGCATGAACACAATGATCCCGTTAGGATCGGACCTAGGCTTTGATAGGAAAAAGGAACAGCAGGACTGAAACCTATATGAAATCATTACGCTGCAACAAACAGTTTTAAGCTTATTTCAACAAGCAGAGAGTAATTACAGTTTACTCTCTGCTAACTCTAACTCAAGCTCTCCAAACCAGAATTATTTTAAAAACTTGTCAAAATCTTAAGACGCAAGATCTAGGTACTCCGATTGCTTTAGTCCCGTTTTTTCCAGAAAAGATGTAAAGCGAGCGTTTTCGCCTAGAAATACTAACAATTTGCAACAAATTGCAATAATTTAAAATCAGTCAAGTATAGGTTACAAGAATTAAATAAATTTAATTAATACTGAAGAACCAACAGAACCTAAGCCCTTCCCTTTCACAATTTTATATACTTCATCAAATTACAATTCTCAGCTTAAAAAATTACGATTTTCCCTCAATTGTGTACCCTGCTAAGATACGTATAAAAAAATTCATGAAGGAGCAGATGAAAAAATAGACCATTAATGAAAAAAGAAGCACGAATTCACTTGAATATTAAGTAATTTAACTAAAAATTGAACTCCGTTTCAAACAAATTAATTAAAGTATTGTAAAGAAACACACATCTACACTAAAAAAGTAATTAATTGAAAATGGTTTCAAACTGGAAATATTTGCGCAACTGATAAGAAAGAATAAAACATCCGAACCAAAAAGTGTTTTTAAATTTTCAAGAGGACCCTAATTTTTTATACGAGTGAATGCGTAGAGGAATAAAGCAATGTAAAAATGGCATAATCCAATGCTATGTTTATAACTTATTTCACTTCAGATCAGAAAATCTCCTTCCCCACTTCTCCATGCTTTTTGTGTATAAAATATGCTACACTAGTCTGTCGTATTAATCTATTTGAGTGGCAGCGCGTCTCTAGACTTATTCTATAGACGTCACTGAATCGAGGAGAATGTCTACAGTCGCTATTAATGTAAAGATTGTGCCTTCCTCAGGGAGTGAATCTAAAAAGGCAGTTCTTTCGTGTCTATGCTATACATGGTTCCCCCCATTTAGTGTGATTTGCTTCATTTAATAGGAACATTCAAAGTAAAAGTTCCTATTAAAAGGATTAAGAGGAAAACACAGATTCCTATGTGCATCAATTACAATCAGGTCCTGTATCTTGCATGCGAACATCCTATATCCTTAATGAATCTACAAATCCAAATAAGTTTAATAATAGTCGCAACAGAACACTAAAAAACTTTGGGCACTTTACTCTAGTCAATAACAAAGTTCAAAAACCTTGTAGGCCGTCAAGAGACGAGGAAAGTTCAAATATTTAAGCACAAACTACAGCAAGGAACTCAAGTATTAATATGGATTTCAATAATATTAAAAGAGCATATTAATTAGGTAGATTCATAAATAACTTTTGATGTAGGTATATAGAATCGATTATTCATATTTACCCACTCTGATTCACCGGAACAAACGAGTTTTTGCTTTCACAAAAAGATAAGGATTCGGTTAGTCTTCTGACAACTATTTCGAGTGTTGTGCCTAACCTCTACCTCTAACATGGAGAAAGAGAGGGTGAATATTCGTCATGAGATGCTTTGGGAATTTAAATAACGCTTAGGTGACAGCTGAAAAAATATCCTGTGTATACGGTGAAGGACTAATAATAGATAGGGTAGTCAGATGATTTATCAAATTGCGTTCTAGAGATACCACCCGAAAAACGAACCAAAGCCGGACAACCCTTTCGATCTTGATGACAATTTTTAAAGACAATATTGAAGCTGATTCCGCGTCAATCACCAAGACCTATGTCAAAAAGTTTGAATACATTACAATCAACTGTCTGTCGCCATCCGCAGAAATCAGGGAAAGTCAACAAGTTAGAAGTATGGGTACCTCGCAATCTCAGTGAATGGAATAAAGAAGATCGCATGTCATTCGCCACAAGTATGCTCTCACGGGTAAAAGGCGAACCATTTTTAGGCAGGAATATAACAGGCAATGAAAAACGGGTTACCTTTGACCCTATACTCGGAAAAAGACATTGTCTTGATAAATATATAACATACTAACCAGATTCATTCACAGATTATAAAAATATTTTACTGTGTGGTCAGTGGGATTGTCCAGATATAAATCATCACTAATTGTTGCAATCAATTAACAACTAATGCGGATGCATACGTCCAGTAGCTGCTCGGAGTGGAAGAGAAATTCTATGAAAAAGTTCCTGCACTCGTCAAACACAAAAAACGTCATTGTTTTAGTGAATTAAGAAAAATTATTTAGCTTGGATGGTCGGTTTTACCTCCCCACCTTACTTCCAGTCTTTTCTCCAACCAATTACCACTTTTTCCGTTCTTCACAAAACTACCTCTAATAGTACAGACCATCTTCCCTTGTGATTTTGCCCTGTTTCAAGCAAATAATACTCCCGTCTATTCTGTAAAGTATATCACAAACTGGTTTGATGAACATGAGAATGATTGTGAAATAGTTGTCTTTGTATCCTCAGTCTCTAGTAACAGTTTTGTATTTATTTGAGCATCCCGTGTGAGAAAATGAAATGCAGAGATCACAGATAAAAAAAAATGTTTTAAAAAGAAATTATGAATTGATCTTTCTCATTTTAAGCTCCCCGGCTAGAATTATTTTTATGAATCCTTATTCTAGTGCAGAAATATTAGATTTTGAATAAATATATATAATAAATTCTCAAAAATGGTGCTATTATCAATTACAATAAAAAAAAATGATAGGCAAAATAAAACGAATTCCTTCAATATATTACATTTGTCTTAACAAATATTTTATATATATCTTACTATGGGTATATATAATGAAAAAAGTATATCAATTAATGAATTCGAAGGAATTTTTAATGCAAGTAAATATTCTAATTCGTCTTTATTTCTTGATATAATATTAACTAAGTAATCTTCAACATATATATTTTTTAAATTTGAGTTGATTTTCCTAACTTTTTACTATAAATAATATACTTTAAAAAAAATTAAAGTTATATCAATAATATCTTTGAATAAAAACCGTTTTTCTAAACGGACAACATTAACAGTATTTCATTTAAGTACAATTTTATCGAAAGGTTTGAATTATATAAATAAAAAAAGATAATATTTGATAAGAAGATCATAATTTACAATGAAGGGTTTGTCTATACATTACAGTTTATTATCACGAGTTGATATTTTCCTTCTGTAATTGAATTTTAATTACATTATTTTATTCTTAGTGATTTCAATTTAATGATTAAAAGCCAACCAATCATCTCTCTCTTTGTATATCTTACCTTTATAAGCAGAATTAAAAATGAGATGCTTATTCGGAATGAAAACAAAAATAGTTCTTCTACGTAGTAAATAAATCAAATCAAGCATCGTTGAATCATATAATCAACACAATGCTGATAACTAAAGAAATAAGTACATAGAATTCGATGAAATTGAATTCAGTAGCATACTGAGGACATGAAAATCTGTCTATCACCACTTAAGTGAATAATATATGCTTATAAATAAACTGGAAATATATAGTAATATGACAAACATTAAAAAGCAATCATATCAAATTGTTTTTATTAGACGCATAAGTATTTTGGCTTGCAGCAAATTTTATTGAAAGCGAAAGGATGGGTCGTCAAGGAATGTAACAGGTTCTGTACATAAAAGTGTAATTAATTCTACTAAAACTTAGAAAATAAATTACGGTATACGCTTGGCTTAACTGATTTAATCACTTAATAAAAGGATTATTTCCAATAAGTTGAAAAAGGTGTAATTGAATAATGAATACCTTATAATATAAAAACTTTAATGTTTCCTACAATATAATCTTAAAAATATTGGCAAAATTAATTCACTTACGTATTTGGATGGGATGAATATTTCTTCAAACTTGTTTAAATGTGTCTTAAATTCTAAATTATATTCCAAAATTGTGAACTTATAAAGCAACAGTAGTGGCAAAAGATGGAAGCGACTAAATAATTGAATTCAACATTTTTCTGTTGCTTATGTTTGTTGAAAAGTGGCACAGTTTTGAAACAATGCTTTTTTTCATTCGAAATTTCATTTTATGTCAATAATGAATTTTGCTACTTTGTTTAAATTTCATTTTTTTTTAAATTAATGAAGTATATTTAATTTTTCATTTTTTTAAAGTATTTTTCGATGCATAAAGTCGTTTTCCTGAAAAAAATTATTAATATTAAAATTTAAGAAACTAAATTAAATAGACCTCAATAGACTTTCTCATTTTGCAACAAACACTTTAATTTGCATATTAGATATTCAAATGAATTACTCAGTTCTTAAAATCATTGTCTCATGTCAGGAGAATAACACCTTTTCAGAGGAAAGAGAATATGTCAGCATTATGCTACGTTCTTTTGATTGTATCATATGTGTTCCCATTTATAATACAGTGTCCTTAAAATGATTAATTAAAACATTTAATTAATTATTAATTAAAATTAAAACATTTCATAAACACACCATTTTCCCCTTAAACAGATGTGTTAAATATCAATTTAGTATTGCAGGATAGGAGATACATTATGGAATTTATTTTATGGTCAAAAACGTGAAATGATTCAAGAAGAAATAAATAGTATAATAACATATACATGTAAGATACATGTATACGTTATTAGATAAGATACATGTATATGTTATTAGATAAGATACATGTATATGTTATTAGATAAGATACATGTATATGTTATTAGATAAGATACATGTATATGTTATTATACTATTTACACATGTATATTTTATTATACTATTTATACATATATATTTTATTATACTATTTATACATGTATATGTTATTATACTATTTATTTCTACATCTAGTTACAACGTAATATTAATGTTGGATCCATTTTTAATCTGAAAATATATGTAGAGAGTTTGTGTTTATTTCGAATGTGTTTACATATTTCTTTTGCTTCATATTTAACTTCTTATTTTGATATGTTTCAGAAAAAAACTTTATTTAAGGCAAAATATTAATTTTGCCTAAGCAAGATCTCAGCTTTCAAAGAAGTGCTAATTTTATGGTAAGCACTTCATCGCTGTGTGTTTTACCAATAAAAAGAATCCTGAAACATCTGATCTATGTAACATTAATTTCTCTAGCGCCCAAAAGCTGAAAACTTCCCATAAATTGGTGAAAAAATACTTTCAAAGCAAGTATGAAAAAGTTCAATGCAATTCAATTGTCAACTTGACAAACAACTCCTTTATTCTCTTTGTTTTGCTGCACTGGTTGTTTTTCTCAAGGATTAGTACTTATAAAAGACTGTCAGAGGATTAACTATGACCTTAACTTGATCGCATTGCTCATTTCTGGATCATTTCGCTTCTACAAAGAATTTGAATAAATCTCGGTTTGTAAATAACTCTATTATTTTGGGTCGAAGGCTAATTAGAAAAGGTTTTACAGATGGGAAAACTTCAAGTGTATTCCTTAGTTTACCTTTTTCTGCCAAAGTTTGCTTTCCGCAATCAAGAAAGGAGCCTATTGAAAGTAGTTGAACGTTGTGCTCAGGATAACATAAACTCTGCCTTAGATGAAGGTAACAGACACGTGTAAATAAGCGCTTACGTCAATCGAAAACAACAACAACAATAACAAAAATCTGAGAAGAACAAAAATAAATTAACTGATCAACTGATAGATTTAATCCTAAAATTTTATGGCATTTCTGTTTCAACCAATGTCGGTAATTTTCAAAATATGATGAGTTGTATAGTTGCGACATTTTATTGCGTCTTCGCACAAGATAACACAAGTGAAACAGTACATGGTGAAGGCATTCGAGATATAAATAATCCATCACGGTGGTTTCAAAGAGTGGTATCCAAGGTCACCTGACTTTACTCCAATGGACTTTTTCCTGTGGGTGTACCTCAAATGCAGGTGTATTTGACCCATCCACTAACATTGCAAGAGCTTCGAAGACGCATTAAGGATGCTTGTACTAACGTTATACCCGCAATGATAAAACGTGCGCAACGTGAAGTTATAGATATCCGTTACAGCTGATGGAGAGAAATTTGAGCATCAAAAATAAAGGTATCTTGAGACTGCTTTTTTTCTTTTTCTCAGGTCATTTCGACACGTCACAGAGTGGGAAATACGCGAACAAACGCATGCGCGTTTTAAGCGTTCTGTTTTTACCACTAATGCTCACAATGTGTCTTTTCATACTAAATGGATAAAGTTCTACAACTTTGCGATTCACCTTTTTCTCGTACCTCGTACTAATTTTAAGTTAAAAACACTAACTCTGCAGTTTTTCATCAGATGACACAGTTACAGATATCATCTAGTAGCTCACAGCCACTTTATTATACTTAGACATAGTCATTAAGAAGTTAAGAAGAGACAAATTGATTTGAGTACTTACAATACCAGGGCTTTCTGTGACACTTAATTTATAGCTCAGTAGAAATATTCACACTTCCACGACGAGGAGTATAGGAAAACACACAATTTAAATTCCACCAAAAATCAGTTTACTAAGTAGAGAGGCTTAATCTGACCATCTTGAATAAACTATCTATCCTCGTATCCAGGAAGCAACAAGACTAAGAAATGGAGATAGTATTATTTTTATTTGTCTACTGCGAAGCTTTCCAGGAAACTACTTTCCAGGAAGAAAAAGAAGCTTCGTTACTGATACTTTTCAATTGTGATCTTCAGCTAAACTGATTTTATAAATAACCCTCCAGAAAGCCTCCTCTACTTACTGGAGACCTATAATCATAGCCTCCAGTTCCGCGTTAATAATATCCAGAACACGGATCGGGAGTGAATCAACACAGCGATTGAAAGATTATGACCGGTATGATCCGAAACTCACGAGAAGACATTAAAAAAAAAAGAATAGAAGTATAAGAGAATGAGAAACTGTTAATGAAAAGGAAAGTTTCGTCCAAATTAAGAATTGTTTTAGGATGGTCTTTATGCGGGGCTCTTAAATAAACCTGAAGACGTATAAACTTAAAAGAGAGGAATTATGCAAACAATTTTGTTCAGATTAGCTTAAATATTTCCAAATACGCTTTAAAAAATAAAGTATTAGGTGTAGTAAAACATAAAATGAAGCTAGAGTTTACGATGGAATTAAATTCCCGGATTTAGAATGGATTCTTAAGAAAAGGCCGCCAGTTTGGCTCGATATTGTCAAATCGGCTGGCTTTATTTATATGAACAAATTTTTACTATGAAAATTAGCAATATTTCGCTAAACTGGCAGTCATTTGTAGATGACTTGATAATATTTGTATTCACATTGATTCTTGGCTTTCTACTGTGGGCAAAGAAGTTTCAAAAATGTTTTGCGTTATGTAAATGCAGTTGTAGTACTGTGATTTGTTATCACATCAAATTTTGCTATACATAATCTTTGCGATTTGTGTTGTTTCACATTGTCAATGTATGCAGAGTAACTTAAGTTGTGTTCTCACAAGCTTTGTCATTAAAAAAATGATTTATTTTTCTGTCATGGTATCTAAATTTAGTCATGGAATCAAGTTTTTAAGCTTTTAATCTTGTATTTTCTTTTATTTCAATATTTCTGCTCTTGATTTAAGATTATCAGATATCCAGCTGAAATGCTCATTCAATTAACTTTCTAATCCCAATTGCACTTATAAGTGCTCTTTTAAGTGCCTTATCCATTATATGTTAGATAAAGACATTTAAGAAGTCATATTTATAATTAATAATAATTCCTGCTCGAAAGTGATAGGATGAATAATCGATAACGTTGTTTCGAACAAAGAAAATAAATTTAAAACAGTTATCATGCTTATCTAAAAGTACAGGAAGAACCGTCATAAAAAGTACGTTTCGAATATCCTAAAATAGTGTTTGAAATGGCCTATAATATGTAGATACATAAAAGGTGTATTAATATGAAAAAACTTAAACTTGATTCTCCTAAACCTTAATCACACATTTTCTCTTATATCACAGCACTCGTCGCATCACTAACAGGTGCATTAGTGATCACGTTGCATCTGTGAGATATGCGACTAATTTATTGCTATTTGATGTAATTAACTTCGGTTTTTGGGGTGAATAAGTACACAGAACGGAACAATATTTCTTACTGTACGCAATGTATTCATAAAGTTTCAGAACACCAGCTCGTAAAAAATACAAACAACACTATCTCTTCGATACCTACGGGATGATGCAGTAATGACCTTCAGCTACGATTATCAAATAGTTCCATTCATTTCTGACCAGTTCTAACTTGGCAAAGCTCCTTTTTCATAATGCATGCCTGTGCGTCCCTATCATCAAAAAAAGAGGGCGCAACTAATGGACATCCAATGTTGCTTTAAATTCAAAAAATTGACCCCAGAAGTCTACTAATTAAACACGCTGATGGTGATGATGGTATGAGTCATTGCAGAGTATTTTAGTATTTTTCGATGTTTAAAGCTGGAAGAGACTATATCGAAAACGATGAGAGATGAGGTCAATCATATTCAAGGTGAAACTGTTGAGCTTGTGCAACAGAATGTCTTCGTCAAAGTTTCATTGTGACTAAAGTATAATACAATGATATTTTTGGATAGGCTTTTGAAACTAATATAGCGTGTGAGGCCCGATTCATTGGAAAGCCGAAATTGGTATCTCTTGCACAACAAAGCATTGTCTCACAAATCCATCTTAGTGTAGCATACTTTAGCGAGATGGTAACTAGATTGTGTTCATGAACCACATTCTCTACTTTCCTGATCTGTACCTTCGCCATTAAACAAATTTCTTCTTACACACACAATTGCGACCCTGAGTCGAAGCCGTAGTGAAACTGTACTGTTTTTCAGCAATTCCGAAGTGAATTGTGAATAACAAAAACTTACTCCAGGAGAATTTAATTATTTCATGTGGGACTTTAAACTTTTGAAGAAAAGTGATAAATTTCCTATACTTTGTGTCAAAAAGGAGACTTTCATTATTCCTTATGTATTCTAAAGGCACAGAGAAGAAAGAAAAAAAATTCCTAAATATATTTCTCAAAGCAATTGTAAGGTATTTTGGGGCATACAACGCATTTATTTTCCAATTTTCTTATCATTCACCGAATCAAAGCTTTTTCCTTAATTTTAGTAAAAGAAAATAAACTTTTCAAAAATAACTATAATATAAGAATTTTTGACTCCAGGTATAATATTCGCATGATGAGAAGTAGGGAAAAAATCTCGAAGAATTTTTCTCAAAAACAATTACAATTATAATGTATTCTACTTTTTCTTCTAAATTACAAATTCTTCTCCGTGAGTGGAAAAGTATAAGCTCGAACCAATTCTATTTAATTCTTTATATACTTTTATATAATTATTCCTCATATAATCAATATTGGTGTAAATGTGGTTTTAGGAATATTTCACCAAAGAGACAGTGAGTAAAAAATTGTAAAAAAAAAAATGTCTTAAGTAAAAATTTTTAAGAAATATTTTTTCACAGTTGTAAATCGTTCTTAGCTTACAGGAAAAATTTGCGATATTCATTTTGATATCTGCAAATCAAATTTTATATAAATCATATAGTTTTATATATAATTCGGGAGAAATTTAATTTTTTGTATAGGTACTATAAATATACATACATATAAATATTTTAATACACAGTTAAATGTAAAAAAATCACGTAAAATCATGGAGTTTTTTTTCGGGACAATCATGAGAAGACCATATTTTGGATAACATTTAGCTTGAGATGTGATATTTTAGACGACTGATTATCTCAATAATGTTATAGTTTATTACAAATATTTATCTTAGGGTTGCTCAAATAAAAAGTGGACATGTATGATAGCTTCTTTAGCAGAGCTGCGATAACAGCGCCAACGTTTAAGGTTATTATAGAATATTCGTGAAGTGTATAGCAGTTTGTATATGGCCAATAAAGCTGTTGGTGTGTGAACATTCAAAGTGAATGTTAACTTGAACTAAATATGAATGCAACTTGAACAGAACAGTGAGCTGTAATACAATTTTTATTTGCAGAAGGTGAGCGTAATGCGGACATTTATCGTCGAATGGTGGCTGTTTATGGTAAGCTCTGTTTAGGACGAACAGTTATGAACAAATGGTGAAATAGTTTTAGTGATGTTCGGGCATCAGTATCTAAGGGCAAGTAAGCATTGTGATCGGCAGTAAATACATTGCCACTGTTGATGAAATTATTAGAAATAATCGAAGACTCGTGTCATCAGTACAGTACTATGTACTGAATTAAGGAAGTACTGAATCATCAGTACTAAAGGCATCAGTACTGAATAAAGGAACGGTGCGAACAATCGTACAAAAACATCTCAAGCACCATAAAGTATGTGCGCAATGGAAACCAAAACACTTTACCGTCGCAAGACGGAAAATTTACCCAGTTTTAAAGAAGATCCTGCATTTGTGAAATGCACTGTAGATCGCAGATAGTACTAGTGTTGCCATCACTACACCCGAATCAAACAGAACGAGTTTTCAGTGGAAACCCACATCCTTTCCTCCACCGAAGAAGCCAAAATCAATGTCGGCTGCAAGTTATGGGATATTAACTTTTGTCTTCGTTTACCACTGACCACTTTTAATTGATTTCCTGCCACAAAAGACTCAATTCTTCACGTTACTGCACTTCTCTCACGAAACTTCGCAAAGTATTGAAAAGCAAACGGCCTGGCCTACTTTCACAGCAAGTAATATTTCTTCATGATTAGGACCAATCATACGTCTCCTGTGAAACCCAGATGTCCAAGCACAAATTCCGTCTTAAAGTTTTGAAGCACCCATTATACAGTCTAGATTTGTCACCATGTAATTCTTACATTTTTGAACCCCTTCAAAAATCTTTTACGAGGGAAATGTTTTCAATCGGACGACGAAGTGAAGGAGACAGTGCAGGACTTTTTCGAAAAACACCTCGATCAAGAGCATTCATTGACTTGTAGCTGAAATGGTGGGACCAATGTTTCGCCAATTATGTCGATTTCATTTAAATTTCCAATGAAGTACTACTTTTTTTTTCAAATTTTCCATTATCCATTTGGGCAACCCTTATAAGAAACTGAAAGGCATTGATCAGTTATAAGTGGGGGGGGGAATGAAATTATGAATTGATTTTAATCATTTTAGCTTCCTAACTAGAAATCGTTTCTGTAAAGCCTTGTTCTAGACCAGTAACATTAGATTTTTAAAAAAAAAACTATATTGTAAATTCTCAAAAAAAAAAAAAAAAAAAAAAAAAAAAAAAAAAAAAAAAAAAAAA
>BMAW01116468.1:112527-171114 GCA_019974015.1 Nephila pilipes | reverse complement strand
GACATTCACGAATTATATACTATAAACACGATACTTTTAAAAAAAACTAATACTTACTTAATATTAAAGTATTATTTTTTGTTCGAGTGATATTATTCCAATTTCTTATACAGACCCAAATGATATTTTCTAATTTCTCAATTCATAGGCCGAGTCTTAAGGAAATGTAAATTACACATGAAGAAAAAGTCGAAAAAATGAAAAATATTGGAAAATTAAAACAATTATTATTCACATTAATTATTGGAGTAAATGCTCTAATGAGCCATCACCCAACATCGATACATGCCTAGAAATACCTAGTAAGTCGTTGTATCCTTTCATAAATGCCACATGTTTCACGAGAGGTTGCTGTAGCGTCTGAAAATTTTGCAATGAGGTACTCTTTAGAAAGAACTGGAATCTTGTAGATTAATGCTTCGATGAGCATTCCGTTAGAAAAAATCGATACCTGATAAATTGGGTGAAGATATTGGCTACGTGATTAATTCACCTTGTACAAGACATCGACAACCAAACTCAGGGTAGAAATAAATACGCACATTAAGGTGTATACGGACTGGATTCCTTCCTGCTGAAGCAACTGGAATATTATAAGTATATTCTGATAATACCTCTACCGGAAAATTGTGATGCATCAAGCCGTTAAGTCTAAGCAATATAGAAATACCACTGTATCGTTTGAATGAGAATTAGAACTAATGAAAAAAATTCAAGAAAATATAATGATTTTACGTTACTGGAATCTCACTATGTTGTATGCATAGCTATTTACTGATCAGTTTACTGACAGGAGGTATCGAAGACAAAAGTCTAGTCTGGAATCAATTCAGGAGCTCCCGAGTTCTTGCTGGTCTGCCTCTCGTCTAAAAATTTCTCTTATCTCACCAAAGTTCTGTCAAAATATGTTATAGTTCTGGAACTGTTAAGACCTTGAAAAACTTATGTAGCTCTAGCTGTCGAAACACACAGAGCACTCAACTATTTATGGGTTTTTTACCGTCAAAATTGGGACATTTAGGAGAAGAGAATTCCCAGAACTTGCCGTTAATATCAGCCTTGGCATATTGACACACAGACAGAGAAAAACAAACTTATGAAAGAAAATCCTGGAAAGAAGGTGCTACACCATTCATATATTAATAGAAAACTGCGCTACAATGTACGCCAATCATTGTATCGATATATCCACGGCTTTATTACAGTTAACGGTTTGATGATTAAGCACTTAATTGTGCCAAACTATTCTTAGCAAGACTTTTACATTGATGTAAATAAAACTTTTTTTCTTCCTCCCTTAGCATTTTATTTTTCCACCAACAATTTTCATTTTCAACTACATATGGTTATGCCAAAAAAAAATGTATTGCTTTTTTAAGTGTTTGTACCTTTCCTTGAAATTTGGCATGTGACCAAGGACAGCTTGCATATACTCGTATTGTTTACTTTTCTCGCAAAGTATATCTTATAGCTGAGTTAATTGGTTGAAAATAATAGAAAAAAAACAAAACACTTTATCCACTTACACTCTTGACTATAAGTTGAGAGATTTTTTGCATTTAATTTTAGTATTTTAAAATTTAATGTCGTTATATTTAATCTCATTAGTTGTGAAATACAATGGAAATAACAAAATTGAATTAAAACAAAAAAAATACTTTGTAATTAATTAAATCGAACATCTCATATTTATCACTAATTATTAGACACTTTTCGAAACATTCAACCTTATTAAAAGCAATTTGTCTTCACAGCACATCATTTTATTTAAAGAAATTCTCATTAAAAGACCCGAAACACATGAAAATAAATTAACTCAGAAATGTTTTGATTTAAGAAAAAAAGTAACTGTAAACAGTTATTTATCATCAGCATCGAATAGATGGATTTTAATAATTTTCGATAGTTCTTGATTTTGGTTACCATTCATTTTTCTGAAAAGGATTACTTTTGTAGCCAAAAGGCTCCCGTATTTCAAATTTTGAATAAAAGTTAAAAATGTTAAAATTGAATTTTTGTTGCATAATATCTTCTCCATCCTGTATAGGAACTGAATATCTGAATAATTCATTCAAAGCTTTCACAGGAAATAAAGTATTCGAAGAAGGGTGCTTTAAACAAAAATATATTTTAAAAAATACTCTCAATTTTTTTCTTCATCATAATGATTAAATTCGAAAATTTATGAGTCAAACCATTTTATTTTCACCTGAATATAATTAAAAATTTACGAAAGTATTAATTTAGATTTTGAATCAGAGCATGAATTAATTTAGAGATGCAAAGAAAAAAATGGCAAAACACTTTAATACCTCTTAAGTTAAAAACATTTTTTTTAAAGGAAATGTATATAATACATCCAAAAAAAGTATTTGTACAAACTTTTGATAACGTCGTGCTAATATTATGTTTATAAATTTCGTGGGCCCAAACTAATACACAATTGCTTAGAGAGAATCACTTATTTGAAGTTCTGAAGAATTTGGTATCGTCTCTTATACGAGTTGCTAAACAAGGCATGAAGAGTAGAAATGAAGTTGGATGGAATACCAGAAATACCCATTTACTCTTCTCCCTTGAGGACATCAAACAGAGTCAGTCGGCAAAATGCAATTACCCTTCAGATCAAAATGATCTCTAAGGATCTCTAGACTGTATTTCTTTCCGTTATGAATCCCTATTAGTTGGAGTATGAATTGACTGTCTAGAACTAGAATCTGAAACAACTTTTATTCAGGAAATGAAATAAACCTTTAACCTAATTTTAAGCAAAAATTTAACACAACCTCCCCCTTATTTTTAAATGAAATAAATCTCGTGTTTTGTATGAAAGGAATCTAACGATTCATATTCAAGGAAATATATTTTACTGCTTCAAAGTAATACATTATAAACATCATTACACATACAGTTTTACTGAGAAATAATTAGAGAAAAAATTGTTTTGATTTGTGTGGAATTTATTTACAATTTTTCTTGTATTCTCACTAATGTTTCGACAATTAGCAAACCTATTTCCCTTAGAATCACCTTTTGGTAATCTATGACCACACCCGATTCTAACAACTCAACTTGATAATTATTTGAATCGAAATTACTACAAAGCGTATCACAAACATATTTACCATTGAAGATACAAAGGCATTTTTTCTTTAAATGAAATGTTTCTACATCGATTTTGAATATTGCATAATGTTCAATTAATGCATAAATATAACTGAAAGAAATATCAACATATATATTTTATTTAAGGAGTACAAATACATCAAAAATTATATGCTGACTGCGAGGCATAACTATCTCAAAAATATATTCACAAACAGTCTGTTACACTTCTACTTCTGTTAATTAGTTAAGAGATACAGATAATTATGCTTTGTACAAGATTGTTTTCAACAGTTTGATCAATGTTTTACAAAGCATTTATAATTTCATTTTTTAAGTTCATCTGTAGATTGAAATTGTCTCTTATGTTCCTAAATTTGTCACACAATTACTCCCCAAAGGGTTTCTATTGATATCAGGGGCGCAAGCCGACCAATTCGATTATGTCACTTTCTTGCTAGAGAGCCATTGGCATGAAAAGAAACTAGTATATAAACTGGCATTGTCTAATTGAAAAATATGTTTCACAAGATGAAATCGTCTCATAAAAGGAAGCAAATTTGTACTTTGTATATTACTGAATTCGTTGATGCTCGTTGTTGAAGTAGCGAAAATGATTGGAAATATTCCGCGATTATACAGAAGGCGACCCAAGCAATTAAACTTCTGCCTACATTATTTTGCTTGGAAAAACAATTTTCCTCCTTTCGTAAATCTCACCAGATTAAATTTTTTCCGTCTCTGAATGTGACATGTAAAATAATACATGTATCAATGTCCACATATGATTATAATAGTCACGTTAAATGGAACTTTGTATTGAAATTTTTATCATATTCCAGATTGTTTTTATGTTTTTACTGGTGAACTGCAGTCAGCTACTTTTGTGCTTTATAGTTACTTTTGGAATAAATATAATTTTTGTTGATTTCGGACTTGGATTGTGAGATGTATTGCTTGAAATATTGTTCTTTACTCACGTTTAATTGACATTGTCGTCTCATCTCGTTGGCAGATTTCGCCGAATTTGATGTAATCTTTGAAATATTTCTTTCATTCCGTTGACTGAGGTTCTTTGGACGTCCTTTGGGCGTTTTCGTTTATAGGATGATGGTCTTTTCGAAACAAAATCAAGAATATACTCTTTAGATCTGTTTATCTGTTTTATCTGATTTGCTGTGTAACATCTTTTTTCCAAGGTATGTAAAAATTGAATTGCACCTTTTTCATAATCAGTCAGTTGATACTCGCACGGCATTGTTGCAACTGACAAAAACAATTTTTTCACAGCTACAATCATTGTCTAAATTTGCGAAGTAGGTATACTTATGCATCGACAAAAAATAGTTCATCTTAGTTACGATTATCTGAAATAGTGCAAAACGGATATGATACTCTCCCCCCCTTTTAAACATATTTCCTTCGAATACTAAAGGAATACAACATCAAATTCCTTTAGATTTTTACCTACTATTAAAAAGGTAAGTATATCTATGACACTCTATGTATATACATTGAAGTGTAGTGAAAAGCAACGTAGATAAGTATGATAGAGTTATTGATTATTTTTAAACGGCACCCATGTAGAGACAATACGGAGCTACTGGCAACAGATCTCGTAATTTTTTGACTTCGGTCAAGTGGAGAGGATCTCATACACACACACACATATATATATATATATACAGAGAGAGAGACCTTTTGATGGTAGATATAATATGAAGAGGATATAATTATAAATTTATGTTTGCCTCGTTTATCGTGTTTAAATATATAACAAAAACGATTAATAGACATTGGGAAGAACGCTATCAGAAAAATATTTATATTTGCGAAATGTTTGTTCATTATCATCAAATTATATGGTTTTATTCTCTTCTGATGTGATTCACATAATTCAATTGATAAAATGTTGATTCAGATGTTTAAAATGTTTGCGTTATCTAGATATGTAAATTTGTTTTTTGCACTAAGAGATTTTTGTTATACATTTTTTTAAAATTGAAAACAATATGAAAAATAAAAATGATAGAGTATTGTTTTAAATAAATGAAGTTTAAGCTTTTCCATCTCCTTTTTATTCAAAATATATGTAATGCTAAACATTTGTCCCTTAATTTGTTAAGCGTAACGTACGTACAGGTATTGATAACACCAAATCGATTCCATATATTTTGCAAAATTGAATAATCTGATCGTAAAACACTTCAAACTAATTCCCTTACCTGAAACATTTTACCTGCTTTCTCGAAACACTTAAATATTGAACGGTGAAAACTGTCATCTCGTTACCAAATTTCTCGATTTGAACAAGAAGCTCTGACACGTTTCCATGGTAACTAATGGCTCTTGCGAATGACGTCTCAAATTCTCCACAGGTTAAAAAAATATTATGTTTTGAAAACATATAGCGAAGGGGAAAATAAAGTTATTAAACATCTTTTGAGATGAGCAGTCGTTTTGAAATAAAATTAAATCGAATCCGGAGGGATGAGAAAACGTAGTTATATTTCGCAAAAGTAAAAATGAAATTATAAGTGCTTATAAATAGTTCAGGAATTAAGTACATTTTCAAACAAGATCCAATTTTATTTTTGAGTAAGATTCTCTGAAACAAAGGAAAATGTTGTTAAGAAAAAGACCCTGAATTTTTATTCGTCCAAATCTGTGCTAGATAATATTCTTTGCAGTACATATGTGAATGCAAACGTTAATTTTTGTAAGAAAATAAAAGAATGAGAGAGAGATTATACTAAAGTATGTATATAATTATGTAAATAACTGAGCCCTGTTTATATAACCTTAACAGCGGGAAAATAATATCTGCTTTTGTGGTCTATTCATTAATGCAAAATATAAAACTCAAATTCAGTTTTTAGACACTCAACTTCAACATCCAGAATAATAAATTCATTTACTTTTATTTAAATCTTTTGTATGTTTGCGATGGAATCGGAAGACAAAGAAATGAATGGAAAAAAGGGGATACAATTATGGAATAAATAGAGAATTTGAATAAACAATTATATTGATGATAGGAATAGAGTTAGAGATAAAGAATATGAATACAATTACAGAAAGAATAAAAAGAGAATATTGATACAATTATAGGGAATAAAATATGATATGAATACAATTATAGAGAATAAAATATAATATGAATACAATTACAGAAAGAATAAAAAGAGAATATGGATACAATTATAGGGATTAAAATAAAATGTGAATACAATTATAGGAAATAAAATATAATATGAATACAATTATAGGGAATAAAATATAATATGAATACAATCATAGGGAATAAAATATAATATGAATACAATTATAGAGAATAAAAAGAGAATATCAATACAATTATATTGATGATAGGAATATTATTAGAGAATAATTGGAGAATTTGTGAATACATTGGAAGCCCTAGAGCAGAGGGTATAATTCGTTCCAGAATATCATTCTTAATGAAAATCATTAAGCAAAAACAACTTTCCCGTATAAATTATTGTAAAATACAAAAATTCTAAAAAAATACTAGTTTTTATGTATGTTTATTCAAAAAAAATTTTCTACATATTATTAAAGAGCGTGGATCCTCTTCATCTTTTCTTTTATCGTGGGATGAGCCAACCTGGAATAAAAATTCAATTTGAAGGGGGGGGGAATCAAAATGAACTAGAACGCTGTTTAAACACATTTATTTTTTCCGGTGCTTCAAAGTTTGGTGAAAGTACGACACAGCATTACCATTCAATAAATTTGTAGAAAATCATCTGCCATGTTAGAGAGATGCTTCTCAATGTATGATGCAGAATTTCTTTTATTGCACCGGGATAGTGCTGCATTCTATAATCGCTTCCTCCTTTGACAAATTCTCCCCAGAAACTTCTTGCTGTAAAATGCAGTGCTAATATACCAGCTCATTGGTGGGTATCTGTTGACTGCGCTTTTCTACAAACTCTTAGATACATCAATATCCACCTTCTGTCCCATGATCTTGGGCATAGACGCGATCTCTTTGACTACAGGCTGCACAGGAACTGAACACAACCTTGGAATAATGTGTGATAACATGTGATACTGAGTGTTAGCGGCACGAGTATTAAACATTGACTCACGATCCGGGCTTTCTCTCCCCTGGTCACTCGTTAAGTGTAACGACGTTACATTGTTCAGTTACAGAATAAGCGAAGAATATTACTTTGATGTTAACGCATGAATATATTTATTTGATTTTATTATTTGGTGGCAACAATAACTACATTTCTCTGAAAATACATTCAGATTAATAATTTATCGTTTGCTTTCATTTTAATATACTATGCCCAGACTATTATCGATAGTTTTAATAATTTATTATCTACTTTAACATTTTATCGTTTCCTTTGATACTTCCTGTTGTGAACTTTATTATTTTTCCTGTACTTTAGAATGCTTTGTGATTTTTTGAAGGATTCGTTTAGAATAAGAAGCGTCGAATTTAAACTGATTGTTGTTTATAAAATGATTTTGATTCTTTATTTCTCTCGAACACAGTCGGCTAAGCATGCGAGAGCCATGGCTGCCAAATCGATCGTTACCAATGAATCAATGTCAATTTTGTTTTGGAGTCATTTAACAGATTACAGCACATAACGGTAACTCCAATTTGCCTTAGTAACGTTTACAGTGATAACCCACGTCCGTTATTCCTGATAGCTTTCTGATCCTCCCGAGTATTACAGATTACCAGTAGAAGGCGCGCATTTGCTTCAACATCTGACCCTCCTTGTCATGTTCTCATGCTAGAATTTAAGAATTTATGTATCTTAACGTATTGTAATAATTTTAAGACCAGAATTAATACAAGTAAATAATAAATGAATAAACTATACAAACCTCCATCTCTCTGCACAGCGAACTACAAATCAAAGCAATGAAAAGAAAAGCAGAGTTATAAAGAAGTGGAAAAAGTGACATCCAAGAAAAAACGATGCAAAAAGACAAGTGTGCTAGAATCATAAGTTTCATCTTTTAGTCATATTGTATTGTTTTCATTAATTTTATTCACGTTGTTTCTATTTCTTTAAAAAAAGAAATAATCTTAATATTTAAATAACATTAGTTTAATCAAAGCGTACTTATTAACTTTTAACTGATTACAGCATAATTTTACTAATTAAAAACTTACGTTTCACAATAGTGCATCTGGGAAATACACGTGACCTTTTACGTTGGTGTAAAGGGCGCGCCTTCTGGAAGTTAATGTGAAACAATGCTTGAATTATTTATCTTTATACTCTTATTTAGCTAAAATTGTTTCGTATAACGTTAGTAACTTTTTTTGAATAATGAATTTTACATATTCTCAGACAAAGGTATTATTTTTTTAAGATACCATATAAATTAGGTAAGTGAAATGTAATTTTAAAAAATTAAATAGTTTTTAAAAATTTATGTATAATTCGATTTCCAAAATTTTTTAATAATATATAATATCTAATATTAATTAAATAAGTTTTTTTGATGAATATTTTTTGTTTGTTTTTAAAATGGAGAACTATTTCTCGGGTTAGTATTTGTATGAAAATTCTTAAGTCTTGAAGTAGTCGCCCAATGGTCATGGTAGTGTACTCGGGCACAGCGTTTTTCTTCGTATCGTGGATTCGAGCCTTGATGCCACTAAAGATCCACCGTGTAGCCGGGGCTGATGCGCATTAAATATATAGAGGCTCAAAGACCTCCTGTTACCGTGGTGTGGAAGTGAGAGGGAGTTACCAGCTCAGGTGTCATCCTCGTCACTTCATCGAAGATCGAAATTACGAGGTCAGTCGCTTATGGTCCTCGTGTTGCTCCTAGTACGACGTTAATAAAACCAAACCAAACTTAAGCTTCGAAATTATGAAAGGAACAAACATATTTCTTAAGCATTTTCTGTTGATATTTTTGTCACAAATGATTATGTTAATTTTTGGCATAAATCTAAACTTGATTTTAAAGTAAGTTAAACAGATACAGATTTCAAATTGAAAATGACAAGGGCACATAAAATAAAGAATTAAAATTCATCTACATAACATTCTACTTGGAACATACAAAATTATCGTGAGATTTTTTTAAAAAAAATTTATATTTTATATGATGATGAAAGAAGTTCACAGAATTTATACACTCTGCAAATGTTTATGTTTCTTATATATTTTTTTTCTTCTTCTATAAAGTCCTTAAGTCTTGTTGTTTCATAATTTCTGTTTATTGATTCATATAACTTTTTACACACCTTCCTTAATTATGACAAAAATAGAATACCTCGATTGCTAATAAATACTTTGATTAAATAATTAAATATTTTAGTTACGAGAACAACTAGTTAAAGTTCATTTCTGTTAATTAAATATATACCAGGAAGAAGTTTTTTGTATAATATTCATTTTGAAATGAAACATTTCCTTTCAGAAAATGAAGAAACAAAATGAAATTTAAATGAGTATTTTTTTTAACTTGATCTCCATTTACATATTATGTTTCTATCAAACAGTAGCAAAATTCGAACGAATATGTTAGTAAATTCTGTCAATGATATGACCATGGACTATGTGTCAAATGAATAGTAGAGTTATTGAATACTCATTGCAAAATGAATATTTAAAAAAATAAATATTGTTAATTCTAAAATAAATTTAGTTTGAAGCATTGACTAGATGCTAATCTTCTCTTTTCTTTAAAATACACATCCAGAGTTAAAGGTTTATAAATTTTTGTTGCTTAAATAATTAACTTATGTTAGTTCTCATAACAGAGTAATATGAAAGCAGTCTCTAAGTGTATTCTTATTGAAATATAAATGAAGTGAGCTCACACATTTATATTTTTATTCAATTTTAATCATTTTATTAAGAAACTTGTCATGTATTATATATATTTGAAATTGATTTGTATAATGGTACAAAAATATATTTCTAATTTTACTAATTTTGTTTTTGTTTATTTATTAAAAGAATTTTTACAAACTTTTCACTTAAACAGTGAAATTCTTGTTCGTAAGCTAATTTTCCATGAGATAAAAATGCAACAGTCTATATTTTTTTAAAAAAAATTCACTTTATTTTCCTCTCCGGGATTATTAATAAGATAGATATTTACGTGTATCAAATTTAGCAAGTTATTGCGTAATAGTTATCTTTAATTTTATTCTACTTTATATTTTTCGAGTATTCTTGTGTACTGTATATTTTATGTTTCATTTTTGTTCACTCTTACTCAGATGTTCATTTTTTAATATTTACTAATTTTTATTTCATAATAATTTCTGTGTAGGATGATTTGGATCCTTTAAAATATGTTTAACCCCGCATCTCAGTCCAAAGACTGAGACAACAAATTTTAATTACTTTACATCATTACTTTGTTCCTTTATCTTCTTAGTCGATACAAATTTTTCAAAAAAAAATCCTTTATGTCTTTTAATTTTCCTGTAGTTTTAGATTTTAGTCCATTTTGAACCACAATTCTCAAAATCTAATTATTAATAGGAATTTTGTGTAATTCCAATACTTGTTATTTAGGTATGATACTGATAGTTTTATATAATATATTACATACGATATTATGAGTGATGTATATATATATATATATATATATATATATATATGTGTGTGTGTGTGTGTGTGTGTGTGTGTAATATATATAGTTATATACGTAATTAGCATGTACTGTTATATTGTAAATTTTAAATTTTATTATAACATACTCACACACACACACATATATATATATATATATGTGTGTGTGTGTGTGTGTGTGCATTATGGGTAATGAACCAGCTTACATTAATTAGCTGATCAATATCCTTTATCGTGTTTGACTGCCCCCTTCTACATTGGCAGATTCGAAATCGTTATTAAGGATGATTACTCTGTCTAATCAACTAATTTGATGTAATCCCTTTCAGGCCGTATTAACTATTCTGCATCAGTTATTTTGCCTCAGATCGAGTATTACGGCTGATTAACTAATTTGCATCGTCTAATCTTACAAAGTATGTTGTCAAGGTTAATTGCTCTATCTACTTTGGCTAATTTGCGCAAATATTTCATTGAGACTTTTATCATTTTTCTAAATACCTCAATACAACAATGATGTTATCGAAAATATTTTTCTCGAGTACCATTTTTTTTAAATACTTTTCGGGCTGATAGGAAATATATTCTAAAATTTTGCCGGAATTAAAAATTCAATTACGAGTATTCCTGTATCAAGCAGAAACTATATTCAAACATTTTATTTTAACACGCATTAAACTTGTTAACTGTTTTATGACTCTCGTGTCTACTCTCCATTTTGATTTCGTGGACGTAATGTTAATCATATGGAAATTTCGACTTTAATTCTCACACTTTACTATTTGATCTATTTGAATGCAATAAAGTGTATATAAAAGAGCAAAAAATAATGAAAGCTTCTGTGGAACTACTTTTTTTCTCCGATTCTTAAAAATATTTTTGCCCCTATTTTAATTATTCGTTTGCGAGTTTTCCGGCCTTGAAAAAATATTTTTAAATACTTTTAAAGATAAGAGGAAAAAGGAATTCCACAGAAGAATTCATTACTTTTTGTTCTTTCAGATGCACTTTATCGCATTCAAATAGACTAAATAGTAAAGATGTGGGAATTAAAGTCGAGATCCCTTATAATTAACATTACGTCCACAAAATCAAAATGGCGGGTGTTGACAGGAGTTTTAATGCACTTGGCCAAATGTCGGAAATGACTAGATCGTAGAAGTTTTAGGCTTGGTGGATCAAATAGCAAACTCGAAGATATTTACATGGGTAAATCTACTTATTTAAGAACAACAAAAAAAAGAGGTTTGATTTTTTTTTTTTTTTCTTATAGTACGGTGATATTTTTACGCAATATTTATGCATACCTGATGACACTTCAAAAACGCTTACTGAAAAAGGGAAATACTGAAACTCAAAAAGAAAAAGGAATTAAATATTTCCACTGATTGATTAAACATTATAGAATTGATTAAATTTTGCACGAATGCTAGGAATACACTTGTTTTTTTCTGGGATAATATTTTATCAGACTGGAGATCAAAATCAGTATTTACTAACAGTAAAAATAATTGCTCGTGGTTATCTAATAATAATGAAATGTATTGGGATTTTACATACTTCTTTTTCGAAAATGTCCTTTCGCATTGGTAAGTATAACAACATACAAATACAAATCCCCGAACTATGATTTTAATTGATTGTATTTATTTTCCATCACAGCGACGTCTAGCGTTCACCGTTTGCTCTTCGCCTATGCATTGTATGGTGAAAATTTCCTGTTTTGATGTTTTCTATCGCCTTTTAAATATTTTCCCCTGAGTTTCGAAACACCTTGTGAACTATTTATTTTGTGCAAGTATTTTCTTGTAAGAAATATTAACTAATTATTGTTTTGATAGACTTGACGAATTCAATAAAGTATTAAGTAAAAAAGCTAAAATTAAACAAATATAATTATTTGATAGGCATTTATGAGATATTAATTAATTAAATAATTTCAATGTGCGATATGAATCCCATAATATTGTAAACAAAAAACAAAAAATTTCGAAAGCCGAAGTTAAATAGATATTACATTACAGTTTTTTGTTCTAATATTAAATATTATATATTTTTAAAGCATTAAATAAATACAGTTATGGTCAAGGATGTCTTAAAACGTATGATAAATACCACATTATTTTACAGAAGTTCTTTTTTCTCGCTATTTATAAGTAATTGACCGTCTTTAATATTCCAGACGAACATAGTGGAACTTTTTTTAGCGATACATAAACACCATTTCCAATCATGCGTTTGAAATAACTTCTGTAGATTCTTCTTACGTATAAGTTCGTCCAAGTCACTCTTCATCGCAACTTCTATAGATGCATTTTCCACTACCTATCAATCTTTAAATAGAAGAATTTTCTGTATGATTTAAGAATTGATTCAACACGCCATTCTTACTTTACAATTTACTCGACCCTGCTTCGCTCTATTTGATCATAGTTCGAGATATCTCCCCAAACGATAATTCTCACCTGAGAACTGCCCCCTGCCTTCTCAAGTTCTTCCAATCCGGTTGGGGTTCCGTCTGGTAGTTCTAATCACACTGACCTAGATCTTTCCCTCTCCCTCCCCCCATCAAATCGTTTGGCCTTGAACTTGCCTTCCGCTTTGGTGAGTAGGGAGGACACTTGATGATTGGAATATTTTCATTCCAGAATCTCCTCTCTCACCTTCCCCTTGACATTCAAAAAGTTCAGTGTAAGTGCGATAGAGAGAGACTAATCTGGTTAATCCTCGTTTAAAGAATTAGTTTCACACATTCTAATCCTTTCCTTCCTCATCTGTCATCAAACGATTTTTAAAGGAAATGAACTTTTCAGATTTTTTTTTTTTTTTTAAGAAAAGAATTCGGAATAGAATAGTTTAGAATTTAAAATGTAAATAGAGCGTGGAAATGATTCCAGGATATGAAAAGTACTTGCTTTAACCAGGTAGTTAAGATCGTTGAAGTAATCGATTTTGAGATGAGTTTGGTTGCTTTTCATTTAGTTCCGCTGTTTCCTTCTTTAAGAATTCAGTTTTATTCTCTTTTTTATTGGTTTTGCTCTTCTTTAATATTGCATTCAGAAATCGCTTTGAACTAATGTGTTAGAATGTTACATAGCGAAACTGACGATGCATAACTTTTTAGACGTCATATCATTAGAAAGCGTCAATAAACCCATATAAAATATGTTTACAATAAAAAAATTGAATTCGGGAAAAAGGCTATTTAGTTCATATTTCTTCAATTCCACTTTCCAAAGATTTGATGCGATATCACTAAAAAAATTAATAGACGAAATTAAAACACTTTTCTCTTACAGTATGGAAATTATTATTTTTATCATATAAATTCTACTTCAAAGTTGCTCTTTTGAATTTTCTTGATATAAGGTACATGGGAACAATGAGACCATTTTAACTGTAATCTGAAATTATGATGACTATAATGAAGTTGGGAGGGGGACGGAAAAACGGGGCTTTTAGAATTATCTTTCCTCTAATCTTATAAGAATTATCTTTCCTTTTCAATTGCTTAAAGGAATTTTAATTTTCCCTTCAGATTTTCACTATCAAATTAAACATTTTGCAAAAATAGCCTTTGTTTTACTAGTAATATGGGCAATAATTGCCACCTTTACAGGAAATATGGCCAATAATTGGTCTACTTTGCTATTTCTCTTGATAAATCTAGTTTAATTTCTCCAAACAATCTTGATTAATTGTTACTTCATTTGAACAAACAGAGAAATGAAAAAATTCTCAAGTGTATGATTCTTATGAACAGGATTTCATTTTTTTTAAATGATTCGGATGTAAATAAGAAAAGAAGTCACGTTTATATTCTCTTGACTCCAGTTCCTCCTAATCCTCTGTTTATTTGGTGACCCGTTGTCTAGACTACAAAAAAAAAAAAAAAAGTATTATCAGAAAGGACAGAATAAACATAATATTAAATATAATTAACATATAACATAAGGTAAAAGTTCTCATAAAGATATTACGCAGTTACTTGTGAAGATAACATAACCAACATATTTTCAGTATAACTCCTCATTTATAGATATCCGAAAACACTGATTCATATATGAACTATATAAGACTTTAGAAAACTTATTTCTTGAAGAGCATTAAAATAAAATCTTCCAGAATCAAAAGTGTATTATATTTTCCGAAATATATAACATTTCCCTCCCCCCCCCCCGAAAAAAAATTTAATTTACCAATTCAGAATAACAACGGTGTCCTTGGAAGCCATGGACACAATGATAACCTCGTACTCAGATACGGTTATTAGACAGATTTTGCTGAGAGCAGCTATAACGTTTTAATTAATTAAATTAAAATTAATAGAGCCATACATTAACTAACTTTGAAATTAACACTGAAACCCCAAGTAGTTGTATTATCATTAAAATTAGTCTGAGATTCCATCTATGGGAACATATCTTAATTCAGAACATTTTTTTAAATTTTGTCACGATAGTTACGCCACAATAATATTTATTATTCCTGATTTGTAAAGAAGATTTATTTCTTCCTGAAACCTTACAAATATTTAAAGTTCTGGAGTATATTTCGTTTTTCGCATTTTACTTTATATATTAGAGCATTAAAACTACATTTATTTTATGTTTTGATAACAATTTTACTTTCCTTTGCTTAAGAGATGGATTAAATTATGTCCTTATTAAATCATTATTAATAATCTCAAAATTTATCATTATTAATAATTTCAAAATTTATAATTATTAATAATTTCAAAATTTATCATTATTAATAATTTCAAAATTTATAATTATTAATAATTTCAAAATTTATCATTATTAATAATTTCAAAATTTATCATTATTAATAATTTCAAAATTTATCATTATTAATAATTTCAAAAACTGGGTGAAGAAACAATTCGCACTTCCAATTACAAATAACATTTTAATTTCGGTAAAATGTAAATATTTTTTCGCTAGAAAGGAACAATGTTCCCAATATATTTTTTGTTAATTGTGACTCTGATGTTACGGAGTAATTGATTATTTTAATAATCATTTTCATTTAAAATATTTCATACAATGTGTAGAAGAATGATAGCTGCTACATATTAGATGTAACTCGGCCTTGAAAACTTCACTTAGAAAAATTGGACAGAGATACCAGACAAACCATTTCACCACTTTTGTCTGAGTTATGGAATGGGTTTCTTAAAAGACCGATTATCAACGATACCTTAAATGAATTGCAGAATTGAGGGGACACAGTATCCAAAAAATAATGAAAACATAGAAAAAATTGCCTTATTTTAATTGTAGAGCTTTTCTAAATATATATATAAAATACCATAGCTCTAGCGACAATATTCAGGGAGTTGCTTAAATTTTCCAAATCATTTCATTGACCTTCAGAACTTTAAGATGCTTTTTCTCGGATTTTTTTTTCAGGTCGGTCACATAATCGAAATTCTAAGGTTTTTATCTTGTACTAGTTTAAATTTATTTGAAGGAAATAGAGATTTTTTTTGTAGCAATTGAAATTTTTTCTATTTATTTTGTATAAATTGTTTAATAATTCAGTGTATGGAATAAGAATTTTAGAAAAATATTTATTTTTCAAATCCGCAAAATTTATATACAATTTTTTTAAGCTTTTTCGTATTGTCTTACAGGAAAAATTTTATAATTTTTATTTACACTTGTACAACCAAATCCAAGTGCATAATTGTGGGAAAAATTCTAAGAAATTGAGAAAAAAACAGTTTAAAAATATTAAAGTTTGTGGAAGTAGTAAAAATTTTAAAATATTGAAATATTTTGAAAAAAAATTAAATTTTAAGTACTTGTTTGTTTGAAAATGATTTTTTTAAAGGGATGTATAATTTATGTGTTCACATATGAGGAATATGACTTTTTTCTATTGAATATCTAATTTTAAGAAAACATTTCACTGGGTAATATGCCAATTTTCTTAAGCTGGAACGAAATTTGAATTTTGCTGGAATAAAGTGTCAAATCTTTTGGTTTACATTTCAACTCAAAAGATTTAATCTTCGAAAAAAAAAGTACATTTGCAAATGACATATAAAGTTATCGAGCAACTAAACAGTCTTTTTTTCTATTCTTCAATATCGCTGAAAAAGTTTATTCAATTTTCTTTTAAAAAAATTGTGATGGAATCTAGGTCAAACAATTGTCTCGAGTTGTTACAATGTAATATTATCCCTCTAAATCAGGGGTGAAATCATGGTAATTATTGTTTACGAAAATTCTTCTCATGTGAAAAAGAAATTCAAAGAGAGCTAATAGCTTAGGGCGGAATATAAGTATTTATTTATATCCATCAAATAAACGTGCTTCTATGAAGAATGAGGGGAAGGGAGGGGACAATGTTTCACCTTGAACTTCTCCCCTGGAACCTGTTGCAAGAGGCCCAAAAGGTGATGAGGTACACTTGTTCCTATCTTTAATCCGAAATGTCTGTGATAAAATTCGATTGCACTTATTAAAGAATCTTCTTCACTTCTTAAATCAACACGAGTATTCTACTATTTAATCATTAAAAGAATTTTAACGAATATTTAACCTGAGAAAAACATTATGGTACATTTCTATAGTGCTAAGAATGAAGATAATCCTAGCAAAAATTAATGTAGGTGTTCAATAAAAAGTAGTGTATCTTTCAGAAAAAAATTGATAATCTTAGAATCTGGGTTTCGAACTAAATAAATGATGTATTAAAATAAAAATGCCCTGCATTCTTTTTAAAATTCAACTTTATCTGGATGAACAATGATTATTTCATTGCACAGTACCGCACTCAGAGTTTTGTCGGTAAAGAATTTATTAAAAATATCTCATTTTATGTTAAGTTTTAAATTAACCTAAATTAAACAAATATAAATGTTTTAAATTTATTTAATTTTTCTAGAAAAATTTACGTATTTATATTCTATAAATGATTTGTGATTATTTTTCACGTACATCTGGAACATTTTGGTCTATTTCTAGCTTATTTTTAGAACACTGGTTAATTAATCAAAAAGTCATGATAATTGTCATGGAATAGTTGTAAATTATTATTATTATTTATTTTGCGTATTTATATTAAGACGTGTTTATGTTTCCAAAGTTTTATATATACTTGTTTTGAGATTCGTTCCGCTTCCAACAAACAATTTTTTAAAAAATTACATTATGATACGTTATCAAGTAATGCTTTCATTTAAAAAAGAAATTTTCTTTATTTTTTCACCAAAAAGGAAACAATACATTTTAAACTATCAAAATATGAAAAGTATTAGGTGATAAAGATTAAATTTAAAGATTATTTTTTTGTAATATACTACCACAAACATTTTTCTTCATATGTTAGTGATAACTGTTATTGATGCATTGAAACTTTAGCAACAGTAAATAGTGCTTTAAAAAATTATTTGAAAAATTTTAAGAGAGTTCTTAATTATGAAAGAATTGTTTTTATGAAATATTTCTTAGCATTTTCATACTGTAGAGACCTTCAAATGTTATATTATACCACCATAAGGTACGGAAAGGTTCTGATAGTGAACCTTAAACGTACTTTATGATGCATATAAGGTTATACTTTTCTTGCAATGTAAAATAAGTCGTATTGAGAATAACTCTTAAAAAAACTCACAGTTTTTAGAGTTGGTGTTGTAAAAAATACTTTCTCTTTAAATTCCTATTAGCACACAATTTTCTTTTTCCTATTCATATATACGGTTACAATATACTGAATTAAAATCCTTCATTTTTTATTACTAAGAAATTTTGATTTATTATAACTTATTTACTTCATAAAAATATTAAAAGTATAGGGGGAGGCAATTAAGTAATAAATCTTATTTCAAATTTAAATTTAACAAGATCTTGTTTCAGATTCAGGTTTAAATCTAAATTTTATCTTAAATTGGATTTATTTCTGATTTAAGCAATTCTTAAAAATAGAATTAAGTTATTTTTAATTACATTTATATAACCATAGACACAATATTCAATTAATCTAATTATTTTTAAAAACTACCTATATATAATGCAAAAATTTAAATATTTCAATTAGTGAGATGCAAACTTTTTTTTAGAAATATTCATGACACTAAGGGCTTATAAAATGGAAATAAAATTTAACAAACAATAAAAAAATATTCAATTTTTACCAAAAGAAGAGAAGCTTAGAATATACTATAAAAATATACTATTTTTTTTTAAAAAAAATACCTTGAAATTTAAATTAAAACTGACATAAACTATTAACAACAGCCTGGCCCTTTTATTAATAAACTAAATAATAATTAATGTGACACAACTTGCGCAATTTTCTAATTCGTGTCTTTGAAATAAACCATTATGCTTCTGAAATAACTCTTAAAATTATTATATTAAAAAGAAGTGAATGTAAATAAAGGTATATAATATAAAGGCGAATCAACCGGTAGTTATTGAAGAATAAAGACATATATTGTTTGTGAAATTTTTAATGTTGCCGTCTTGCAGCCATAAATACAGGGTTGGGTCAGAAACATTTCAACCGCGCAGCAGTTCCGTCATTCTTTGATACCAGGAAAGTAACCTTCTTTCTGATTACTCCATTGAGTGAAATTTTATTTGTGCCATGCGATACTTTATTGATCGTTAAGAATAAACTAAAATTCATTGTTGTCTTTCACGTAGCCCCACGAAAGTAGCCTTATTTTTTTAATACAGGCTCACGATCGCGTGGCAATGGCATCAAAACTTTTTTTTAAAAAAAAAGGCCTAAAATAACAACACCAAAAACTAGGATCAACCATGCACGGCATCTGTAAACATGCCCCAGAGAAACAGATCCGAAGTTCTCAAAAATGACGTCACGCATTGCGTCACTTTTCCCTCCGGTCCAATAGCCTGGAAGAGAACATCTTCCGTTACCTGCGAGATGCGTAAACTAGGAGAACATCCTAACTTCTTAGTGACATCCATGTTATTTATCCCATTCGGTGACCTCATCTAAAAGGTCAGATGGAAGGTAGGCCGCTATAAAAGCTCATGCCAGCTCCCGCCCTCAGCCATTTTAAAATCGTCTGCTCTCAAACATCAACAGCCAGCATTAGCTGTTACTCCTTTACTGTTGCCAACAGGTGAGTGGGAATAAGTCTATACTTCTTTCGAAAACGAAGTGAGAACTGCGCTCTGACTGTGGATTATAAGTATTATTCTTGAAATACCGTGGTTTTTCGCCTCTTAAAAAAGTTTTCAGAAGACGTTCGAATTTTTTTCACCACGGTTTTAAAAAATGTTAAGAAAAATTAATTATTGACATAACGGGTTTTTTTAAGAAACTTTTTTGCTTTTAGTTCGCGTTTCTTAAAAAGATATACGACAAATCTTTGAAAATTTATTTCATGTTTAATTTCTAAGAGATTGTGGATAGGAGTACTTCCTTTTTCCCTTCAATTTCTTTACGTACAATTTCTTACTGTTAAAAAAAATTAATGGAACATTTATTTCGCAGAAAAATGTGCATAAATCTAAGAATCCTATATTGCAGCAAACGGGAATTTTTTCAAGAATTAGAAGCAATAAAAATATCAAAGAATAGGCAATAAAATCCTTCTTTACGTTTTTATTTGCAATAATGAATGCAAATATTTTGTTACAAAAGCTCCAAACTCATGTTTAAACTTATTCCTAATAATTCTTTCTTTCTGATCTTAACATTTTAAAATGCTGCAATGATTTTGTTACGAAATCCTTTATTTATTACTTAAGAACATAAATGCTTATTTTTAGTCAATCATTTATTTTTAATAGTCAAAAAAAGTGCATAATTCTTTGTATTTCTCAATTTACGATGTTATATTTTTAAGAGGTAAGGCTTTTGGAATTATTAGATGAATGTTTTTGAGTTATGAGGTTAATTTTATTAAAAATACTCATTTCAAAAAAAGAAAAAAAAATTGATATGAAAATCTGAGTTATCATCATTTGAATTGAGCATCGACTTATTTTTTTTTAAGAAAATAAAACAATTTTTCTTCTGAAACAAGTTGACAGCGTTATTTCCTAAGTTTAAAATTTATTTTATAATTCCTTTTATGTTATTTTTAGTACATATTTTATGCTAAGTCATTTAAAAGTTTTTATTTAAATCACAATTTTCTTTTATTTTGAAATTGATCACTAAAATAAACCTAATTTTATGTCACTTTTCCAATTTTATAGTCCTTTTTGTATTTATTGAGAACATAAATCAAATATTTTTATGTATTTTTTGATCATAAACAAAACAAATAGTCGTGAACATTTTTCTGAAAATATTAGACAATGATGCAAATCATTAGATAGAAGAGTGTTGCTAAATTTGTACCGAAGTATTTCATCAATGATATTTTATACCTCGATAGTACATGCGTCAATATCTGATGCTCATGCACAACATTTCTATTCTTTTTCCAGACTAAATCCATAGCAATGGGCCGTACTGCAAACCTCTTGGTGGCAGCTTGCGTTTTGGTGTTCCACGTCGTGGCTGGTCAGCACACTTCTTCGCAATCGCAGCAACATGGTCAACAGCAGCAGCAACATCACTCCCCCGCTTATCTCATCCCTAGCCCTGTCACTAGGCAATCCGGATTGGGAGGAGCCCTCAGCGGCCTTGGAGGATTTGGCGGCGGATTAGGTAAGTTATGCAAGGAAGCTGTGAGCGCAAAATCCTTTAATTGGTATTATCATGTATTTGTACCAAACTGCTTACTGAAAAATAGGGTGTAAGTGTTATTTTACGATAAAAGTTCGAAAAGTTTTGTAAATCTTCGTTATTGTCTAGATATTCTATTTCGAAATTCCTCTGACAAGCAACTACATTTGAAACTGTTTGAATATTTAATTTTGCAAACTCTGAGTATTCAGTCATTAAGCTTTAAAAAAATGTTTATTGCTATTTGAAATCTATCCAGATTGTCTCATTGATCAAAATAGATTTGAGTCGCCTAGTTTTTTCGTGGTATTTACTAATAGTTTTACTTTTTTTTTATTACATTAGAGCTTTTAAAGAACAGATTTTACGCAAAAGTTGGAAAAAAAAACCAATAACTAATTGAAAAGACGTATGCCGTTATTTTTTCAAAAGAAACCTGTTTGTAGAATGCAAAAGACATTTGTACAACGAAATTGGTTTATAGAACAATAAATTTTGCTAAACATATACCAAATAAAATGATAAATGTTATTAATTTTACTTTATGAATTATAACAAAAAAATATGTACTTTACTTCTATTCATAACAGTTCATTTTAAGGAACCAATGGTTACATCCAAGTACATTCCAGAATTGGCGAACTGAAGGGATGAAACATTTTAACTGTATTACATAATTATTAACATAAAATTCCTTGATTATTTCTGTAACGTCTCGAGAGATATACAATTCATTTAAGTCAGTAAAAAGTTTCTACTGATTCAATAGATCATTATTCTGTTAATAAAAATAAAGTAAAATGCTGCATGTAAATCTAATATGTTTTGTGACAAGTTCCAAATATTACTTGATACTTATTAATTATGTGTTGGTAAACACTTAGGAGCATTTACGAAAAGAGACATTTGAAATTCGAAATCCATGCGTGACATCTTCTTTATGATAAAAATCTCAGAACTCTCTCTGAGTAGCTCGTTCAACATAAAATAAAAAAATTCCGAAATTAATTATTTCTTATGTCAGATCCCTAACTGCAGATTAACCAGCTTTTAATTGCATTCTAAGATAATTACATTTCTTCTCTTTAGTAAGGAAAGTCTCAATTGAATCTTCACAGAAAGAAAAGGACACTAGATTATGCTTTAAATAATATTTAACTTGATAAAAAAAAGTTTAAATACTTGTAGAATCTCTTAGAAACATTTCTGTGAATTTGGTATAAACATATTGTATATTTTATTATTGGTTAGGAAAAATGTTTTATTTACATGTGACATATTTACAAAATAAAGATTAACAGATTTTTTCTTCTTGTTATAATACAAAATATTATTACTAACAAGAAAGATGTAAATTATATTACAACACTCTCATTTATAGGGATGTTATTTACTAAAATTAAAAAAGTTATTTTAAACTTAAGATTATGTTGCCAGAAATAACATTCTCCAGATAATTATAAAAGCACTAGAGCTTTTAGTAATCAAATTTTAATAATTTAATAATAAATGCATTTGTAATAACCATAGAGAAATGTTAATAAATTAACAGAATTTAATTTTATATTTTGTGGTTCTCAAGTTTATGCTGAACTGCATCTTTTCAATTGCAATTATTTGTTTTACTACGCCTTTGATAAAAATTTTATTGCAAATCAAAATAATCATTCAAAGTAACTATCCAATTAAACCATCATGAATAATTTATCTAATTTTAATGTAACCTACATATCTGCAGACAAATATTAATAATTCTTTAAAACCTACATAGAATTTAACGAAACAAAGCATGTTTTCCTCATTGTATAACTAATTGTACAACAATTTCTAATCTATTGCTTTTTATGAATATTTACATTCAAAGTAAAATTAAACAACGTACATTTTTTTTTTCTTCAGCCACTTGAAACTAACTTAATTTAAGCATTAAAAGTTTTATGCAAAGTTTTGAGAAGAACAAATTTAGCCACTCAAGATGACTTTTTTTTTTATAATTGTTATTAAATTAATTAACAAATCTATGAATTAAGGAAAACGATGAAATATAGACAAATTGACAATAGTAAACTTTTTTCCGATATTAAAATTAAATAAAACGATAAAATTATTAAATTGAATATTATATCAGCTACATGTAATTAAAATTAAAGTAAATGATAAATCTAATTTACATACAGAATTGAAAAAGTGATCTGGTACGCTAAAAAACACACCACTTAAGACAATATTCCCTTTGGTGTTAAAAGCCAGGGCAAAAAAGTTTTCAATTCCAATTTATGCTCTTTTTTTCTATTTGACTAGCCGTCAATCACTTAGTGCAATGTTTATTTGCAATTCAAAAACATTATCATCTAAGCAAATATACATCTCAGATTTTAAACGTCTTTGACATTTACTGACAGCTATTGTAGTAAATATATATTGTTTTGTTATTTTCAAAAGTTTAATAGGGCTTGAAGTAAAACTCTGTTAAATATATCAAGTGAATAATTTAATTCAGAAATTTTGCTTATTTAAAGTGTCTCATAAAACAAAAGAAAACGAGCCATAAAATTTAGAAATATTTTAAATCTTTTATAACAGAAATAGGTTTATTCCATTCAAATCTACTTACATAGAACATCTAATTGGTGCCACATGGAATTTGAGTTTAGTGCGAAGGAACCAAAGGAAATTTTAAGTTAAAGTGACCATGACAGTTAAAAGTTGATGAAGCTAAATTCATAGGAAGGTAATTTAAAATTACTCTGATTATTCAAGACATTTATGGGAAATTTCTTTCTGAAATTTAAGAGGAGAAATGATATTGTTATAACTAGATAAAAGTAATAATTCTTAATAAAATACGAAGAAAACATATATATGAATTTTCAGACGTGGTCTAAGACTGTTGTAACCTTACAGCAGAGGGCATTTGTAAGGTAGGGAATGTTAGCATAATTGTTGTTTCTCCTTCCTACCAACGAGGGATGAAAGGCTTGTCCAACTGGGATGTGTTATTCTGGAATGAATAACCCTGAGAAATATGCCGCTGTGATAAATAAAGAAATGTTTTTTTTAAATATACGAAGAGTATTTATGTTTTGAAGTACCGTCCTGGGTTATCTGATTGCGTAGATTACAAAAGATTCAGAAGTGGATAAATGTCAAGCAATCCAGGATGGCATTTCACATAATACTATAATCACTACTACTGTATGAAGCTAATCATCTAGATTGCCTGACTGCGAAACAGACAGAACTAAATGCTTTTCATTCGCATAATGATATTGTTTTTAGACTCTCAATTTCGGTTGAAAATAGCAATCAATCATACAGATATTTGCATACACAACGAGTTTAATAATTCTCTCCAAAAAAATTAATTCATTATTCCATAATTTGAAAATATTCGAAAAACAGGTTTTATTGTTTAAAAAACAATGCTTCCTGTATTATTCATAAAAATTTTCAAAAACTTCTGTTATTCATATATCATTGTTTCCAACATTTAATTACCGATTTTTCTTCAGGTGGTGGCGGAGGACTGAGCAGCATCTGAGTGGTCTAGGAGTAGTCTTTTCCGGCTCTTCCATGCTGTCCACAGCTCCCTACTTACTCATGGTGGTGGGTTTTAAAAGTGATGTTGGTGTGCCTGTTGGGCGGGCGCTCTTCTTCCGTGAGAGAGCTGTGAAACGGTGCTGCAGCCTGGCGGCTGTGCCGCGCGATGCCGGCAGCGCGTTTTGGCGACGGAAGGTATTTTATGCGTATTTTACGGCCAAATATCAGCGAGATAAATTCTATGAAGTGTTTGATAAGTAAACCATACGAACCAAAAAAAGATTACTAATACTTCAGAAGTAGAATTATTTTGTTGGGATTCAAAAATGGGTTTCTATTTTAATGATTCTATGATATTGCCATTGTAATTTAATGCACCAGTTTCAACTTCGTACTATTTCCTTTTTTTTGTAAATCATCTATTATACTTTAAAATATATAATTTTTAATGTTAATGAATTCTTTTCTTAAGACATAATAGCTCATGGTGTTTTCGAAAGTCCAATCTCAAAAAAATAGACCTTGGAAGCATGATAGAAACTTTTATTTTCCCTATAAATGCAATTCAAAATAGACTAGCGATAAAATCGAACGATTTTACTGCAATAACATCAAAAGAACCCTGAATACGGTATGAATCTGTATGTTTATGGTAAACAAAACAACAAATGCATGCGTGCAGACAACTTCCTCAAACATACATGCCATATCATACATAGATATAATGCATCTACTTATAAATTCCTGATTCAAAAACAGTGAGAACTCCGAACGTCCTAATATTCAGTTTTTCTCAACTCAACATTACACGCCGCAATGAAGTGTGAAGAACAAATAATCATTTATAAGGTATTCTAACCACACAACTCCCCAAATTACCCGATGCAGCAAGAAATATTTGTTTCGGATATTAACACATAAACAGGAAGGTGAGAAATGCAACCGATAATCAAAACAGAAAACAGCTTATATGTTACAAACACAGATGAAATACGTGATCTTGATAGCTAAGAAGAACATCTCCGGATGACCCGCTCTCGAACTTCTGACACGCATAATCGAACAACACGGAAGTGTTCAATGAGCGATAGTATCAATGCGACCCAGTTCCTGGGACCTTGATGCGCGTGAATTCAGATTCCACAGGCATTTTGGTTTTCGGGTCTCGTCAATGGAAGCCTATTGGCAATAACAGGTGCTTCATTACGTGATTGAGGAAGTTCCGAATTGGTCGATTAACGACTTTACCAAGCGGCATTAAAAGTTGGCTTTTGCTGATGTCAGATATTGCTCTGAGGTCGTGTTAATGTCTGGCAGATGTCCGCGGCTGCTTGCTTTGAACAAAATTAAAAAAAAAAAAAAAGATTTATAAATGTATAATGGTTGAAATGTCATTGACACATTGAAAATGGTTACAACAGGCGAGAAAAAAGTTACATATGTATGGAAAACCAATTAATTTCTTTCAAACCAGTTTCTTAAGACGATAGGTCTTTCTACAGATAGCAAGTTCCAATTAGGATATGCACATAAACTTCGTAAATTAATCAATGATAAGAATTGCAAATTTGATTATATAATAGGAAATCGTTGAACTAATGATAAGGTTGTTTTATTTAGTTAATTGACTTACAATTAAACAGTAAAATCTTAGCTTATGAAGCAATTATGAAGTCATTATGACTCTAAAAATTTCACTTTTCATCTAATTGATAACCCTTTTAACTGCCCAATTCTTCTGACTTAATTCTATATATCTTGCTATAGAAATTTCTTAAGAGAACTTGAAGTAATCTTTTAATTAATAATTGAAATGATATAAATTTTGTTGTTTAAAATTGCAAGTTTATAGTTGTTCAGAACCATTAAAATTCATAAGACGATCGATATTAATACCGAATGTAACATCAGAAAGGAATGATATTAAATATTTGGTTGGATCTATTTTAGCCCATGACTTATGATGGAAAAAAGGCAACCAAAAGCGCGATAGATGCCCAGCATTGGTTATCCCTCCATTAATGCCTCTCTATTAAAGCCTTCTTCTACTGAGCCCCCCTTTAGCATGATTTACGCCATTTTGTTTTCCTTTTCTCAATGCCAATGGGTAGCCTATTATAGGATATTTTACTTACTAATGTTTTATATAGAAACATGTTGTTTTAATGTTTTATATAGAACTAAAACCAAATGGCTTTTATTTATTTTTTTTTAATTTCCATTGTGTTATTTAGAAACCTAAGAATATATATTCACTTAAATTTAAATTCCAAATTGAATTTCTTATAACTTAAATTTGAATATATATAGTTGAATCCATCAAAATATAAATTTTTTAATCAATATTGATACGATGTTTATATTATTTTGTAAATTTGATTCTTTTATTCTTTATTTTGCAGAAAAGTTTACCGTAAGAGTGACCAAAGAGTACTAAGCAATGCATGAACTTGACCTTGCGAGGTTCCACGTTCCAGTTCATTTCTTCTGTGACGTCATTCCGAAGCCCTCGACGGCAGGACTTTTCATCTTGTAACTTAGTCTTAATTTCGGACCAAGCGGGTCTGTCTTCGACTATTGTCTGTTCTAGCATTTATTATTGATTTCGCGTTTTACATCTTCCTGAAGTATTAAGTTTCAAAAGCTATTACCATTAGATTTTAAACTGTTCCGTAAGATAACACTGCCCGTTAGTAGTAAGAAATATTTTTCTATATACATTCTGTATCAGTTAAAGAGTTATATAATGAAACAAACCATAGGAACGGAGCTTTTTTTGTATTAATTGTATCACTGTGCAATACTAATGAATTTGTCGCAGTTGTGTTAAATGCTTTTTTTTGTGTTTTGTTATGGAGGGTTTTCTAAAGCCGGTGGTGCCAAGCAAGTTAGATGAAACTTTTTGTAATTGTTTCTGCAGCTTTTGTTTGTTTGGGTATAAATGTCCACAATAGTCAGCACCTTTTGCACTTTACCTGCTGTTAAAAATCTTTAAAGCTTTTGTATCGCTATATTAGCTTTGCTTTTATATTTAATGCTTATTGTTTGAATGTTTATAATTTTCAGTTTCATTTGTTTTATTTATTTGTGTTCCATTGTTTGCTTTTAATCGATAGGTTTTTTTGTGTGCACTTTGTACGCTGCAGCACTTTTTTTTTGTCAGGTTTTTAAGTGTTGTTTTGTCTCAGGTCGTATTTTAGTTTATGTTTGTATATTTTTTCCATCTCCAGATTTTTAAAGAAATAAGCTGCATTAATATAACATTTCTTATACTTTTGCTTTTAGAAAATTAATATATATATTTTTCTACAGAAATAATCCAAGTATTAAACTGTTTTATGTGTTTATTTTAAAATTATTTGTAGAAGGGAAACTTAGTGTGTTTTAATGAAATATTTTAATTGGTTGCCATTTATTTGTTAGTGTCTGCGGGATTGTCTGTATTGTGAATTTCAATGTGATGACTTTTACATGTTTAGGCCAACAGGGACTCTGCAGTACCATTTTAATGTATTTTTAGAAATAAAAAATATTCTCTCTGAATTTGAGACCTCCTGATTTCCATTTAACGAAAATTATTTAAAATCTTAAAGCTCCTGGTCAACCAGCCATTTTGATTTGAAACGTAATGTTAATCATTTGTATTTTCTTATATACCTCTAGAGATGTGACTATTTTAATGCCATTATATTACTTCATTCTGCTGTTTATTATGAATTATTTAAATAGTTACGAAATAATAGTCCAAAATTAAAGTTAACAAAAAAGCTCTATGCAAATTTTGCAAAGAATAGATTTGTTTTACCCGTTAGAATTCTTTTCTTTTTTTTTTTTTTTTTAATTATTATTAAATTCAATAAATTAAATCCAAAGAATAAAGAAAACGATAAAATATCGAGAGAAATGCTCAATAGAAAACTTTTCCAATATTAAAATTATAAAACCATATGCCAATTATTAATTCAATATATTTAAGCTAAGTGTAGTGAAAATTAAATCAAACGATAAATCATTAAATTGAATATTTTTTGCCACGTGTAACTAAATTGTACAAACGATAAAAAAATGAAAAGTGATCTGAACACAAAACGACCCACCTAAAACAATAGTCCTTTAGGTATAGTAAATAAAAAAAGTTACACAGGGTTTATAAACTGCTATTTTAATCCAGATATATGTATAAACAGCAGTCAATCCCTTTGTCTCCTAATTTGTGGAAAGTTCCCAATATGCGTCTTCGACTTTTGAGGGTTATACTATAAAAAACCTTTTCGACCAATCGCCCGGAGGTTTTAGTAGATTTAGAGATGATGATCCGATGCACGACCTATGCAGTTCCTTCCTGCCAAGTGATCTGATCACTTCGTATACGTGTCAATACATCACTATCCCTTCGGTTATAGCTTCCATCACTCTCTTAAAGCAAACTAAACTACCAACCATCGCATTAAATGCTTCACTACTTAGATATACATCCCTCGGCTTTATTTACTACCAATATATACTTTTTTATCCAATCTACATAAAAACACTTTTCATTTTTTGGGAGAAATCTTCAATTCAAACAAATATCATGATGGAAGATCCCAAACTGTTAGTTGAAGGCTGAACAAAGCGACAGATCCCACGTTACAAATTATTCACTGAATAAAGGCTAAAAGATAATTTGTTCAGACATAGACGTTTTCAATCCATGTTTTATCTTAACAATTTTAATGCAAGAAAGGGCATTCCAAAAAATAATAGCGTTTCTGGGGAGTAATAATTTCAATGATTTTCGAAAATATATTTAAATATTTTTAAGAGAAACCACAAACTAGAATTAATTAAAATAGTAATAATGTAAAAAAGTAGTTAAAAAAATCGGAGAAAATTTAATTTAGAACCAACATTATTTTTTTGTTCTGTCAGATCCACTTTTTGCATTTAATCAGATAAAAAATCAAGGTATGAAGAGGAGAAAATACTATTCCATAGGATCAGCATTTCCTATTTTGCAAAAATCAAATTAGCCAAGTACATGGAGTCTTAATATAATATTCATTTTTTTTTGTAGAACTTAATGTAAAATATAAACTTTCTTTCTCTCGTACAACAACCTCACATGAAAAATTTTAATTTTTTCCAAAGAAAATATTTATTCAAAAACGCTTTTAAAATGATGTCGTATTCAAAATGCATTAAACTTTAAGATAAGATGCAGCTACTATAAATGTGTTATATATTTCACACTAACTTTTCGTTATATAGATAATAAATATTTAATACCACAGATAAACGCAGTATTTCGTACGTTTAAAAATTTACTGTCTTCAGTTTTATAAAATAAGTCTTCAAAAAATATTCGACAAGTTGAATCCAATACTTCATTTTCGAGAGCAACAAATAATCTACCATCATCAACGATAATGGAAGATTTCTAACATTGACTGATTTATTATTTGAATATTTTTATTTAACTTTTTCGATATATAATTTGATATGGCTGTTTATTAAAATAATATTCGTATTTCAAGGAAGAGAAGTTTTAGAATACCTTAGATTAGGATTTAGGTTACATTAGAAAGCAAATATTAAATATGCTTAAACAAGCCCTTACGAGCTCTGAAGAAATGAAATGAATGAGTTTAGTTTATAAAAGTAGATAAAAGAGTTTTATAGATGAAATTAGCTTTAGTTTTTGCAATAACGAGCCTCGCTGTACTACATTATCGGGATCAATAACCCCGAGTCAATCTAAAATTGAAAACAACATTTTTTTGCAAAAATTTTATTCATCAACATAACACCTTTGTTAATTTACCTTTAGGTGATACACCGTTCCAACGGCTTTTCCAAATCCCCCCCCCCCAATTTTTTTTTCTTCTTTCTTTTTTTTTTTTTTCCGCAAAAAATCTTTTTTGTTGCGAGTAAATAGCGATAAACAGCTTTCTGAATCATCGACTCGTTGCTGTTTTTGTTCCATCGAAAGCAATCGCGGCACCCACTTGGAAAAAACCTTTTTTATGCTCAATTTTTCATGAAGGATAGTAAATACACTTCCATATGATATCTGTGTCATCTCAGCAATCTCACGGAGCTTCACTTTACGATATTTCATTATAATTTTTGTCACTTCACTCACATTTTCCGGTGTAACGGCTTCCACAGCTCTACCCGAGCGTTCCGCGTCATTTGTGTCGGTACGACCACGTTTAAACTCGGCAAACCCCCGACAAATCGCTGCTTTTGATGGACAAGAGTCCGGGTAACATTTTTCAATCCATTGTTTCGCTTGCACGGTGTTTTTACCCATTAAAAAACAATGTTTTATCAGAACACGAAACTCGGTTTTTTCCATTTTTTAAACAAACTACAAAACGACTTTACTCCAACCTCGATAACTCAGCTGTTTCTGGTCCGATCGACTTAAAATTTTGACACGTTTCAAGCAAAGGTTAGTACTCTAGAAAGACCTGGTTACTGGTTTACTACGAGCGCCATCTCTGGGTTAGTCTCGGGAGTTACTGATTGATGTGTTAACATGTCTTTATTAATATGCATGAAAAAATAATCATTTCTTATGCTATCCCCACGCCCTCTACCCAGTTTTTATCTGTATCACGTTGGCAACGTCCTTGTTGTTTTGGAAGTAGAATTGGGTTTGGCGGGAGACGCCATTGTAGGAATATACTGGTTCGCCATACTGTCAGTTGTTGAAATAAATTAATTGTTTAATACAAAGTTTTTTAAATCCATTGCAGCGATTTGATTGATTTTCCTGTACCGTTGTTTTTGGACAAAACTCAATCGCTATTGGCCACAGACCTCGCAATTTTGATCCCCGTTCAAGTGTTGAGGGTGATACCTTAGCTGGCATATCCCTCTCCAATCTCCCACACCACATCATGGGAGGAATTGGGACATCGACTAGATTTAATGTACATCAGTTTCTCGACAGATTTTAAACGGTCACAGGGTTCGAACTTACAATTCGACATGATGTCCGTGACCATGTACATTATTCTGCCCCGGCCACATGATGCCCCCCCCAAAGTGTTAGTTGAAAGAAAATACGTGCAAGAACTCAGTTTACTAGTTTTGACGATAGTGGGCGTAACTATGGCAAATTGGTTTACATTGAATGGGCTGTCGAGTGATAAATAGTACCAAAACGAATTTCAAATTAATTCATCGGTTAGTGTTGATTATTGCCGCGTCGAGTTTTCATCGTCGATAAGACCCTAACTCATTTACTCATTTTTATTTTCAAAAAACAAGCAACTATCAAAGAAATTGATTTTTCGTGTGAATCGGCTCCAAAGAAAGCGTAATTTGTCTCATCAACCGGAAAAGTTTTACGACGATTTTTTGAGATGCGAAGGACATCCTACTCATGGAATCTTTGAAAAAGAAGAAACGATCAATGGAATATACGAGTACTACATTGAGTTATCCCATTCTTTTTCCTAATACGCAATTTCACATTCCTAACATGTATATAACTCCCCTATCTTATGAAAGAAGAAAATATATCTTAGAGGTCCTTCTTTTCAATATCGAATATTTTAGATGAAATAAAATCATTCTGTATGCAGTAATTTCTAAAAAATTGCCTTTTTTATTACAACACATATTAAGATACACATATTGAAAACTGTCAGCATAAAATATTTATAGAAAAATTGATTAGAAACGCAAATCTTTTTTAAAACTTTTCGAAATTTTCCAATGAGTTATGGTAGTAAGAAAAAGTATCATCAAAGAAAATGACTTCCACTTCAATAACGATGATTGCATATGACTACAATTTTACCAAATATTAGAAAGTTTTGTTCAGTTTGTTTCTTTGTCAAATCGAGCTTAGAGGAAATGCAAATTCGAATTTTTCAGCGCGCATTGAAACTCGCTTTCACAGATCTTTTTTTAAATTAAAATGAATTCACGATTTCTGTATTTCATGCGTTCTAGGCATAAAGTGTAAATTGAAAACTTCAACTAAATAAATGAAAAAGGTTATTAAACTCCTTTCTAATCTTTGATCCTAACTTCCTTCCCTTTTCTTTCTTTTAATCTCACAAAAGTACGGCGAAAACTAATTTATTTCCAAATGTAAGGAAGTTAATCTTTTCTCATCAAGCAAAGTTTTATATTTCTCCTATACCAGCCGTTATCTCCGAAAAAATATTAGACATACCGTTTACAATTTCACTCCATAAAAAAACTATTTAGCTGTTTTTGTTTAAGTTCTCATATTAATTTGAGGAATGAAAATATTCTCGAATAACTATAAATATTAAAAAAAAAAAATCTGTAAGATTGAATGGGCAACTAAGAATATTATCACCTTACTTTAAACATTCAATATCAAAGAAAATTTATATATATATATATATATATATATATATATATATATATATATATAACCATGGAGAATTCAATTACTTTTATCACAGCTTACACTTTTTACACTTTCTGTGGACTATTTTACTCTTTTACTAACCAACAGCTTACATCTTTTTTGAATTTATATAGAGATGACGCTTTGCTTTTCGCATTTCGTTTATTTAATATTAATTCTTAAGCACTTCGTTGCTAAATGAATGTTTTATTTATTTAGTCACCTTTTGAGAACTCAATTTCTCTGAATTTTTTGTAAGAAATGCTTATATTATTGATTTCTTGCTTTTTTAAAAAATTTGGGGAACGAAAACTTTTTAATATTTTATTGCCTTTTTATTATTGAGCTCTATTGTATTTTGGATATTTTAAATTCAGACTACTGATTTGAAGGTTGGTACCAAAAAACTAGTTTAATCTCATTTATTCGGTCCTATTATATATATATATATATATATATAAGACATTAAACATTTGTTCAACTTTAGTGAAATATAAATTCATGACCGAAATGATCAGTCTTTTTTTTTCATAATCAGATTATTTATTGATTCCATAAGAAAAGAGAGTGTTACGATCTGAGACTTACGAGTGTTACGTTCGGCTTTGGTGGCCGAAGCGAAACACCGAATATATTTCAGAAGTTCATAAGAACAGGCTTTTTCGCTTTTGCAACAACTTATATAGCAGGGATTTTTCCCAATAGACGTAATAGTATCCATGTGATGAATGGAGGGATTTTAAGGGATTTTAAGTGCAGACATAAAGTCTAGTAGGGATCATTCCTATAGGTCTGAAGCCGTGGGAACAGCTGGCATTGCAGGTTTTAAGAGCGCGTGATTGCAGAAATTGCTTTAAAAAGGAATGGTATGAGGAAATAAGAATGAACGCTTTACTTTTAAATGTGAGATAATGCGCAAAATTAGGAAATTAAATTATTATTATAAGAAACTAATATGAAATAAAGTTCAATCATTACACACACACACACACGTGTGTGTGTGGAGTTAAGCTGGTTAGGGTTTAAACGTGATTATATATTTACAAAAACTAACGTTTAATAGAACACAATTGAACTAATGTCAAGCACAAATGAACTACGAATACTACAATACAGTTATAGCGCCTTGAGTTCAGTCACACATATAATTCCCGTGAGAGATCAACTCTGTCATATAATGCTCCAGCGCCCTTGGCTTAAGAAAGAAGGCTTTATCACGGGCCTCCTAGCCAAGATTTTCCAAGTCCATTTCTGATGACTTCCAAGCCCCTTCCCAATAGCTTTCCAGTTGCGTTTCGCTCTCAGACTCCTAAAGTCTATTGCCAATGGCTTCTAAGCCCCTTTAGTTACAATGGCTTTCCAGCTGCGTCAAGCCCTCAGACTTCATCGGTATGTTTCAGATGGCTTCCCAGCCACATCCCTCTTTCCTCTTCGCCTGCAGAGTATTACTGCGGAGATAAGTCCAAAATATGAACGAGTAAACTGGAAAGTTGAAAGCTGCTAATACAACGGTGACTGTCATACAACTGCTGTTTTTGTTCTCGTATTTGTACCGCTTAACTGTAAACAGCTGGGTTTTCTGTATGTGTTGTTACTGTCAAATCTCTGCTACCAGTGTGTCATCCTGAATATTTGTGAATAAAGCGTCTCTTATCATTATCATCTGTATTGGACCAATTGTCACTCGCATATACCCTCGTACGATTGGAATATATATATATATATATATATTTGTTACAGAAATACTAATACAATTCAACAATATGATTGTTGCCCTGAGGACCTCATTATCTTTATAGTACTGATTTAATATTCTTAATGTGAAATAGTAAAGAAATAAAATAAATTATCTTCCCAAAGTATGACTTATTTTTATCATATTATACTTTTTTTTACATATATCAAATATTTTTCAGTAAAATATGTATTCACTTGATCAGTGTATGATTTTAAATATCCCTGTGAAGCTCCTAGAAACAATAAAATAAAAACCATATCTGTTAATTTTTTAACTTCTTAAATAATTTAATTAAATACAAAGAACACAATGTTAAATTCAGGTACATCTTAATTTAAACTTACGTTGAAAGCTTCAGATTTCCTTCTGAATTGTACAAGATTTACACGTTATTCCATTTCTCTATATTCTACAGTTTGTTTTTCATCCTTGTTTTAATAAGACGTTGTTGTGTCGTAATGCGGCGATCATGATAAACGAATAATTGAGCAGCGCATAAACCGGAAACTTAAAAAAAACTCCACCTGGATGTTTTAAATGGTGGTGTTTGGAGATAATTGCATATCACGTAGTCAAACTTTTGAATGACACAAACGATTTTTGGTGATGAAGATGCTGAACGTTCCGATCGACTTGTGACATCAAAAACTGATAAAAACATAAAAAAAATTAATGAAATAGTGCATAAAGACTAACGTTGGAGTGTTCGGATGATGTCAGATATTAGACGTCTGTTACACGGTGACAAGGCTCAGAACTCCCTCGACAGACCAATAATTGAGAAGACCTTTACATCATGCGACACACACGCATAGCGCCTACTGTCTCATTATCCACCACTCATAATTACACATGCAGCATCTTCACTACGAGTCTATGTGTCAGTCTGTACCATCACAAGGAGCCTGGCAGAAGGACAATTGCTATCGCCGCTCCCAATACGTGTACTGCCTTTGACACCCTCTCACCGTCGCCTCTGTTTGGAGTGGTGCCGCACTCGAAGGGATTCTACTGCAACCGAATTAAATGAAGTCGTCTTTAGCGTAGAATACAGATTCAATTTGGTCTGTGATGACGATCGTGTATGTGTGTGGAGGCCCCGTGGTGAATGTTTCAATCCTGCCTTCGCTGTACAGCGGGTCACAGATCCCATATCTAGTCTTATGGTATGGGGTGCCATCGTATACGACACACGGTCTCCCCTATCATTGATCTGCAGCACCATGATAGCCCAGAGATAAGTTAGGGACATTCTACAGCCCCATGTGTTGCCACTCATGGTAGACTCTCAGGAGCCATTTTTCAGCAGGACAATGCTTGTTCACATACGGCAAAAATTTCACAGGGTTGCCTCAGCTACATTTCCACCCTTCCCTGGCCTGATCGATCCCCAGATCGAGCATATATGAGATAATTTCGGACGGCAAGTTGGACAGCCTACGCGTTTGTCGAATTAAAGGCGCGTTTACAGCAACTGTGGTACAAAATATCGCAGGACATCATACAAGACTAGTATGCCTTAATGTCCGACCTTATCACGTCATACATTCATGCTAGAGGTGGCCCAACAGGATATTAAAATCTCCATACATTTGTAATTTTTCCTACAATAAATGATCATTTTGCATTGATTTTTAATCACTTATTTATATCAACGTTCTACTTAGGTATTTAAAATTCCGTTGTATTCTGACAATTTTTTAGTGCACAAATGTTTATGGCAATGAGAGTATATGAAGGGTCTAAAAATATAAATAACTATGTTCTATAAAGTTACTTAATAAACATTCATATAAACTAATAATAAATTACACGACTATAGTAACTCGAATTAATCAAATATAAAATGTATGTTAAAATTCAATTAGTAAAAAGTGCTATTACAAAGTTAAAACACAGACTTATTAAAACATAAACTCTTATATATTATTGAATTGTGAAATTTATCAAGATGAATTTTTTAAATAAACGAATAAATTCACGCACAAAACATTTTTTCCCTTTTTAATTTGGGAACTTGTCAAACTTCATTATCTATAAAGTTCCAGTCACATAAAAAATTTCTCTTTTATGAACACCTTAAAAGTAAATTTATTGCTGTTTGGAACTTTGTGAACGATGAACGCTGCTTTTGTTATTTTGTTTAACGAATTAGGAATAAATTATGAAGTCAATCGAGTAGATGGACTAACCTTTGACATTTCATAGTTCTCTTCCAAGATCAAATAATATACTTACAATAAATTACTAAGTCTCCCCGGCAAAACAGACATTTTCAAATATATCTTTGTCTTTCTGATAGAGATGTAGTGTATACTAAATATATAAGTAATTAATATTGCCTATAATAGTTGTTGAATAATGGAATGTTTGATATTAAATAAGATAGATAAAAATAAAAGTAAAAAGATTCACTAAATATAAAGTGCTTTTGAATGGTTATTAAAAATTAAAATAAATTAATATCTCACCTGGATCGTCGCTATCCCTTTTCAAATGGGGATGAGACATTCTTCGTCTACATTGGTGCAGCTTCACAGGAATCGAACCAAAGATTTTACTGTTGATTGGTTTTCGATATGCAATGATGAATTATTGTCTCATAAGCGATGGTGATTATTTATTAACGTCGCACTGAGAAGCAACACGAGGGCAATTGGTGACGGACCTCGTAATTTCAGCCTCTATCAAGTGACGAGCACATCATCAGAGGTGGCACCTCCCCCTCTGAACTTCCACACTGCGCTTAAAGGAGGTCTTAGGATCCCAATCAGATTTAGCGTGCGTCAAACACTACACAGAGAGTATTTAGGGGTATCAGAGCTCGAGCCTACGACTCGACGAAAGCAACGCCGACCGCAGGTCTGCTACCATGACTACTAGGCTACCGTGCCACTTAACAACGACAAATGACAACGATAAGCCCTTTTGACTTATCGTAGCCCCAGAAATTGGCCACTGTAACATGGCCTATAGATAATTTCCCGTCAAAGACATTTGAAGAAGGAACTTTCTTTTTTATTTTCCTACTCCCTATTCAAAGGCATAATAAAAGTTTATTTCTTCATAGCGGGCAATAACTGAGCCACACCTGGGGTCAGCTACTTTGGTGCATTCACGAACACATGACTCTGTTACACAGATGTGGCAGGGATGGTCTACCTGTTGAGTAATTGTGAGCTATGACATGGGGATTTAGGGCCTATCAGCTTGATGTCCGACTTATGGCACCTGCGTTCCCGTGCGTTAAACTGGATATTGTCCGATAAGAACAAATGGGTGTTGGGGGACAGAGACGGAGGTTGTCTGTAGAAGTCATTGGCAGTCCAATCGGAAATGAAAATGATTCGAAGAGGTCGTGAGTCAGCCCTATCCTGGTATTTAAAAGGGACGGAGAAAAACAAAGAAGGGGGCTGAAAGGGGAACCTGCGACCAGAACGAAAAGAGGCGATCCCGTAAGGAGGGAGCGGTAGAGGTTACGATGAATGCTATTCCTCTGCTCGTGTGATTTTCAAGAATTCTATCCCATAGTGACTAAATGCTTGGGGTATTTTCCTGTTCGTGATATTGTGCAAAGAGCAACAAGACGAAAAAGCTTTGTAACCTGAGTATAACTCATACAATTGTAAATAAAAGAAGTAATTTTACTTAAACTGTGTGATTTCTTCGCGCTACCGAGCCATTCCCCACATTCTGGGGTCATGACGTTACACTACTAAATCAAAGATAACTTTTGAATATGCGCTAAATTTGTTTAGGGTCCTTTAATATACGATAGCTCATAATGGTATTATCCACTTGCCTTAACAACGCCATATGTGATCAAAAACAAGTATTTTTGAAGCACCCTCGTATGATCAAGATATACACCCAAGTGTCACTAAAATCCATAGGGTCTTGGGACTGATGCAAAGTCTCTCTCATAATTAAGGATACCAAGATATGCAAGGGAAAATAAAATACTGAATTTAAGACTCTTTTTTTTTGTTACATTTGTGATTAAATTTTTTTTCTTAGAGCTTAGTGTATTTGCGTGCCTAATAATGATATTTCATTTAATTATAAAAGTGTTTAAGTCAAAAAGGTTTTCTTTCCCTTTAAGTTAAATATGAACATGATTATCCAGATATATTTGTATTTAGGTACCATTTTTAAAAATAATATTCTATAAATATGCAAAATATTTTTCTCTTCATTTATAAAACAATGTGCAAAATATAGTGAATCAACATTTTAAATGATATTACAGTATTTTTTCTGTAAAAAATGATCGAATTTCATATTTTTGGAAATTTTGATTTTTTTTCTTATTTTTTTCACATACAAAATTGTTTCTGAAAACTTAGGTATTACTTAGAGAAAAAAAATATTTTAGGTTCACTATATGCACAGGTACCCTTTATAGATGCATAAGAAAATTGGAACCTTATTGTGTAATAGTTTTATTTACAAGGGAACCTAAATGCAAATATATCTCACAAATTATGTTCAGATTCAACTAAGAAGGGAAAATCTCTTTGAGACAAAAAAAAAATTGATTCACTATATTTTGTGTATTGTTTTATATATTTGAAAAGATATATAACACATAAAGCAAGGAGTTACAAATATAACGTTCTCTTAAAAGTTATTGCAATGTAAATTTTTGCCATAGAATATATGTGCAAAATACAACATGCATTGTTTTGTATTTGTGCTAACGTATCATAAATTTAGGTAGAAACAACTGGGAATAAGACATCAGAATGTTATTGGTAATTCAAATATGATGTCTACAAAACCAATGCATAATAACATTTTATTTTTAGTTAAATCCATTCATCGCTTTAAATTTAATCTTATATGAGCACATGAATTTTTTTTTCTCTTTACTGCGTATCCATATATTTTCATGTTTAAGTTTATAGAAAATTCGTTAATAAGACAATTTATTAGCTAGAGAGAGACTATAACTATTATAAAACTTATACAATATCTCTAACTCTCTTACGCAAACTTGTCTTCATGATCAAACACGTTTCATATTTTATACATAATTTAGTTAAAATTCACTTTGCGTAAAACACTTCAATATTTTCTCTCGGATATAAAATAGTTATAACAAAGTTAAAATCGTTTGAAATCATGGGACTCTAGATTATTTTTGAATATCTGGCCAAATTATAAGCATTCTGAACAAAATATGTTCAAAAGTTGCTTGCTCAATGATGTCTAATAATCATTCCCATATTCTTCGGAAACATTAATAAAGATTGCTTATTAATATTTAAACTCATAGAGTTAGCTTGAGGATTTCACTCTTTGGAAAAAGGTGAAACTTTCAGCAAAGTAGCTCGCTTTCCTGTTATTGACAGAAGAGTCGATACGTTCTCTTTCTATAGGTCATTTGATTCAAATATTTTAATTTTTAAAACAATATTTTGAATGCGTATTTTTGTATTATTTTGCATCTTTTGGTCTTTTTACACCGAATGTATTTTTAACGAAAAATATGTTCTATGATAACTCCACTAGTTACTTCAAAATAATTTAAAAATGCAAAATAAAAATGGGTTACAACTGATATTTCCACCTGGATGTACCGTAAAAAAGCAATGCTTTTGCTACACATCTGCAATTCTTTGGGTTGGAAATGAAATAAAACTAAAATGTCTAATATATATAGATTCTGCAAATTTATTTATTCCGCAAAATGGTTCAATTATCTGGCTAGCAGTTTACATCTCAATACTTTATGAATTCTATGAAATAATATCAACAGTGATTTGTAAATTTTAGATAGTTTAAGTCATGTGTTAGTACTATATCAATGTCGTTTCAATAAAATCAAGTTTATGTAATTTTTTTTCGTTTATTAATGATTGTTTTATTAACGTCACTCTAACAAGAAACACGAGAACTATTGATGGCGGCTCTCATGTTTTTTTGTTTTTTTTTTTTTTAAAAAAAAAAACAGTGCCATGTTTCAACATGAGTTATTCCCGAATTTTTCCCTTTGACTAACATCTGGGTTCCTTTCTGATTTTTTTTTCGTTCCCAACTTCTTCCCAATCAAATTAAATGTGATTCAAATGAAGTAAACTTTAGGAGGGGAATAAATAGTTATAATCAAGTCTCATAAAAGCAACAGAGAATTGTAGGGAAGAAGAAGGTTACGGTATAAGGAAGGGTGTTAGTGTGATGTGCGCAGAAGTCTTCTGGAGTGTATATAGTTGACTGGGTTATAGTAGAACTCAACGCTGTTGGAGTAACTGAATACTTGAAGGAAATATTTGCATCGTATTCTGGTAAGCGCATTCTTTGGTAGATTATAGAATTTATTAGTACTCGTAGAATGAGATATTAAACTGTTGAGAGCACACACACACCCGTATTAAAAGATCAATGAAATAATATTTTGGAAGATAATCGACTATTTTAATTACTTTATCTATGCTTGAACGGTGAAAATAAGATCTTGTGATTAGAATGACATTTCAGATGGCAGACGAGACAGGTAATAACATAGTCGTCACAAAATGTCGAGAATGACTCCTTAGCTAGTACTTCACTCTCCAAACTTCCACACTACGCTATGAAGAGGACTTAGAGGCTCTATACAGTTAACGTACATCATCGCCACTACTCAGAGTCTTTTTTTAGAATAGGGATTTGAACCAACTACTCGATGGGATCAACTTAGGTCATAAGCTCGCAATCATGACTGCTCGACCACTGCCACTTTATAAAAATATATTTGATTAATATTTGTAAAAAATCACGTAATTATGTTATTTATTATTATGTAGTTTTTCAATAATTATAACCCATAAGTTAAGTAGACACTTTTAAAAATAATTCTTTGACTATAGCAATGTTTAGAAAATGTTAAAAATTAGAAATAAATAAAAAAAATTGTAGGGAACTATGAATTTCGTCATCAAATGTTTTTTACAAAAATATTTTCAGAACTCTGTATTTTCTCAACGCAATTTCTTCTCGCAGCATTTTTCCATGTTCAGCAGGGGAAAAAAAATCTTCGGGTTGATTGATCACAAGTTCTATGTTGAAACATCTCAACTATCTTCGGTTTCGCCTTTCCACTTGTAAATTATTTCATTAACACGTAACGAAATGTATTGTATGCTTGACAAAACCTGAAGAGGGCGCGGCTATCTACAACAATAGTGACAAAAGGGCTTATTTAAGGGTTCATTAGGTGTCCGACATCCATGATTGATTGTACTGGATTAAAAATAAAGTATTCAAGAGTTAGTAACGTGTTGAAACATTGTAATGTGTTGTTAATGTAGAAAAAAAATTCTTTTTTCACTCAAAGTTTTGTATGAAAGGTGTGGCTTCATGTCATAATTTATTTTATTTTTGTAGCTAAGTTTCAGGCGCTTGTCATCTGTTGATATATCGTCATTTCATGATTAAAGATTGTATTTGTGTGTGTTCTGTAATCTGGTCTCGAACGAATATGTTACTGAGCTTCCGATATATTGTTTTATTTAAACTTGCAATTAAATTAACATAATTCTCGAAATCTTAAAAATATTGCTTAGTTAAAAAATACTAAATAAAAAAAATATATTAAAATGTTAAAAACTGTTATGAAGAATTTGATTAATGAAAAAGGACTTGCCGAATATCAACTTGTTCTGATATGAAATATCTGATTATAATATCTACACTTTTCTTTAATATTATTCATATTTGTTGAACGTATTTTAATTCTAAAGGAGTTTTTAATAATATATTTAATATCTGAAACACATTCTTCTACATTAGTTTAATGATAAAAACCAAAAAGTCCCTTTCGAATACTGATAAATGATAATCAAAATTCATTATTTATAATTTGGTATTTATTAAAAACGAATGATAAAAATATTCTTATAAAAGGATGAATTATTAATTGTTTATAAGTGTCGCATTTAGAAGCAATACGAGGAACATTGGCTACGGTCCTCGGTCAAACGACGAGGGCAATACCTGAGCTGACGCCTTTCTCTCCAAACTTCCACACCACGCCAACGAAAAGACCTCAGGATATTTAACATTCATTAGCCGTGCTACACGGTGGATCTTCCGTGGCACCATGGCTCGAAATCCCGCCTGGACAGTAACAACACTGGTCGCGTGTTTACAAGCTACCGTGACCGCAGGGGGAATTATTAAGAAGTTAGCTTAAGTAATTCAAGGGCTGAATATTTCAAAACTTGAAAGAATTTATTTTGCTTTTAAATTGTAAGTTAAGAAATTACTCCACAATTATAAATGTTTGGATTCCCGGATCTACATCAGCACTTCTTAAATTGTGGGTGGTGACCCCAAATAGAGTCGTGAATATTAAATACAGATACATAAATTTAAAGAAACATTGTTTGCAATTTTTCAATATCTATAGTTTAATGTATTGCTCTTTCTATGTAGCAATTATAACATCGTAATACTGGTTTTACATTCAACAATCTGAAATATGGTATCGAGATTTAAAAGTGATTATCTTTCATTAATTTTTTTATACTTAGAACAAATTCTAAAATTAAATTTCAATTTTCATTCATTTTTTTGTTTATGTACTCTTATTACTCCAGTTGTAAATTTCAGTACAAATCTTATTCCAACTATATATTTTGTTCAAAAATGCTTCAAAGATTAGTTAAAATAGATTTTATTATAAAATGTAAATTTGATGCAACAGTATACTCTCTTGTTAATAATAAAAATTATGAGTATTTTATTTTGATTTAACAAAAGAAGTTTTTATAGTTTATGTATTCATTTAAAACATAAATCAAGTAACATAATTTTTTTTCATGCATGGTTATGGTTAGGAAAGGAAGGGAAGTGGCTCGATTGAAATGTTTAAGCGTTAAAACGATTGAAATGCGTTGGAGTGAGAACTCCAGACTAAAAAGCGAAATAAATGTTGTTCTATTTTCTATGTTTTGAAATCAAAAAGTGAATACGCAAAATAATAATAATAATAAATTTCCAGTTTTGAACAATTTTTGTGCTTAAAACTGGGAAGGGATTTACCAAAATACACGTGTTAATTACTCGCAAGAGTCAGAAATCTGCAATTTTTAAATTTTTATTCAATGATGTTCGACTGCCTCTGTTGTTTATCGCAATTAAAAATACGTAATAGTTTGGTTGAAATGGATATATGATTGCAAGAATGTTAAGTTTCCTTATCCTGCCATTTACAGATGAAATCTAATTAATATTTCTTGCAATATACTAATAAATTGACGGATTAAATAATTAGAATCAAACAAATATAATCATATTTTTTATTCCTTCTTATTGCTTAAGACATGAAATATGTGAAAGAAAAGGAAATAAAAAATATCAGTTTCAAAATAAAATATCTAATGTTTTCATTTCTTTTTTCGTAAAAATACATTAAAATAAATTGATTTTTTTAACAAAAAAAAAGAATGTTATACTTTTTCTTATAGCCCTTATACAGACTGTAAACACTTATAAAGCAAATTTAAGAACACACATAAGACAAATAAACCCTTTTTTGTGTTTTTATCAAATTTTTAATGAATTATATAAATGTTACTTCCGTATTAAAAATCATGGGAAATTAATCGTTAGAAACTGAAAAAAGCATACATAAGGATATTTTTGCATATTTAATAAAACCCATGCCATGTATTATTTATATATTATTTACTAAAAAAGAAAAACTAAGTAAGTTTTCTGTTGAAAAAATACTATAAAATAATTAATTGCAAATGATTGATTATACAATAATTTCAAAAAAATAATTTAGATATTCGATTTCAGTTCGTGCTGCCATCTTCTGACTTTTTTGCAATTCACAAATTTTTCTTTTAACTCTGTTAACAGTGTCTAAGTTTTTCAATCATGAAATAAATTCTTGCGAAATATATAATTACTTCCTATTGTTTAAACAACATTTTCCATTTCCTTATATTTTTATTAATTTATAGTATTTGCTTTTGTCATTTAAACTTTTTATTTGACCGTGATTCATTTTTTATCAACAAGAACAAGACGTAACATAACAATATAAAATAATTCCAAAATCGAAAGTTTTAGGCAAATTTTTGCAAAGAACAGATTTAGCCATCCAAGGTGCGCTTTTTTAATAATTATTGTTAAATTACTCAATTAAATATAAGAATTAAACAACGAAATATCGATAAAAGGGCAATAATAATCTTTTCCGATATTAAAATTAAATGGAACGATAAATTATTAAATTGGGTATATTTAAGCTTAATGTAATTTAAATTAAAGGAAACGATAAGTTATTAATTTGAATATATTTAAGCTAAATGTAATTAGAATTAAAGCAAATGATAGAATTATTAAATTGAATATTATATCATCTACATGTAATTAAAATTAATGCAAACGATAAATATTATAAAATTGAATATGTTAAAGCTAAATGTAATTAAAGTTGAAGCAAACGTTAAGAAATTGAAAAGGGATCTGGAATGCCAAAAGTGATCCAACTAGAACTATAGCCCCTTGGGTGTCTAATAAAAAGTAGGATTAACTACTCCATCATTTAGATGCTCTCCTTTTATAATAAGTATAAAAAATCAATTGAATACTCTTATGGATTTACTGAATTCTTACAAAAAATTTTACTTTTTTGTTTTGATTCCAAAGCATGGAAAGTTAAGAGGAGGTATTGTTATGGTTTAATTATTAAGAAGAAAAAACCGAGATATACGGATAAAATTTATTCTACAAATTGATTGATCTCTATGTTCACAATGTTATAACTTACAGCAATTATTATTTATTTTTTCCGTCACAGGAAGTCACAGATTGAAGTAACGCGCAGTATCACAAAGCCTTAATTATTATCCAGGAATATCATAAAGTATAATAATTGCAAAAAATAAAGATAAAAACTTGATTTTTATTTATTATTCTCGAAACTTCTCTACATAGTCACCATCCAGAGTAATACATTCCTTTACATGACCTTTCAAAGGCCCTCATTGTAGAACTCAGCAGATTAAAAACTTCCCCTTATTGTGAGTTGCTTCATTCCATGGCTTTCTGAAGCCAAGCAAATCAGCATTAATAGCTGTAATTCACATCATTTTATACACAAAATTAATACGTAGAATAAATGTTATCGAGATTTCTTAGTAATAATCAAACGATTACGATACCTTTTTCATATTATGCATATATTAAGTCTTCTTTAAAATGTAAGCGTTTATTTATCTGATTTCTTTGAATGCAATATTTATACATTTTAACATACAAAATAAAAAACAATTAACTAAAAAAAATTTATCTTCAAAATTTATTTATAACAATTTATTGAAAGATCTCTAAATTTCTTTAATTTCGAAACAAAATAACATGGACGCATTCAAATTTTTCCAGCCCAGTTCTTAAAAATATCAAACAATGGATTTTAATAACCAAAAAGCAAACATTTCTTGCAATTTCTCACACAGCAATTAAAAATCAGCTTTTGTAATCCCTAAAAGTAACAATCAATTCTTGGGCTTCTTTCTAAATAAGGAAAAATTTTATCCAGATAACAATTTAATCGAAACTAAGTTGATTGAAATTTTGTCTTCATCTGATTTGAGAAAGATATTCTTAATTTTTGAAATATGGTATTGCTTATATTTTTATTAGAACGAATTTACATTATTAATGATATGTATATATAGTGTAAAGAGATAGTTCAGATTACGAATAGTATAGGTATGTGAAAAAGACGGAGATTAGAATAACGCATAAAGTAACCCTAGAATAGTTTTCTTTATTGTGAGGAGATACAGATAGATCTTCTACATGCTAAAGCTCCAATAATCAGATAGGTTTATCATTTGTGTGGTATCTATGCATGTTAAAACGCGTTAAAACAGAAGGAAATTGGAAACATCGAAATAAAACAAACTTTGTTTCAAAACGTTAAACTACCTATAGAAAAGCATAATCAACAGTTATTATTTGCATGCAAAAAACAATATTTGCATCCAGTTGGTGCATAACCCAAAGTTGTAAACAAGTGCCAAAAGAAGAAAACAATAAAAACTGTTTTCTCATACTGCTTTTAATCATCGGGACGTCATTACGTTTTGACTGAAATTAGCCTAATCAGATGACCGTTAAAAAAGCCACAATTGCATTTCACTATTGCTATGGTTTGCTATACAAGGCAAAACATGCGTAAAAATAAAAGGTTAATTTATAATGAAAATTATTATTTTAAAGTACACACACACACATATATATATATGTATGTATATATAAGATAAAGCAAATAATTTATCATTAAAAAACACAAAAGGAAGAGAACAATTAAAAAACAAATCAAATTTGAAACTAAGAGATGAATCAAATTTAAAATTAATTTGAACCAAAGAATAAATCGAATAATTCGAATACCCAACAAAACAAAACATGCATATTCAGACTGGGGACTGAATTGTGGGGTTAAACTAGTTCTATGGTACCAACCCTCCCCCAATGCATCTTGTTAGGTTAAATTGGATTACTCCAAAATTCAAGTTCTAATTCAAAGAAAAGAAACAATAAACAAAGACGAAAAATTGAATGGCGAGATATTTCAATTATTAATCATTTTCAAAAACAGAAAAAGAAATTTTTTTTAATCCAATTAAAACTTATCTATTTAAAAATATCCTTTTTAAAATTATCCGATTAAAATTATCCGATTAAAATTATCCAATTAAAAATATCCAATTAAAAATATCCAATTAAAAATATCCAATTAAAAATATCCAATTAAAAATTATTCAATTAAAAAAAATTTAAGATTTTTTTCGAAACAATAAAACATTATAATTAAATGTTTCCAGTTAAGTACCTTAAAAACTACATACCCGAACCCATGCTTTTCATCGAAATTCGATTCAAATTTCATAGTTGTAAAAGCAAACATTCAAAAGATCATATCTTTGACAAGTAATCATATAACATGACAAGTGATCTTTGACAAGTGATCATGTTATATATATATATATATGATCATATATATATTTGTGTATATATATATATATTCATCAATGAAAATTCAGCATAAAGCAAATAAACATAACATTTAAGAATGAGATCAAACTTGAAGAAAGCGATTACCAATATGAGACTTGACTTTGCAAAAAACAAAATTGGTCTTTAAAAGTGTCAAACCATACTTCGTTTTTGTCAAGGATGTTGACAAAGGCGGATGCTGACATGATCGATTAGCATCAAGGACACGTCTGTCGTGGGTGTCATTTCTCTTGTCACTCGTTTCACGTATATATGTCATTGTGAACTTCGATTTTAAAAGCATTACAATAGTTTCAAATACAGTAACGACTTTAATTTTGTTTTTATAAATTTCATGCTACTTTTTCTACACAATTGTTTGCTTAAAAATATTTTTTAATATTCTCTTTGGATTTCTAAGTCATAATTTTCATTATTTGCAAATAAATCCTTTACAAAAAAACAGATTTTGCAAGCTCATTACCTCGTACTATCATCTTCATATTCATGAAATAAATGTTGATGGAATATGATAAGAAACCTCGTCTTGGAAAAATTAGCTTATTTGAAATAATCCTAACATTTTAAATTAAAAGTAATGGAAGTACAATTTGGACATGGAGATACCTGAATATTTATGTATCTGTTTATGCAAAGAACGTCACATTTATAAGCATAAATAATTATGTATGAGCTATTGATAATACATAGCTGTATTCACATATATATAAGTCATGTACTTACCTTCGTTACACTTTGTATAAACTCTAGTGTATTTATAGCTTGAAAAATTTCACAGCTCTTATAAATATTACATTCTATACACAGAACATATTTAAAATTTCATTAAAATCAAATTTATTAAAACTTCAAGAAAAAATTTCATTTTTCAAATTCCCCCTAATTTGTATACACATATTGCGTAAAAATATGTAATTGTATATCAGAAAGAAATTACATTCACTATACAGGAAATAACCTTATTTTATTAATGTGCAAAATATCAACACAGTGGATAAAAGTAGACTCAGGACATTATCGGCAGCGACCAAAATATCGACTAGAATTCTAAGAAATCATATTTTGAGAAAAATAAGATACAGATATTTTTCTCTATGGCGTAGATGTGTTTATTTATAATTTTAAAATTCAATTTTTTAAAGTTCTATGTATCAAATTCTAATGAGTAATACTGAAGGAATCAAAGGAGATTCTTCTATTTTTAACAACAAAATCAAACGATACAAAATTTTAAACATTTTTGAGCCTTTGTCACGTTAAAAAATTCGAATAACACTTTATTGAAAATACGTTGGAGGTGTATGCAAGACTAATACTATCATAACTGAAACCTATTTTGTTATTATCCATTTAAAAACAGTACAATACATAATCGCTTTGACTTTATATTAATTCTTGAGAAACAAGAGCAATGTTCAAGTGTCTGCCACATGTTATCTGTTAAACATATTTATATTTGCTAGATAACTAATTAGATACATATTTATTTTATGTTAAATATAAGATGCTTACTCGAGACTGTTATCTAGTAATTATACTTAACAAATATGCCCAGCAATTAGCTTACAAATTATTCTACTCCAATTTTTAAGCGGAAAAATTAAATTTTTATTCCATTTCAGTTTTCTTAAAATAGAAGCTATTAAGAAATCGTTCGTATAAACTCTGTTACCTTATTACATTACCTATTTTTTCATTTCTTTAATTAGAAAAATATTAAGCAGAAATAACAGGTCAATAGAAAAGTCCCCGGCCTACCATAGTAAAACACATTTTTTTGACAAAATTAGTTTTTTTTATTCAACATAATTCCCTTCAAGGGTGATACACTGATTATAGCGAGCCTCCAACTTTTCGATACCATTTTTGTAGTACGATTTGTCCTTTGCTTTAAAATAGGCATCAGTTTCGGCGATCGCCTCTTCATTCGACGAAAATTTCTTCCCAGCGAGTATTCTTTTGAGATCTGAGAACAGGAAATAGTCGCTGGGGGCCAGATCTGGAGAATACGGTGGATGAGGAAGCAATTCGAAACCCAATTCCTAGATTTTTGCCATCGCTTTCACTGACTTGTGACACGGTGCATTGTCTTGGTGAAGCAGCACTTTCGTTTTCTTCAAATGTGGCCATTTTTCGGCGATTTCGTCCTTCAAACGGTCCAATAACGCTATGCAATAGTCGCTGTTGATGGTCCTTCCTTTTTCAAGGTAGTCAATGAAAATTATTCCATGCGCATCCCAAAATACAGACGCCATAACCTTGCCAGCCGACTGTTGCGTTTTCCCACGCTTTGGAGCGGGTTCATCGTGTGCAGTCCACACGGATGACTGTCGATTGGACTTCGGAGTGAAATGATGGAACCATGTTTCATCCATTGTCACATATCGACGCAAAAACTCAGGTTTATTACGCTTGATCCTCTTCAAACACTGCTCCGAATCATCAACTCGTCGTTATTTTTGGTCAAAAGTGAGCTCCGGCGCGGCACCCACTTTGCACAGAGCTTTCTCATACCCAAATATTCGTGAATGATATGCTGTACACGTTTAGTTGATATCTTTAGAGTGTCTGCTATTTCTTTCAATTTCAATTTACGGTCATTCAATATCATTTTGTGGATTTTTTTTAAAGTTTTCGTCGGTAACAACCTCTTTTGGGCGTTCACCGTCTTCGGTGCTCATTTCACCACGTCTAAACTTAGCATACCAATCCTTGATGGTTGATTTTCCTGGGGCAGTGTCCGGCATCAAGCCAAGTTTTTACTTCAACTGTATTTTTTCCCTTCAAAAAGCAATATTTTATCAACACGCGAAATTCCTTTTTATCCATTTTTTTCACAATAACAAAAGTTGCTTCACTCAAAATGCTATAATTCACAAACTAATGATCCGACAGTTGTCAAATTTATACACGCATCTTTTGAGGGTTAGGGCTAACTAAAAAACATATGGATTTAATTCTAGTAGAGCCATCTATGTGTCAGACCGGGGACTTTTCAATTGACCTGTTATGAATAAAATGCAATGCCATGCATCGCAGCTTGTTTATTAGATTCGTTTGTCTCAATTGACATGTCCATAAAGCACTACAAGTAATAGTGGAGGTGCAGCAAGTGTAGTATTCGCTGTCAACAAGATAAATATGTGGAAGTCTACGCCAGGACGAAATCAGAAACACTAAACGTTGTTTCTAAACTAAAAGACTAAATATAGGACTCCGAGAATTTTATTTTATATTTTGTATCTCTATTTTTATAATACATGGTATTTGTATTTCGAAATACATAGGCAAAATTTGAGGGGTGACAGAAAACGTCTAAAAAAGGAATTTTTACTATAAAATGAACAGGAGGAGAGAAAGCAGTGAACCGTTAGACGGCGCTGTAATGGAAAGCATAAATCGCAAGTTTTTTTTTTTTTTTTTCTACCTTGGATTTCAGGAAGCATGTCGACGTAGTGTAAGAACCGCTTGCTTTCCATTCATGCATTGTACGGTAAAAATTGCTTATTCAGGTATTTTCTATCATCTCTTAAATTTTTGCCCATGAGTTTCGAAATACCTTGTATAATTGATTGTTTTGCTTTGAAAACCTATTTATATGTTATTTAACACAAACAATCTATAAGAGTAATTTTTTTCTTGCGTATTTCGTAATGTAATGGAGTATAAAATAAAACTTTGAATAAACTCACTCTTTGAATCTTTGCAAATTATCATTTTTAAGTGTTTATTTTAAACAAGCCAAATTTTGTATGGAATTAACCTTGAACATTTTTGATTTTTCATCATATTTCTACTTAATTGTGATACATGTGCCATACAGTTCCTTTCATAAAAGATAAACTATATGGTATTTATCAAAATTTCGGAAAAATAATTATATAGTAGTATTAAAACTAAATCTCAGTAAAGTTTGCTTAAACTATTAACTTTTACTACCCTGACCCAATTCACTCAGAAAGCTTAGAAAACCTACTATATTGTAACTAAAATTTTATATTTTTATCTGTTTATATCCCTACCCCTCCCTTAGACTTCTGAAATCCACTTCATTTTTTTGCTTCCTCCTCTCGTCCAATTACTTGGAAACACAATTATACTGAATTTGAAGCACAAAAATTATAGCGTAATCCCTATAACGTACATGTTAATTGTTATACGAATTTATTACATAAAGATGAACAATAGCATAAATCTTTTTATAATTAAATACGTAAAGATATATACTCAGTTGATTACTAAAGAAATTGTAGCTGTTAAATAATAAAGAATTTTGATAAGTTAAGTCTTTTATTAGCATTTTCTCACTACAAAAGTAGTTTGCAAAATACTTTTATGATTGTGGTATAAATACGATCCACAAAACAAGTACTTTAAAAAACGCCTACTTTGACCATTTTATGGTTGCAGTAATTATTTACAGGATAATGTGGATATATATGAAGCTTCTTTCCTCAAAACATATATATCTCAGGGATATTTGTTGCTCCTTAAAAATCATTTAGATGTAAGGTTTTCGCAGATGTAATGAATAGATTTGGAGAAGATGTGGTTGTTTCAATTACCGGCTTCATATGTCGAGAATTTGGTACCTGATTTTACCGCATATAGCATCATGCTAGGTAATGGAGGTCATTGTGTATGGAAATTTAAATTGTCTTCAAAGTCCTTACTTGGAAATATAAAGAAATGTAATGTATATTAATTATCAATCATCAGCTTTCCCTCTTGGTTGAAATTCATAGTAATGTTGTCTGCCGCCTAAAGGGTCTCAAGTATCTTAAAATTCAAAATTTTCGAATTTTAGTGCTAATTTTTTCCTGAAAAGTTTGGAGGCAAAATATTAAAGTAACTACTAAAACTTCTAGAGTTATTGAGAAAATAATTAAACTTTTGTTTAATTATTTATTTATTTGTTATTTTTGAAACTTCATTTTTCTCTAAACAAAACATTTTAACTTACATGCAGTATTTCTGAGAAACTATTGATCATATTAGCCTTTAAATTTCGTATACGTATTTAAAATAAATTTTTTACTACTTATACACCAATTTTTAGACTAATTATTACCAGAAACATTTTATTGGAATTTTAATTGGATTTCTTTCTTAAAATTTCATAAATTTCTAAATTGAAATTTTTTTCTCTACATTTTTCAAAAATTTGTATAACTTCAAAATTAAACATTTTCTATAAAATAACATTACTTTATACATTTTGAGCAAAGTTATACTTTAGAATCTTGCGCGAAATTAAATACTGATTTTCGTAATTTTGAAAAAGTGTCTAATTTATATTTCTTTGCAACTTTTTTTAAAAATTTTCTTTCAAATTACATGAAAATATGGGAATTAATATAAATCTATATGATTATTATACGGTAAGTGTCAAGTTTCTGCTTTGTTTCATTGGTAGGTTATATTTCTCATTCACGTTTAATATTTAAGAACTCTGAGACACCTTAATAACTGTATAAATCGTTCTATTGAAAAGTTACAAAAATAAACGAATAAATACTTTACTTTTCGTGCTGACCAAAAAGCCTAACACTTGTTGCATCAGAAATTTATTTAACTTTCCTAACTAATAAATGTAATCGACCCATTTCCATATTGCGTCCATGATAACTCATTTAATATTGATTAATTGTCTTTCAATTGCATATGCAAAGAAGAAACTAGGAAATTTTTCCTGTGTGTTAATTCTATTATATACTATTTTTTTTTATTTCCAATGCAGCGGGCGATACAGACATTACGCTGAACAGAGATCAAAAGAATACAATATATAAAGACAAAAATCAAACACAAGAACATAAAAAAGGAGTAAAACATGAGAAACGTATAAAATCAAGAAATTAAATTATTCACAAAGAGTCTCTGGCCTGCCAATATCGTGAATAGATACAGTTCTTCGTCAGAGCAGAACAGACTGAGAGATGATTATCAACCATCGCCACACCACTGCAGCAGAGAGGGCATACTAGACTATCCACTATCTGAAATCGGCAAAGATGAGCATGTAAACAATCACACCCAGTCATGAGCTGGTTACAGATACAGGGAGCTTCTTGGACAATCGGGGAGATTAAAGATGTCATTTCTCCACGATTTCTCTTTCGTCCGTTCTTTCAATGATGACATGTACGTTGTCTAAAGCGTTTTATTGATCATTGAAAAGGCGGACATATGGCTAATTAGGTTATATGGGGGACAAATTAACCAAACAACCTTTTTTTGGTCAACCCATCCGCTTTTTCATTGCCGGGGATGCCACAGGGGGATGGGATCCAATATAAGACAATCTTTTATATGTTTCGCACATATTTTCCATTAAACATTACGGACAATGTCTACATTGAATTACGGGCATAGAGATAGAGGCTTGAGAGCAGTTTGCAATGGCCAAAATCGCAGCTTTTGAATCTAAGAACATGACAGCCTGATGGAAAAGAGAAGGACGAGAACTTAAGGCTCCCGTCTACCCGCCATTTTGATTTCGTGGACGTAATGTTAATCCTATGGAATTTCGACTTTAATTCTCACATTTTTACTATTTGTTCTATTTGAGTGCAATACAGTGCATCTGAAAGAGCAAAAAATAATGAAGGCTTCTGTGGAATTACATTTTCCCTACGGCTTTTAAAAATATTTAAAAATATTTTTTTTAAAGAATGGAAAACTCGCAAACGAAACATTAAAATAAGAATACAAATATTTTTAAAATTCGTAGGAAAAAAAATAGTTCCACAGAAGCATTCGTTATTTTTTGCTCTTTCAAATGCACTTTGTTGCATTGAAATAGAACAAATAGTAAAGATGTGAGACTAAAAGTCGAAATTCCATAGGATGAATATTATGTCCACGAAATCAAAATGGCAGATAGATGGGAGTCTTAAATGAGTCCCAACCACTTTAATTTCCTCCACCTCACCATCAGAAGCGGACATGGCAGTTTCCAACGAAAGCGAAAGATAGTAACATAAATGTTCACAATAAACACCAGCACCAGCCACACAATTCAACTCATATATATATATATATATATATATATATATATATATATATATATATATATATAAGCCCAGAACAATTCTGGGCTTTTAAGACTGGTCTCATAAGGTCCAGATGATATAATATTTTACTAATTACTTGTTACTGTGAACTGTCTCACAGCTTGTCAAACACTTCCTCGATCAGCCAGATCTCTCTCCAATCGAGCATGTCTGGGATATGATGAGAAGGCATCTGCATCTACTAAAGAATATTGATGACCTAGCTCTACAATTGTAGCGAATTTGGAAAGAAATACCGCAGGAGACCATCAGGTAGTTTTATCACTCTATGCCACGTCGTGTGGCAGCTTGCACCCAGGCTATAGGTGGGTCAACACCTTATTGAGCTCGTTACTTTCTAACTATATAACTCTGAAATCAATCAATTAATATTTCTGAAATTTTAATCATTTTGTATTCTGTACATAATTTTCCTTTCTGCCAATTTTTGTCTCCCTCTTAGTGCGTTCGTTTCTTTCTCTTCTTAGTGCGTTCGTTTTTTGTTATAGAGTATACTTGACCTAGCAATAAATGCGCGTTTGTTTTTATGCATATAAATTCTTAATACAATTAAAATAAACTATGCAAAATGTGCCCTTCTCTAAATGGGAAACATCTGACTAAACTTTACAAAAGTATTAGGATGAAAAAATATATAAGTAAGTACTAGAAATAATAATGAAGAAATTACCAATTGCAGCAGGTGAAAACCAGATTTCCTATTGTTTATATTACTCGTTCAGAATACCTAAGAGGGTAATATAAACTGAAAACACGAAACTGAAATATAAGAAACTGAAAACACGAACAAGATGTACTTCATTATTCCTAACCGAGAGCATGTAACTGTGGTCTGTAAATCCTGTTCGTGGTACAAAATGTACCAAAAATAATGAATGTAAAGAATAATAATTATAACTAAATTGTTATATTACATCTTAAAATTTAAAATTCTTATGATCGCGCTTATGCAAACAAAAGTTTGTTTTTATTTGCGTCGCACTAGAAGAAACACGAGGGCTTTTTGCGACAGACTTCGTAATTTTGAACGTCGGTCAAACGATGAGGACAACACCTGAGCTGACCCCTTCCTCTCCTAACTTTCACACCATACATACGGGAGGACCTTAAGCCTCGACAGATTTAACGTGCATCAGACTCGGCTACAAGGAGGGTCTTTAGTGGCTTCAAGACTCGTATTCATGACTCGACGAAAACGGCCGGCCGTGAGTCTGCGACCATGACCCTTAGGCTACCATGGCCACATGCAAACAAAATATTGAACGGAAAAAGGGAATGAGTAACGGTGGAGTTTAATGGCGCAAGAGCCAGATATGGCTTTGCTAAGCCAATAAAGGTGCAACTGTGATCTAGATGTTTGAAAAAATAGAAAAAAAGATAAAATATTGACTGACAAAAAGGAGAGTCGAAAATAAAGAAAGACCACTGGGGTATTAGGGGTCACTTCACCCATGTTCATCAAATATAGTAAGCCCGTAGGTATGAAAAATATCCCTAGGTGCCTCGGTTCTGAGATCACGAGATACCCATGCCTACGTAAGAAGGTAAGCCTTCGAGAGCACGGAGAAGGGAAATAATGAAAAAAAGCTGAGTGGTGGGAAAGACCAAAATGTGTTCTCACATCTAAAAATACTAAATAAATGAAATAAATAAAACCTGTCAAAACAAAAGCAAAACTTTTTCCAGCAAAGTAAAATTTTGAGAGTTACGTTAAATATATGCTATCTCTATTTTCAGTTGATTTTTATAGATGTTCAAGATAATGAATAATCACTTTTAGGATATTTAAGAAAACTAAGTGCCTTTGAGAGAATGTGAGCATTGTTTCAAAGAATATTTTTCTAGAAGGCAATCTTTACTCTGATTAATGGTCTTGGATTAAGATCTCGCTAATCACAAAAGTTGATTTCTTCTGAAAGGTTTAACATTCTATCAATGCTATGATTAAAAATACTGTTCTAAATTACCCTAATTTGACATTAGAAGTCTTTTAAAATTAGATCAAATGCAAATACTATTATGATTGCTAAATAACTTATTGCAATCTTTCAGATAAATTTAGAAGATTATTAATAGATGTAGTTAATATTTAAAAAACAAAGTGTGGAAAGGTGTCGACCTATATTATAACATTTAATGGCCGGTGGTAAAAATGTAAGAAAAATAAACTTTTGACCAAAAATAACGATATAAAATGCATTGGCAGGATAAAAATGCCAGTAAGTTAAAACCATGAGCATGATTCAGTACAATTTCTCCTCTCATATGGCATATAAAACGATAGATTATCTTTTTATGAACTTGGTAATAAGTACCTGAAAAACGTGGATCTGGCCTGAAATATTTCACATAAATGATGATTAATTTTATTGAAAATGTTGAATTATAATAATGATATAGTCAATGTAAATATTACATGCAACATATTTTTCATATTTGAAGTGGTATGACAAATTGAAGTATTGAGAACAAATTACAGTCTATAAAAATTCAGTGTGAAACTCATTTTTATAACCAAATAATTGAGAACTACATCTTCAAAATATATAAATAGTTAAATGTACAAACCACACAATACAATATAAGGAAGTTAATAATTCTATGAGTAATGAAAAAGCTATTTTAGAAGTTGCTAATACAGATTCAGGAAACGAAATTAACAACCTATAAAACCAAATCATCTTGATCCATAAGTAAATGTGGATTATTGACTAGCACCCATTAAATGGTGTACAGTACTTTGATGCGGTTGAAAGTACCTTTATGTGGTATTTTTATCTCAGGCGAATACTTACAATTAAATAAAATGTCTAATGATGATTAAATTCTAAACTAATTTAAGTGAAATTTTTATATAGATAATTTGGAAGAAATGTAACTTTATACCTTACTAATATATGCCTGACATTGCTACATAAACTATATATAACCTCAGCCTAGTAGTTTTTAAATTACAGCATTGTGGGGTTGAAAAAGACTGTAATATAAAATAACCAGAACACGTACTTGTCCGTGGATTAAAGCAGATTGATTTTAAATTTGATGTTGTCAATAAAAAGGATGTATTTTTATTAATTTTGTTACTGTAGTTACAAAAATACTATTGAATAATCACAATGCAATAAATCAATCAGGATACAAATTCGTAGGTAAAAATAGGGGCAAATGAATTTAAACTCACTTAGTAATTTGCAACACAGAAATATAGAACAATTTTACTGAATTGATATTTCTTTATATAACTTTATATTTTATAATTTTTGATTTGACAAAGAATTTTTAAAATAGAGTGTTATAATTTTAGTTGAATCTTTGTTACTTTATAATAATGATTAGATTAGTTTTAATAATTTATATATTATTAAACAAGTATACTTTTGTTTCTCGATCTTTAAAGAGGAATTTGGTATTTTAGTGCATAAATTTAATCTAGCAATACGTAACTTCCAGCTACAACAT
>BMAW01116468.1:94257-109802 GCA_019974015.1 Nephila pilipes | reverse complement strand
CTTTTATGTACATGGATGTTGTTTATATTAATTTTGTTACCTTATGTGTACATAAAGAATAACTACAATGCAATAAATCAATCAGGATACAATTTGTAGGTAAAAATAGGGGCAAATGAATTTAAACTCACTTAGGGATTACATTTAACAACACAAGAACAATTTTACTGAATCTGATATTTTATATAACTTTATATTTATATTATTTATGAGAACAAAGAATTTTTAAAATAGAGTGTTATAATTTTAGTTGAATTCTTTTATAACAATGATTAGATTAGTTTTAATAATTTTATATTATTAAACAAAGTACTTTTGTTTCTCGACTTTAAAGAGGAATTTGGTATTTTAGTGCATAATTCTAATCTCTACGGCAACGAATTACTTTCAAGATTAAAAATATAAATCAACAACTTAACTGTAGAAGTACACATTGAAATTACTTACGAGAAAATGTTTATTCTTTTAAATGCAGTACTTCAGGATGGATAATACCATCAGCACTTATAAATCTTCGGTCTTTACTGAATTTCAAAGCCCTTGTCAAAACCTCATTTCCTGTTTTAGAAGTTTTTCTTTCGCTGATTTTGACATCTTTTATTGACGAAGACGGCTCAAGAAATCGTTGAAGTTCGTTGTCCGCTGCTGTCCGACCATTTTCAAGCCTGTGCAGCTCCCAAAGGAAGCGAACCGTTTAGTTTATGCAGTTGCTGAAAGGTTCATAGCCACTGAGATCTCTCAAAGCTGATTGCTGCGGTTTTCCCGAATGGAGGGGGAAGAAGCTCAATTTGACGAAAATCTAGAAGGGAAATATTAAGTTCATCATAAGTTTAGACCTATATGTGTAATTTTGAATATTTAATTAGGAAGAACATGAGAATTTTGCTTTTAGAGAATTAAATTTCGATTTTGCTTAAAATTTAGAATATGAGAGGAATTATCTCATGCGGATAGGACCACTCTAAATGGAGTAAAATAGGAAAAGTATGCAAGTTTTTCTAATTAAAATAAGATATATGAATGGTGACAAAATTCCTGAAATGTGTGACCATTTTAAATTTTTGGACTTGTCCGTTATTGTTATCAATTATAGAAAATTAACAAGCATGAAAACGTTTTCACCATGCAATATATCATTCTCGCTCTCTTTCCTGAAAGCTTTACAGTTTAACTTAGTCTTACATTTTAAAATGTTTGGGATATTTCCTGTTATCTATATACTAACAATCATTATAAATACTTAAATAATAAATTTCCAAGGGTTTTAGAAAATCGATTGCATATTGAAGAAAATAGTTTAAAATGGTAATCTAAAAAGGTAGATGTTTTCTTAATGAAGTGAAATAAAATCAGTGAAGTCCTCGATTTCCTATATTTTTCATTCTAGCCGGTTTCTGACATTTTCCTTGATTTTCTATTTTCTTTATTTTGAATATTTGTTATCTTGTTTTCTTTTACTTCTTAGTTAGTGTAAAATATTTAGTTCAAATGAGTGATTCGAACTTATGCAATGCTCTTTTTAAGTATAGATCACTCACCCAGCACATTTTTGCTTATGAATGTGTGAGATTATACCTTCAAACAACATTGACAAAAATACAAATGGTTACATAAATTGTTTACTTCACAGACATCACATTATCCAGTTATTCTTTCTAAACAATACTAACATCAGTCAAAAAGTATATAGAGGGTATCAAGAAAGCTAGAAGTATCCCTATTTTATTTTAATCTGTCACATAAAGAAACTAGTCTTGAATAGCACAGTGCTATTTACTTTGTTCTCCTCGCCAGATATTTCCTTGTCATCTACTAGTAGACCAAAGAATCACAAAAGATGTGCTCTGATGATCAACTCAGTTTTGGCTATTGAAACGTCATTTCAAGAAAGCAAACATTGTCTTCCTAGATGTTTTTAAGCGGTTGGGAATGGAAACAGAAGACAAAGTCTGAACTATACAGAAAAGGCTGCAAATTTCTTCAGTGCCAGATTCAAAGAAGCTGTTGCTATCATGTAGCTGTGTATGGTTTTCTGCACAAACAAAAAAGTTGACAGTAAATTAGGCCCTGACCCAACGAATATCCTCTAGTTTCTCTTTACCAGATCGTATACCTCAATCAGACAGGATTTTAAGTTGGCCTTTTTGTAGCTTCCACACCCCAAGACGAGATTAGAAATGGTCTTCCTAATTGGATATAACCTCATTTAGCTCACTCAAACGAATGCTGCTCATTAAATGATTAACACTATTCAGTTACGTCGACAAATAAATGTATAGGAACCTTGCATTATATTACATACTGGCGTTTATTGGGTTTGGAAATACATATAACTGATTGAATAAAAAAGAAACTTACACTTTGATATAACCTCTGTCTATTAAGTAATATATCTCTCTCAGCGATGAAAATGACTTATACATTTCAAATACCAGTATCCTAAAAACGAACGAAAAAGTGGCAACGAATAGTTGAATGATATTCTTTAGAATCAACGAACGGAAGGTCATCAACCAAATTAGGTGAACCTTGTTGTTCGCTCATAAAACAGTCACAAATCAAATTTGCTTATTTTATCTGAAGCAAAAGTAGAGCCATTAACAAAGTCAGCTCCTTCAATCCCACGAATTAGTAAAATGATTTTCTCCTGCACGTGAGATCTACCACTGCCTTTATTGTTAACGTTCTCAAACTATTCATGACGTCAGAACTCGTTCTATTATTACAAGTAACTTTCGAGTGAGAAGACTAAACAAAACAGAATTTAAATTGTCCAGTCTATTTGACATACAATGATATTTGTATTTGCGAAAATGAGACCAAGAACATGTTTTTGAACAATGAATTGTCTTCAATTTTTATGATTCTACAGTTATCAACGTTTATTTAACAGATGTAAATAATGGAAGATTAATTATAATGACTGAATCTATGAAACCTAATTTAGCTCATGGATAATGGATTTATTCGAAATAGCGATATAATCTTTAAAAATATGCTTGGACAATTTCCATTTTACCTCAGCTATCTTAAAATCAATTAATAGTCATAGTTCATCTAAAATGAAAATACGTCAGCACAAACAATAGCTTATTAAACCCAAAAGAATAGCGGAAGATTGCTCTCTCGCAGAGATTGAGAAATTAATTCTGGGAGAGGATACATTCATCGCATAAAATGAAATACCTTTTACGAAGTACACTGATAAACTTCTAAAAGAATAATCTTAAATGATTGTTTCTCCCTTTAAATTGTCGGGATGTTGACAGCCAGATCTATCGTGTAAGACGATTTCAACCCGTTAAAGGAATATACGAGATGGGCATTTCCAAGACCACTTAAGCAGCCGACTTTTTATCTGTCTGGAAGAAAAGAATGTCTTGTAATTTTCTAATGAAACTGTTAGTCACCTCTCTGTAACTAAAGACTGAACCAGAACATTACACATGCTTAAAGATTTAATTATTCTTGCATTCTAATGAATAAATATTTTCTCTTATCCATGTAAAAATTGAAATAGAGGAAAAAGTATATTTTATGCTGAAACATCTATAATATTATAATAAAGAATTATCCTCTTTAACTCAGCAAAATTCTTGGGGGAACGTGTGGCCTTGACATCCTCCCTGAACTTCATTGCTCTTAAGCCACTCTTAATTCAGCTCAACCTAGTTTGTGTTTAATAATAAAGCCTTAGTTCAAATCCCTCGTCAAGTTGAAAGCTCTCTCTCGGATTCTGCCATGATTGACCCACCACTTCTCTGATCATGAGCCTACTTCAATAATTCATCAACATAGATTACATTGGTTCAATCCCACTTATAAACATCTATCATCCATCTCTTCTTCACTCTCTTTTACTCTTTCCTTTCCTGAGTTCTATTTCACTTATACGTCACTATCTCTAATTCAATTCACACTTCTGGACTCTTTTCACTTGCATTTATCTGCTATCCAAGTCAAATGTCAGGAAAAGTTTTGATAATTATATGCAATCAAATATCAAAATTCCTCCGAGGTATGAAAATGTGAGACTAACCGCCATCATCTTTGAATTCATGGATTAATAAATTTTCAAGACGCGTAATTACTTATCTTGTAAAATAGGTTCACATGTTGCAGATCCCATATTGTATAGTAGTTGCATGAATATCTAAAATACAGGCAGGTTTAATAAAGAGCAAAGAACTAAATACGTTTACATATGATATGAATGAATGATATTTTCACTATATCAGTTTTAATATCTGTTAAACAGACAAAGTTACACCAATTCAAATTAAAAATTCTTGTACGCTATCTCTATACCTCCATCATAAACTAGGATAATACATCAGAAAATCTAGTCAAAAATACTTTCTGGCTTCTATCCTCGATCTTTAGGCATCTATTTCTAATTAAATCAATTATTCAAGAGGAATAGACTACTTTCTATTTTACATATTTTATAGTCGAATAAAACAAAATATCATGCTTAAAACTAAAATCGTAGCAAAATAGTTATTACACTGAGAATTAAAACGTACTTTTGTTGATTAGATTGACATATTCTAGTTTAGTACCAAACATAAAGAACAACAATGAAAATATTGTTCATTAATACATCTTTATAAGCAAAGCCTAATGAAACGCAGAGCCTGAACATGATTTAAAACAAAGTTTTCCAAAGAAACAGATTCAGTATTGCTACCCAGACGTTATTTATTACAACGTTTTCTGAATCACTCTGTGTATGTGCATCAAATTTTCGATCAATTAACAACTTCCCATCAGCTGGAGCTTTGAAATTTTGAAATCACGTACTCACAAACAACTTAGACGTGTTGATCAGAGTTTTACTCATATTTTAACATAAGTGCAGCTTAGCCACACACTGGCGTTGATTTGAATACCATGCCAAACTTGGCGATTTTTGGCTGTCTATGATCCGCTTCTCGGAATTTACGCAACATCTGGGAAAAATACCGCCAAAATAATTCTGTCTCCAGAGTGTTTAGACATTGAACACATTCTCAACATTTTCTCCTGGATAATGAATTTAGATAGTAGTTTTAACGTTGTTGATTTCATATTCCTTGGTGTCGATGCATGTAATGCTACTTTCAGTGTGTACCAAATGGTGTCACTTACTTGTAACCACTGTCCCATCAAGTAGGCTCTAAATTTTGAACCGTTTCATTTCTCACCAACAATCAATGATTTATATATTAGGTTTTAGCTTAATATTTTTATAATTTTTAATAAACTTTTCCACCAGTATAAAAGTTGGTTTCTATTTAAATATTTTCAAGATAATTTGTTATGATACTTTTGACAGACACAAACAAAAAGTAAACGTTATGTTAATATCAAACAAATAGCATGTAATATGCTGTATGACTAAAAATTAAATACCTTTATAAGTAAATATTTTAGAATATTTCTGATCTCTTTAGCTACTCCAAAAACATAATGAAGAATCTAAGACCTTGAAAGATAAAATTAATCTTTAATTTTCCATTTATTCAATTTATACTCTTAAAACAAATATCAGTATTACTGCTCACGAGGCTGTGTTCTAATTCCACCAGACTGAGTGGATTTAATGACCCTAGTAAGAGACATAAAAGTAAGAAAATTATATGCTAAACATAGTGTGATAGGAAATTGAGATAGCCTCATTAAAAAATTATCGAAACGTTCTGTATTACAAACCCATATTTAATCTATTCAAATAAGTCTACATAAAATGTCACATCTTCACGTTTATTACTGAATGCTGTCTTAGTTAACTTCTAATAGCACTAATGAGAACACTTTTCTGAATACAACATCAAAATTGTTCCAATGACTTCATGTGTGATATAACTCAAAGCTTAAAACATACCGTTTCACCAAACTGTTAAAATAGCCTTCTAGGACAAATAAACACCATGAAGCAATCTTTCGAACAATTGAAGAAAGGAATGATAATGGTTCTAGGAATTCAGTAATCAGAAGGAATAAATTATTATTTCTAACAAAGTAATAAATATTGTTGGAGAAGAATTGTTGTTCCCGAAGATAATATCCTATATTAAAGGCATTTGGTTCGAGTAGATTGATGTTGTTTTATTTGAAAAGATCTTCCGAAAGGATATGAGTGACCGCTGTACTCTGAGTGATCTGTGACTCGATGGATGGTGTTATTGTCAGAGTCGTGGCTTTCGAGCCCTGACTGCCACTGGAAGATCCTGCCAAATGTGATGACGCTGATCAACCGGATAACAGCTGAGGTCCTCCCATCGATTGGATAAGAGGTTCAGCCTGGCAGTGTGAGCTTACATCGCTCACGTGACCGTGGGTTTCAACAATTTGTCCGTAACGTGTTACTTCGAAGTGCGATGAAGGCGAACGCAAATAAAGAGATCATAAAATAAAGAGTATTTCTTCTTAGATATCTCTTTCTGAAGTGTGTGGCTTCTTCAGCACTGAAAAGTAAATGAAATTGCATTAGATAATTAAGAACAGTATTAATGATATGCTGCTAGTTGTTTACTCATTTTTACTTTTGTTGGAAAAATAATTAAAGAGTGAGCCCATAATTATTATAATAATGATAGTTAAGTTTAGTTGAAATTATTGTTCCAATCAACATATTCTTAGATCATTCTAATGAGAGGTAATTACGACCTGAAACTACTTCATATTTCATTTTTGATGTTGAAATATGGTGAAATCTTTGATTATATAAATGACTTAGATGAATTGATTGAAGGTGGAAGAATCGAATGAATTTAAGAAGAAAAATATGCGTAATCATACGAAAAATCCGTGGTGGTTGATTCTAAAATGCAGTTTGAGACCGATCTATTTTCAAATCTGTTTCATAATTCAGTGCTGATATTTCACATAATAGAATGAGATATTTTCTATACAGTGATATACATTTAATGTCGACTACACACTATTCTCGAAATTTTATAGCACAACATTTTATTAAAAAGATAACTATATTTTTTTAAAATGTTTTACCTAATCATTTTGGAACTATAATTATGTTGATATAGAACGTATGTTATAAACAGTGGCAAATTCTTAAAATTATAAAAGACAAGGCCCTAAAGCAAGACGTATCCAAAGGCAATACATGCCGTAACATGGTAGTTAAGACCGATTAAGCCACAAACACATCCAATAAATAAAAATATAGATGATGGGAGAAACATCTTAGAATTAACAAGTAGAAATCTTCAATGCCAGCAAGTTACCAATGGAACGTTTTGAGGCTCAACATGAATGCTACTACAGCAAACAAGAAACTTTACATAGCTATCTTCAAGAAAGACAAGATTCCAGTTACTATTTTATTTTCTAGAACAATGATCTTCAATCTACTATTATACTTAATTATTAAGACACTACCATATCACAACCAACTTCTGCATTTCATCTTCACAGAAACCACCGATACATTACACTGCAGCTCATATCATCAAGACTGCAAGGTGCCAGGCTCAAATTCTTTCTGAGATGGAACAAGTGGTAATATTGAGCGCCCCATCACTTCTGCCGGCCACCGTCTCACTTTCTTCTGGAGATCACTATCTCAAAGTTCCTTTATTTTGACTAATGCCATTTGCCTTAGAGGCCACTGCATCCAATGCTCACAATTCGTGTAGCATCAGTCCAGAAACTTTTCATGAATGTAGCGAAAATTGATAAAATAGCTTTAGAATCGATACGATTGCATTTATTTTCAAATGAGAGCAACTTGACACATTCCGAAATATTTTCTCCCTCAACCTTCAAAAGCAAATTTAAAATGATTGTCTCAGGATATTCCAAATGGTTCTCAACTGGTTTCTCTGATTTTGATTCTACACCATAATCAATCGCAAAATTTTATCAGTCATCCTGGAGTAGTAACTTGCACTGAATATCCCTTACTACGCCCATCTTGAGGATGGGCGCACACGTTTGAACTCATATTGAAGAAATTATTGTACTAAAACACAGGAGAAGGTATATGCGAACTTCATCCAAATCAAGCCAATGTTAAGCCTTTAAAACTAAGTGTTGAATATCCGCTGAAAGCTTCCTTCATTTTATCAAGTAAATACAAGTGTCTTGCTTAAATTGATAAGAAATTGAAACTGTTGATGGAAACAACGAGACGTGGCAGCTTCTATTTATCGTAATTTTACTAAAACAAACCATTTCCATGTTATGTCAGCCTTGATTTCTACACTCATTGAACGAGATTCTAATGTGTAATATTCATAATGATGATACCATTATCTGAAGATGACTTATTTACAGCGATTGTGCAGACACTTAAGAAATTAAAAATGCAAATAGTGGGATTCGATCCAACAAGGCTCAATTCCTAGTGAGGTTGTGTTTGTGAATTATTTCTGTAAACGGTTTTTATGGCGAGACTCTGATCTGTGTCACCCAAATTTAGTGACATGTCTTCTATGCAACGTCTTCTTTCCCTGAAGGAAACAATGCTGAGATAAATAACAGCAACGCCTCTGGTGGTGACGTTCTATATTCGTCTGGGCGATAAGCTGGCAGTGATTTCAGCAACCATATATAGTGTGTATGTGTGTGTATGTGTGTGCAAGGCCATATAAAGAATTTATAAATCCAGGATGCAACACACTCTAATTTAGAAGACATACCAAAATTCCTATCACACTTTTCTATTTTTAAAATCAGGTAGAGATTGTCTCACAGAGATCTTCATCACATTCTGCAAGCACGTCTATCAAAACCATATGAGCCACTTTGCTGATCTTCTGCTTAAAACATTTGCTTCCAAATATATGTAAACCCGACGCCAAAGGAGAGAACATTTTCCCAAATTCCTTCATAAATTTTTCAGTAGTGAAATGCAACACAATTATGCACAGAAATAAAACATTTATTTCATGTTGCCTGTTGTCCAATTAGCATCTCCTGTGCATGCATCAATGTCGATGAGATAAGAGAGCAAATGAATTACCCTCAATCTTCAACTTCAGCACCTGCACTCCCTGATGTTCTAATCTTAGCAAAACATATTTCAACATTTTCTGTTTTTCCTAACTAGGAGAAATGATAACAATTGTCATCGCCACTTCCTTGTAACAGCATAGTTTCAATGGAAGACCATGCCAGAATGACATTTTGATTCAAGGTGGACTTTCTGGACTGTCTGCCAAAACCCTGGTTGATGTAGTCTATGGGCTGCTGCATTTGTCCACTCCCATAAGTACTCTTCATTTGACTACGAACAAAGAGGTAGAAGGAAACAACTGCACAAATTTATTGACCGATACACGTCAAGTCAAGGCGAGGCTATGATGCTTTTAAACCTGAAACTAAAGATTCGTACAAAGGGAAATAGCATCATGATTGAGGCCGGTTCAGTGAAATAATAATAGTTATGATGTCTACTGTACATAGCTGTAACTATTCGACATTATGAGACAACGAGATGGAGGCATATTTTTCCTTTAAAAATAAAAGTAAATTCATCACAGAAAATGACAACTGACTGCATCACTAAAACAATATTGATTTATAAGAGAAGATGATGATTTATGCTTGAATTAAATGTTGATTACGCCTGCCAAATTCACCAGATCTCACCACCCACATTTGGGCCACTTGAGGCTATGAAAAGAAATAAGAGCTCCCACCGAATTCCGGCTTCATTGTTCCAATTAATTATAGAGGGCTATGCGCTTCTTAAATCATACGATAAGATTCTTGAACATACTACAAAGCAATGATATAGGTATTAAATATCAAAAAGCATTGGTATTTTATTCCTGCGTTAAAATAATTATTTATCTAAATAGATTTAATTTATAACTCCATATATTACTATGCTGATATTTTCAACAAAGAATATATTATTACTACATTTTAATATAAAAGGACTTATTTGAACTGGTGCCAAATTTTAGCCCATTTATTTTAAGATATCCTGCACTACATTAAAATACCTTGCAGGAACTATATCTTTAAAATTTGCGCCAGGTACTCTCACAGAATACAGTTCATCTTTTGAATAATATTTGTTTACTTCAATTAATGAAATTCAAATAGTAGTTTATAACTTGAGCTATCAGAACTTACATCCTTAACTGACGTCTAAAGTTCTTTTTGAGTTTAACAATTCTAGTCTTCAACCAAATGGAACGCATATAAATTAGGTAAGCATTAGAAGAAGATAAAATGACTTCATTAAGTCCTGAGACTACATTGAAAACAACATTTTTGCACTTTTTATTCATCAAATATAAAATTTTAGGGTGATACAATCGTTCCAACGCTTTCCAATTTTTCGTCACTAGTTTATAAAAATTAATTATCTTTCGCTTCAAAATAAGCTTCAGTTTCAGCGATGACCTCCTCATTTGAGCCAAATCTTTTTCCCTGGAGCATTTTTTTAAGATCAGCAAAGAGCCAGTAGTCACTGGGGGCTAAATCTGGCGAGTATGGGGGGTGGGGAAGCAGATCAAAGCCCAATTCGTTCAATTTTGCCATTGTTTTCATCGACTTGTGGCAGGGTGCATTGTCTTGGTGAAAAAGGATTTTTTTTCTCTGCATGTGCGGTCGTTTTTTTGCGATTTCCTCCTTCAAACGCACCAGCAAGTCAATATAATAATCACTGTTGATCGATTTACCTTTTTCGAGGTAGTCAATGAAAATCACGCCATGCGTATCCCAAAAAACTGACGCCATGACTTTGCCAGCTGACTGCTGCGTTTTCGGACGGCTTTCGCCAGCTGTGCGCCACTCAGATGACTGCCGCTTCGACTCTGGAGTGTAGTGATGTATCCATGTTTCGTCCATGGTCACGTAACGACGCAAGAAATCTTTTTTGTTGCGAGTAAATAGCGATAAACTGCTTTCTGAATCATCGACTCGTTGCTGTTTTTGTTCCATCGAAAGCAATCGCGGCACCCACTTGGAAAAAACCTTTTTCACTTCACTTCAAAAAACCTTTTTCAGTAAATACACTTCCATATGATATCTGTGTCATCTCAGCAATCTCACGGAGCTTCTCTTTACGATCTTTCATTATAATTTTTGTCACTTCACTCACATTTTCCTGTGTAACGGCTTCCACAGGTCTACCCGAGCGTTCCGCGTCATTTGTGTCGGTACGACCACGTTTAAACTCGGCAAACCACCGACAAATCGTTGCTTTTGATGGACAAGAGTCCGGGTAACATTTTTCAATCCATTGTTTCGCTTGCACGATGTTTTTACCCATTAAAAAACAATGTTTTATCTGAACACGAAACTCGGTTATTTCCATTTTTTAAACAAACTACAAAACGACTTTACTCCAACCTCGATAACTCAGCTGTTTCTGGTCCGATCGACTTAAAATTTTGTCACGTTTCAAGCAAAGGTTAGTACTCTAGAAAGACCTGGTTACTGGTTTACTACGAGCGCCATCTCTGGGTTAGTCTCGTAACTTATTGATCCATGTGTTAATATAATCAATTCGTATAAAGAGGACGTAGAATTGAAATTGTCAGAGATAGTTATAGAAAGGTTATGTCAATACACGATTGCTGTAGTTGAAAGCCTTGAATAATGCGCGGGATTTACTTTCTTGCCAATATGATCGAAAGAAACTGGGACCCGAGATAGTCTGGTTGAAAACGATCCATTGTGGATTTACTCGCATCGTATTCCAGTATAAGCAATCTATGATATTTTTTTTAAAAAATGTTAGTATCAGTGTGGAAGGACAATCAACTAGTAGAAAGTATTCCATATTTTAGAGAAACAATAAAAAATGCTTTGAAAAGTAATTGACTGCAATCTATTTGTGTATGGTTATTTGAATTGTATTATTATAAAATGAACTTCAGATTTACTATTTGATTAATTTTTAAGATGATAGACGAGTTGGGTAATAAACAACAAATTTTTCTTAAATTTTCTGTATAAATGTACTTTTTCTCTGGACTATCATGTATATCGATTTCAATTAAATTCAATTGTTATTTGTTGCCAATAAAGTTTGTTTTGTCTCTCTAACGCTGTTTTCCGTAGTACATATATATATTTTCAAAACTGCGTTTGGAAAAGGGCATGTTTTCTTAACAACCTAAAAGTATCGCAATCTCATTGAGGTTGAACAAAAAATTTTAATAGAATCAAAGCTTAACTTTAGTTCTTTATACTTTATTTCATTCATCGTAACAGAAACGGATGCATAATGGCTGTGATGTGTACCATGTTGAGGTCACGACAAAACCTTAATGTCGTTTCTTCCTTTAAAGTGTAAACAATATCTTAGAAATATGTCGAATTGATTTTGACATGTTTGTTTTCCTTTTATCAGGTTTTTCTACTTTATTTGTGTAAAGAATTCCACATTTTGCTAAAATAGATATCAGTTAACAAAATTCTCATCAATCTTTCACTTCCAGGTTTTATTTCTTTTTTCACCAATGTATAGACTAGATTAAAGCTGCCATCGTCTGATGTCAGTGAACTCGATCGAAACTTGGAACACATTTCCAGACAGAAAATTCTTGGATCACGAAAGTTTGTGATGTTGTAACACGTACATCCGGTTGTGATGCAGTACGCTTAACATTTAGAAATATTCCGAAAACGAGCCATTTTTCTTTTGAACACGTAAATTTTAAAACTCATTTGGAATTTCAGTATAGGAAACGAAACATAGAACCCAATTTACAAGAGAAAGAAAAAAAAAAGACATGTTTTACAAAATGAACAATGTTATAAAATATATTGCTCTCTATCAGAGAGCTAAATCAGAATATAAAATTAATACTCGAGCGTTTTGTTATCGAAAAATTGTTCCAATTTCGGGTCAAAATTCTTCAACAATACTCGAAGATTTCCTTAATTGTGTTATTGTCCATTTTACATAAGTGTGTGAATAATAACTTACCATAATACATATATTTAGCAGGGGGAAATGAGTATTTTGGAAAAAAGAATGGAATAATTTAAGTGAAGATCTTACCGGTGTATTTCTTTTAGAATTGTTAATAGAGGTAACACTAGTATTTATTTATGCATTTAATTCATTTTGCTTTAACTCTTAAGATAACATTTCAGATGAGATAATAAATAAATCCACAAAAACTTTATTTTCAATTTTATGTTCTATACTAATCTATTAAATTACAGATTACTCTTAGAATTTGCATGAAGTAAACAATGTGGCAGTCAATGAAATATGTATATTTTCCTTTTTTTAGTACAGAAGAAAAAAGCTTAATTTTTTCATTTCATTGGTAATTTTAATAATTTATAATCAAATATTCGTGAAACAGATTTTTAGTCATTTAAAATTATTCCACGGGTACAAATACATTTTAAGAATATTTAAAGAGGAATGTCAAAATAGATTTCGTTTTATATGAATATAAGTGCTAAAATATTCATTTTCCATCAAATTAAATAATTTAAGAATGATTTGCTATTCATTTAAAACAACCTTTTTAAAATTAAAGAATATTTGGGATGTATAATGTTCTAGCGAAACTCCCTGAAATGTAGATTAAAAAATAAACAAAACTACATAATATATATCCCCTAAATATCATTAACAAACTAAGATTCTTAAAGTTAATATATTTTAACTTTACAAACAATAAGAATACTACATTTGTACCGAATTAAGAATATAAATATATTTCAGTTTTGAACTAATTATTATGTTACTTAATGTATTTGCTTTTTTCCTCGGCTTTCAAAAATGCTTTACTCAGTTATTCGAAAATTCCATTTGATTTTTAGACTAAAAATTGCACATAATTTCTGGTAAATAATTACAAAAACATATTTTTGAATTATCCTAAGGCGTGTTCTTTACGAAATGCTTGGAGCATACTTTAATGTGTATGACGCTGGATCATAAAGTACCCAAGATAGGAATGGGAAATAGGCAGTAGGGTAATACAATACAGTATTGTCCAGCGATAGATTTCCCTTTTTCAAAGAAGTCCATGAGTATAACACCTTTCACATTCCAAAATATAGTTGCCATAAATTTTCCGGTCATTGAGATCACCTTCGCCTTCTTTGGTGTAGATTCATAGGAAGAATATCATTGTTTTGATTGTTCCTTGACTTCAGGTTTTCTTATGAACAAACCAGGTCTCACCAACAGTGACTATTCGAAGCAAAATAACGACTCACACGTCTATAAATCAAAACTAACCTACGAATCAGTGTTAGATATATTTTAGCGCTGTTTAATAGAGGGCGACACTCAAGGATAACTCCAAAATGCAGGCAATGTTTGAGCCACTTGCATACGTACGTTCATAAATCAATAATAGTGAGCTAAAATCTCATAAATATACTTAGCTTTCATACAATCCATAATTTCGAAAACCTTCCAAATAGTGTTTTGACAAAATTCGTATAAAAAGCACGTTTCAGGTAAGTCACAGTAAACTCAAAGTATATTCCATATGATCAGATGTGCTTTTTTTTTTTTTTTTTTTTTTTTTTTTTTTTTTTACATGACACACTTCGTGTAAATGAAAATATAGTTTCTATGCTCACCATTACTTGAAGATGTCAGTGCTTTGACTTGCTGTGAAAATAATGGACACAAGAAACAATTTTATGGCTTATTAATTTTTGGGTTATTTCTTTTTTTAAAGTATTCATTTACTTTTGGGACTTTTAAATTAAAAAGAGTCGACAAAAGAATTATTTGTTCTTGTAATAAGATTTCAACCTATATTTAAGATTTTTAATTAAACTTTAAAAATAATTTTCGGAATTATTTTTTTTTAAAAACGAAAATTCAGTAGAAATTAGGGCATAATTGGTCACACAATAAAGTTTTTATGCGGGAGATTGTACTGATATAATTCATTCACTCCAATAAGCTGTAAATAGGGTCTTAAATATCCGGCGTATAGTCTCTAAGTTATTAGAGATATTCGTTCTGTTTCTAAACAGCATGCAAACAATGTTAAAAAATAAGGGGATTCCCTATCTCTTAATATTGCACATCAGCTCAAAATTTAAGAGAATCTGGTACATTTTGAGATATGTCCCGAATAGAGACGATGTATTAAAATCCGAAATGATCCGCACACTCTGATATGCTTTATGTGTACTCTAAAATATCTGTCACATATACTCTTAATTATTAGATTGCTTTGTTGAATAACATGCACCCAATGTTAACGAATAACGTTATTCCTTGTCTTTTAATATTGTACATAAACTAGAAATGTTTAGAAGAGCATCTGGTACACCTTGAGATATGTACACAATCGGGCCTATAATTTAAAAAGTAAAATTAATAGCACACTACGATATATTGTCAAAAATTCTTTTCTATTTATATCCTCTAAATTTTTGGAAGGTTTTTCTTTTAGACGCTATTAATGTTTACCAATAATGTGATTCCCTATTCTTTCAGGTAGTATCAACTGGAAGTGTAACAGAATCTGGAAGTGTAACAGAATCTGGAAGTATAACAGAATCTGGAACTGTAACAGAACTGGAAGTGTAACAGAATCTGGAAGTATAACAGAATCTGGAACTGGAACAGAACTGGAAGTGTA
>BMAW01116468.1:0-94181 GCA_019974015.1 Nephila pilipes | reverse complement strand
AACAGAACTGGAAGCATAACAGAATCTGGGACTGGAACTGTAACAGAACTGGAAGTATAACAGAATCTGGAACTATTACAGAATCTTGAGTATAATAGAATCTGGAATTATAACAGAATCTGGAAGTATAACAGAATCTGGAACTATAACAGAATCTGGAACTGTAACAGATCTGGAAGTATAACAGAACTAGAAGTATAATAGAATCTGGTACATTTTGAGATATATAGTGAATCAGAAACAATGCATTAAAGTTCAAGACTATCCACACATCTCTAAGCAACACATCCAAAAATAAACATCAATTAAATCATTCAAATCGTTGCGGGTCATAAGCATCACAATAAAATTTGATTCTACAAAAAAAAAAAAAAAGACACAATGGAACACCATTTCTCCTTCTCAGATTAATCTTTTAATATTTCCACGACCGAACGAAATATTGCCATGAGCCTAAAGCGAAAGTATCCCTTTCAAGAGGTCAACGGATGGACAACACAAATCTCAATTAAGCTTTCTCCTATGCAACGAAACACGAGGCAAAAGTGTGTGACTGAGCTTAGCCATCGGCATTCCGGTGCTGGAAGAAGAAAGTAGTTCAAGATGGCGCCCGAGGCTTATCTTACAAGTTTGGGATTCTTAAACTAGTTCTTTTTTTAATTATACAGATCCCTCTCAGTGGGGGGAGAACTCTTAGCCCTTCCACAACAATGAAACAGTTTCATTTACATTTGTAATCAAGATCCGTTAGTTGTAGTATATTAAGATGCAATGAAGTGGGTGTAAGGCTGCACATGATCGAATCTGTTTCGGAACCTTTTTTGAGAACAATAGGGGGAAAATTGGAAGAGAAGACCCTTCTAAAATTTGCGTCTTGTGCACTCTCAAAACGCGTCTCGGTGACCTAGAAAATTCGCGTCTAAGTAGGCTACGTATATAAAGCGTGGGGCTCTGAACTTGCCCTTCGAGATCGAGTCTTGAAGGTCTGCATTCAGTATCTGTCCAAGCCAGTCACATCCCACAGCTTTCATAGGTAATTTTCTTTAGCATTATTCTTAGTATGATAGTTTCAATTGAATTGGAAAATATATAGACACATCAAGTTATTTTGATTAGTAATGATTTTATTATTGTTTAGTTTAATTTTGGGAGATTTATGAAATGAATATTTAATTATCTAAAAAAATTCCCTTAGAATATTACGGTATTTAATTAATTGTTTCTCAATCATTTGACTATAATATTATATTTTATGAAAGTTTTGTTTTCAATTTAATAGAAATATGACACGGTATTATGGAATGCGTTATTTAATAAGAACGAATTAGCGTTAAGTTATTGAGTCAGAATTTTCCCGAAGTTGAATGCAAAATGCACAATAATTTGTAATACAAAACAACAAAATACAAATGCATTTAATCGTGATTTACTCTTCTTGGTAGTAAATTTGGTAGAGAAAGCAATCCATTTATGAACTCTGTCGTTTGATTTATTAATATTTTTACTATTAAAATCTTTACTATAAGTTATTTTTCATTATGATAATAACATACAATATTGCTTATATTTACATTTATTTATTAAAGAGGAGTTGAGTTGTGCGCTATTTTGTGTTTTCTAATAGTGGGCTGATATTAAAAACATTAAATATTTGATTGTAGTTCCATGTATGATGTGACTGCATTTCTCATATTTATTCATTTCATACATAGGAATTTGTTATTTCTCATATAAAGTTTCTTTATTAGAAAAAATGTCTGCAATGCAAGCCTTTTTTAAGAAGAAAAAATATTTTTAAATGTATTAATAACATAGAATACTGTAGCATAGATATACTAAATGGAAAACAATAAAGCACAAAAATAAATAATAATGTAATGTTATTCATACTGAGTAAGTTAATTTTAAAAAAAATTGCGTACATAGAAGATACATTCAGTCGAAAAATTTAAAGAGTAAATTCAATTTATTAAATTTATGTTGTGAATCATAATGTTTAAACTATTTATTGACTGATTGGCATATTTAATGTGAATACTATTATTAAATTTAACGAATATCGTCATTTCATTTATATGTCAATGTTACAGTATAAAAATAGAAAATGTTGCAGAAATTGATAAATTGAGTAAAATTTCTATAAACAATTTTTGGTGCTAAAAATTCTTATAAATGTTACTGTTAAAACAAGTAATTAATATATTATGCTGAGCACAAGATATCAAGTGTATTGTGATGAATTAAAGTTTTTTTCTTTTATTTTTCTCATTCAATATCTATTCTATACAACCCGTATACTCTTTTTAGCTCTACTTTCAACTGATATTTAATGGTTAATTGAATTTTGACTAAACATATCACATATAAAGATAAGTAATTTTTTTTAACAATCAGAAAATATTGGTTAAAAATATGGCACACCCCTAGAATTGAGAAGAGAACACACCCCTAGAATTGGCATTAAAGAAAAAAGCAGAAAAAAGAAGTATCAAATACCTATCGCAAGGAACAATTTTTGGTACAGCAAATGCTTATGACAATACAACAAAATTTTGTACAATGCTGTTAGAAATAGGAATATTTTTTTTCGTGAAAGTAATAAGTATTAAAAATGTAATGAATCTCTCGAAATTAAAAGGATCACAGTAACCCAGTAGATAAGTTCCCAAACTTTGTAGCTAATGCTGTTCAAACCTAGTCGAGGGATTAATATTTGATTCCACCAAATGCCATCGTCAGGAGAACAAGATGCCAGTTTATGTATCGTTTATATCTCAAATGTGACTCAAAGTGTTCTTAAAGTCCATTTTTAATTCTTCTAATTTCAATTGACTTATTGACTTAATATCTATAGAACTTAAAAATAATGAAGGTACTAAGATATCCTCCAGCTAAATTTTAACTGGGTTAAAGCTATTATACTTAATATTATACTTCAGAAATGGATTTTTAAAAGTTATATTAGATATAGTATTTAACAGTGGATGGATGACACATATTTCACGTTAACCTGTATGTAAATTTTGCAAATATGTAAGTTATTACATTACAAAAAGAATTTTTAAGATAATTTAACATGGATAATTTAAAGCATTTTTGCAATACTTTATTTTTCAATTTACCGCACAAGTATTTATTTACTCAAAAATAGAGGTCCATAATAAATACTTGTGAGAAAAAAAGATAGTAAGACAATACATATAATTCGTTTGGTTTCAACATCATTTTAAATAAAGGGCGTTGAATATCGTATCGGCATTTTGTATAACTTTTAATAACAAAATCGTTTTCACACGAGCGTTCCTTCTTTCAAAATCATTGGAGCGATAAGCGGTTTATACATTCCCAAATTTAATACATTCATTACTTTACCTTCACTAGTGCGTAAATAATTATTTCTATAACTTTTGTAGAGTGCTATAATTCAAAAGCGAAAACGTTCGCCGTTTCACTACCCGAAACGTTACAATTTTAAAAATGTCTGGAATCATTTCACCGAAGCTGATAGCGAACTCAGATAAAGATTTTCATATTTATCAAAAAAGTTCACTGAAACCGTTGTGGGTTTTATATAAAATAATTACCTCTTGAGGTCGTGATAGAGATTGTAATACAGGTTCTGAAGAAGAAGGATATATAAGCAAGTAAGCCAATGGATGTGTTAGGACCGCTTGCCGTGTTTCTATTATTCGAGTTCGTAGCAAACCTTACTAAGAACTAAACGTTTAATGTTATTTAACTAGATAATTCACAAATTCTCAGCTTGAAATCTATCGTAAGCATTGACTTCAGATAAACTGGAAAAAACTTAACTGAATTGGGAAGACAATTGCAATTCTATTAATTTGATAGAAAGAAAGTTACCCTCATTCCACAGCACTGATATATTCAAAGTTACATCCAATTCAGGCACATTAGTAATTGGCAACATTTTTACCATAGGAAGAGCAATTAGCGGCATCCATCTATCCTCTAACCCGCGTTGAACAAAATTTTGTTATATATTAAACTGCGAAATGCAGTTCATTGTAAATTTATTCTTTGTAAATTTATGTAAATAACTTCGGGAATATATAAAGTTGTCATAATCTTGGACTTGGGGTGGTGTCATTTTCGTCGAGTCGTGGTTTCGAGCTCTGATACCACTATAGCGAGACTGATGCACGTTAAATCTGGTCGAGATCCCATATTGTTGACGAGGTGTGGAAGATTGGTGAGGAAGGTGCCAGTTTTGTGTCGTTCTAATTACTTGACCGAGACTAAAACTGAAGATGTCCACCGCCAGTAGCTTTCGTGTTGTTCATTAGTTTGATGTTAATAAAACAATCAAATCATAATCAATCGTGAATGTGACTGTTGGTAAGGGTAGATCCGACAGAATAGAATAAACTATACAAATGAAGAAAGTTCAGTGACTTAAAAAACATTTTTCAAAATACAATGTATATGTGATTAAATTTTTAAATGTTAACTTAACGAGAACGACATAAAACAAATGTTGCGTAAAAATCCCTAATATAAGTACAGTTATAATTTATTTCACCCTTCCCTCAAAATGGGACTTGACTAATTTTTAGATAATAGTATGTATTTGCAAGTAAAAGCCAATTTCTTCACAGTTTTTATTCATTATTGAAAATAACAGATGCAAAGAAGTGAAAATAAATAATTTATGTAATCGTATATTTATCTGCAAAATAGATTCGCTTACATTTTGTTCAATTTTGATTTCAAAATAGAATGAAATTCCTGACAGGATTTCTCTTAACAGTTACTTCGGTAATTAACATAACTGCAAAAAGTATGACTTGAAACTTTATTTCTAAGCTTTGTCTCTACTTATTCGTAACATGAAATACTATTTCAATGGCTGGGCTAGTTTCTTTTGTAAAAATTGTCACAAAGGGTTGCTCTCTTTCTGAAAACTAGATTTTTTGTGCTTGGAGAACACCAAACAGGTTACCTAAAAACGGGACTAATTGTCACATTACGAATATGTAATATGTGGCAAAATCTTTAAAGTTCCCATCTAATGGCTATTTTAATTTAAAGTGAACGTAATGTTAATTCTATGAAATTTCTACTGTCGTTTTCCTATCTATTTAAATGCAAAAAATATATCCGAAAGGAAAAAAAAACAGGTTTTTGCGGAATCACATTTTCTTCTTGATCGCTGAAAATATATTAGAACATTTTTTAAAGACGAGTGACTCTACAAACGAATAATTTAAATAAGGATTGAAGTATTTTTAAAAACTCTGTGATAAAATATAATTCCTCAGAAACCTTCAATATTTTTCGCTCTTTCTGATACGTTTTTGTAATCGAATAAATAAAATAGTAAAGATTTGATAAAACGGCAGAAGAAATTTCGAAGGATTAACTTTACGTTCATGACATCAAAATGACCTTTAGATGGGAGTCTAAAGTGAATTGTGTCCTAATAATTTGTGTTAGTTTTTCTCACGTCTCCTTAAAAAAAACAATATAAAATTGCAGCTGATGATCATTTAACACAAATGACAACGTTAATTTTATTCGAAATTAAAAAATAAATATCAGAAAACATAATTCCGAAAGATGTCAATTAAATCCTTAAAATTTTCATATAAAATTTGAGTACTTTTCTCAGTTATTGCAGATATGTATGAAACGTATGATGTTGTGTAGGAAATAGCTTTGACGAAAAAATGTATATGTTGATTAAAAGTCTTTAATTGAACACAGGACTCAAAATGATAAAATTTAGATTCTTTTCTGATATTCATGAAAATCATAAATAATAATTTTTTAATGCGTGTTTATATCATATACAAAATTGCTTTGAAAAATTGAGGTCATCCTAGTCTTGTGGTCAAGGTCATGGCCTCGCTGTCAGCAATATTCGGCAAGTCGTGGGTACGAACCTTGATGTCACGAAAGACCAACCGTGTAGCCGGGACTATTGTACAGTAAATCTGTCGGGGCCCAAACTTAGTGTTCCCCGTTAACTTAGTGTGGAAGTTAGAAAGGACATGCCAGTTCAGGTGTCATCCTCGTCACTTGACCGAGGTCCGTTGTCAATTGCCTTCGTGTTGCTTCTAGTATGACGTTAATAAAACCAAAACCAAACTTTTAAATTATTAATAACTCTTTCACTTGTTAAGGTTTTTGTGTGCATTTAAATTTATCCTTCTAAATAAATTTTTAGAATAATAATTTCATAAAATTGCTATATCTGTTTAAATATAAAATAAAATTTTTGACACCTACAACTTTTTAATTAAATTATTAATATATATATATATATATATATATATAATTTAAGCTTTGTAGAGAATAGTTTTGAAAAACAAAGACATTCCAAACTTACTTGGTTGTGAATTTTTTTTTTAAATATAAAGTGTCAAAACAATCATAAATCTATTAATATAAAATTTATTTCATAAAATAAATGGAATTTTAAAATAATGTAGATTTTGAGCGAAATGTAAATCTCAGGGAGTATTTTAAATCAATAAATAAATAAATAAACATTTTATAAGCAGAGAAAAAGATTAGTTGAAAAATGCTAAATCTTTTAACACACACACAAAAAAAAAGATTCTAAATAACTGAAAGTAATCTAATTTGAATAAATCGAAGGGAATTTAATCAAAACGAAAACTCAATTAAGAGTTATAAGTTTCACATCACTAAAAAGACTATAAATAATTGAAAAATAGTCCAATTTGAATACAAAACAGTGAATATCCTCAAAAAGAAGAGTCAATAAAAAGTATTATGTCTTATTACACAAAAAAACTAAATCATTGAAAAGTAATTCGGTGTGAATGAATTTTTGATTATGGTAAAATATTTTCTATACAGCAATTTCTCAATCAAACAAATTTAGTTTCTTGGCTTTTAAGTATGTGTGTCATGTCCTCTTATTCAATATTATGACTGAAGCTGTAAAAAAACATGATAACTACATCATAGTGGCATTTCTTTTGCCGTATAAATAAATACTTTTCTTTTCCTTTTCGAAAACATGCTGGGCTGTATAAGGGTTGATTAAATGATATTCAGAAGAAATATAGAATATCACGCACGAATGACGATTACTTGCTTGTCTGGATGTTACACTTTTACATTCATACACAAATAAATCATATACATTTCGTTATTTTAGACACGTAAAACTTTTCCCACGACGATTCTGTGAGACACGTCTTCAGTTTTCGTAGCAGTCTCAACCAATAAAAGCCAAAAGGAATAAAATGATATCGTCTGTCTACATACAAAAAGAATGTGAGAGAAAATTACCATTTCATTTGCAGTACCTAACTTTGTATTTCTCTTATTTAAAATTGATTCCTCTGAATAAGAAAACATTATTGCTGTGTGCGCTTTATGAAATGAATTTCAAATTGAGTACAAATGGATAAATTTTTTTTTGGCTGAGATAGCTCAATCCATTAGTTAAGACGCAAAAGAATTTTATGCGTAGCTTTGGCCTTAATACACCCTCTTTAAAGCTTTTCCAGACCAAGAAAAAACAGTTTTAGAAAATCATTTGCAGGAGAAAAGTAGCTATTTTCTGCAATTTAAACTGGAGCAAGTTTAATTTTTTTTTTCAAATTTCAGCCGAAAAGAGAACTTAGACTTATAGATATATATTATCACGTTTTACAGGTTTACTTAAAACTAATCGTATTTTGACGAAAATACAAGGTTTGTATATACGAAGAAATATAGATAAGAATTTATTACTATGAAATAACAGAGACATCTGGATAAAGTATACTACTTATTAATTTACCCTTATGTACGTTATGTTCTGAATTACAACTATTAATGTGGACTTGTTTGGTTTCAGGAAGCTGTAGATTGTAGTAACTCGCAGTATCGTAAAAATTTAACTACCCCCTCCCCCCAAGAATCATGAAGTTTTAATTATCACAAAGAATAAGCAAAATATAAAAACTTAATTTTTATTAATGATACTTAAGACTTCTTTTTTCGTAATCAACATTAAAAGTTATACATTTCTTTCGGCGTTTCATGACTTTTCGAAGACTGTCATTGAATCTATGGTTTCCTGTAGCTAAACAAATCAACTATATATATAGAGAGAGAGACAGACTTAAATAAATTTCGGTCTGAGGACCAATATCAGGGGGTTGAACTAGATTAATGGTACCAACCTTCTCCCTTTGTGACTTGGTAGGTTGAAATAGAAATATCTAAAGTATAAAGGAGAGCAATAATTCAAAGTAAAAGAAAAAAAATTGTCATTCTCAAGAATTGAAAAAAAAATAGCAATAAAATCAATAAAAAAATAAAAATAATGTAAAACATTACTTACCGAAAATTGCAAGAAATAAAGATTCAATCAGGTGAGCAGGTAATAAAGAAACAATCTTCAACTAAATGAAGTGCTTAGAAGTGGATATTAAATGTTCTAATAGCAAAACATCATCACTACCTGAACGTTAAAAATGATGCAAGCTATTGGTAATTGATTCGTTATTATTTGGTTGATTGTATCAAATATTGAAATTTGTAAAATAATTAAATAGCCCAAATAGTGAATTAAAAAATATACACTGTGCTAAGAGTAATTGTGCACACACACACACACATATATATATATATATATATATATATATATTTGTGTGTATGTGTGTGTGTAGTTTTTGATATCATTATTCAGCCTTATGTCTCTTGTGCGAGTGTGATCGCGCATGTGAAAAAACTGGAGATCAATAAAAAATTATTTTTATGAGGATGATGTGGTAGCTTGAAGTTAATTCTTTTAAAATCAGTACGTCAAACACAAATTGTTTCGATGAATAATATTTAACGGAATGCTTTTTTTCGGCTTGCTCTCTAAATACATTAATGAACTCGTAATTTGATATGTGTGGTGCATATATACGTGTTGTTTCATCATAATTTATACTATTTTCTGCTTTGAAATCCTTATCATAAATACATTTCTTACCTAAATGCGTTCTTCGCAGAATTCATTGAACAAATTTTAGTTAAATTTCCAGCAACTAAACAATTTTGATGAGTTTTGATGGGTTGGATAAGGTTTCGGATAAATGTGTATCTTCTTCCAACTGCTAAATTGAAAAAATCATACATTTATAATGCCTCGTTATGTGAGATATGTATTACAAAACATTTTAACGCTCTATATAATTGAGTAACTTTAACGCAAGGTTCTCAGTGTATATAACTTTGTTCTAAAATTTGAAGATCAAGATTTTATTTTTAAAAATTTTTAATCGAAGAATTCATGCATAGCATAAAATAAGATTTTTTTAAATTCCTTTTTTGAAGATTTAATGATGAATATTGCTCCAATAACTTTAACATACTCATTTCTTTAAATTCTAAAAAAAAGAGGTCAGGAAAATTTTGATTGTTATCTTAAATTGGAACCTTAATTAAAACGTGACCTTATTGCGATCTTAATATTTAAAAAGAAATCCATATCTTAACATTTGATGCTTTTATACCTTTTATCCGAATAATAAAAAAAATTTAAATTTTTTTTTATCCGGGGTACTCATTTTTTAATATTTTTTCAAGAATATCGTACTGAAATGCAAAATAAGATGAGTAATTGTTGAACAATGTGCCATTATTAAACTTTCAGAAACATAAAGTGGCTGAATAACGGCTTGGTTACTCGCGTATGAATTAAACAATTTTTTTTTCTGAAATAGTTAAACTTCAGCAGATTTTCTCACGGTAGTTGTATATGATAACTTTTATTTATATATTCATTTAATATAATAAATAAACCTGGATGAGTAGCAAGGGCATTAGAAGTTATGGTTGTAATAAGAACACCATTTTCGTATAAAGACACTCTATTCCTTTTGATGAGGGAAAAGTAATTTTTACATGATGATGATGAATGCCATTGGATTCTTGAGTTAAATATACACAGGAAATGAGCAAAGCGATTCTGGCCATCATAGGTAAAGCGATAGAGAAAATTTTACCTTGCTTCTAATTTATATGGAAGTATTTCTTTAGATCATGTGGTATCGAATGAAGGGATTCTTAGGGACTTTGGCTACAGTCACATAGTCTAGTAGGGATTAACCTTACAGTTTGCGATAGAGGGAAAAGTTGATTTAGCAGATTTTACGAGAGCGCGATCGCATAAACTAATGAATAAATTGGAATAGTATCCGAAAATAAGAGCAAACTCTTTACTGTGAGTAAAAGAATGAAAAAAATTAGAAAATTATAATTATTTTTAAGTGAAATCATTAAATGCACACATATATGAAGGTGTTATGTTAAATGTTTTGAGACTATACTTATTACAAATTATTTCCGAGGACTATAACAAAAAGATGAAATAAAAGAAAAATTGACTGATGGATACCTCTTCCAATGTATACTTCTTTGAGAATTTGAGTAGAATAAAACTAAGAATACGAAGCGTAGACGCACATTTTTCAGGGAAAAAGAGAAAATTTGATACATACTGAACTAATAACATTGTAAGAGGGAACGCATACCAATTGTTTTGATATTTGTAATTTTTTTTTTCTTTTTTTTTTCTTCATAAAATACGCCATAATTGTAAATTATAATGCAAGATAGATCTTCTCATGCATAAAAGATTTGAAAACACCTATATCTGATAAATTTAAATGAATTTTGATAAAATATAAGAACTAAATAATATTGCATCATTTTTTTTGTTACGGAAATAACTACTTTCTTACAAAAATGTTTAAAAAAAACTTAGATGAACAGCTTTTTAAAAAATATTAGTGTTAACAATGTTCTTGGAAGAAGTCAAAAGGAAAATGAATTCTTCAATTTGCACTACATATCCTAGTTGTTGGCAACCATTGCTTCGACTGGAAAGCTAGTTTATCATTGATTAAAGCAATTTTAGACATGGGATAATTTCTAGCTTAGCGCATCATTTAGTGGCAAATTGCGTAATATTTCCATTATCTTATAAAATTGCGTAATTATTCTATTTACACAGATCTTAATTTCTTTTCTCAAGTTTAATCAAATGATATTATTTAATTAAATAAACCAAACGTTTTTCAGTTCTTAACAATTCTTAATTGATATTGGTACTGTTTCATGAACTTTGGATCAACCTAGATTATATAATTTAAACTTAGACACCAGAAAGGAAACTATTAATCATGATCATAAATCATATCAAATATCCTCAGGATGCAATGTGTATATACAGGGGTTAACGGTTTCTTTTTCTATTGGTGCTTCTGATAATTTAAAAATTTATATTTGGGATATAATCCTTTAAGTATAACAAAACAAATAAATTATATACAGCTTTATATCTTGTAATTGAAAGGCTTTGAAACAGAAATTGGTTACAGATGCCCTCTTTAAGGTATCATACGACTGTGAGATGAAAAAAAAAATCGAGCAATTTATTTCATTTTATGAGTTTAACTTTGTTCTCATAATTCATAATAATATAAATAAATAAACATTACATTGTACATAAATATTAATTCATAAATACAAATTATTAAATATAAATACAAATTATTAAAAATAAATACAAATTATTAAAAATAAATACAAATTATTAAATATAAATACAAAAGCATAACATGCTACAACTATTCATAAACATTTGTAAATATTTAAAAATTATTGCTGATTGCACATAGTTAACGGTCTATTGATTTGCAAGCACATTCCTAAAAAATGGTTCTGCTTCAGAATATAGTTTGCTTCATAATGGAAATAAATATGCTTAGAAATGTAATTAAACTAAAATATATTCTACATTTAAAACAATATTGAATTTCTTAAGGTTTATTGAAAATTGACATTTTAAAAGTCTTTATATTTTAATATGTTCCTACACCTCAAGAGGTATCAAAATGTATGTACGGAACAGGATAATTTTAGTTCAATTTATGCAAAATAATATGATTACATCACTGTATAGCTTTCGTAAGGTTATATTTAACAGTTTTTAAGATACCTAGCACAAAATGAAGAAAAATCGCAATTCGAGAAAATGAACATCAAAGCCTTTCGTATAGAAAAGTTGATCAGAAGTAATCATGTACATTTTTAACTTAACTCTAAAGAAAATTAAAATATTTTCATGAGGTGTTTTTTAAATATATTCAGAAAATTCTTTTAATTAAACATAAAAGTTTTTTTTTTTGTTGAGGAAATCGATTTTTCTTTTAAGGATAGAATCACGTGTGCTCTCTAAAATTTTATTTACTTCCACATCACGAATGCCAGTCCAAACAATTGTATTTCGTTAATTCTATTGAAGAAGAAAGTAAATGATTGAAATTGGATTTCTAAAAAAAAAATGCTATTCTTCTTTTTAAAAAATCTCCTCCAGATCTTTTTTTTATTCTTAACGTGTTTTTCTCGGTGGGAAAGATGATTTTATTCGAAAAAATGAGTTATCTAATATTTCTCAATAATAAATATAATTGCTATCTTTTAGTGGGATTGTCCAATTACATTCAAAAGAAATTTATTTTTAATGAGCAATATCTTCGGTTAGTAGATAGTTAATTTTTATCACATTAATTATTTTCGAAAACAGGAAACTTTAGAATTACACAATTTTTCTTCATAACAAAAGCATAAAAATTGCAAGGAATGCATTTAAAGAGAGAATTAGTGGTACAGGAAATAATCTTGACGATTATTTAAAACTTATCACTCATTCTATTATAGTCATTCATATGCCACAATGGATACGTATACTATAGTTTCTAGAAATGACGATTCAGGTAAACATAAAAGTTTTGAAAATTTTTTGGATAATGTAATTTAATTTAGTTAAAGAGTACTAGAATAGATTTGCAACAATGGAAGCAATCACAAAATCTTTGCTATAGGGTTGACAAAATCTCTGAAATTTGAAGACATATTACGGATGAAAAGGGAAAAAATTGAAAAATAATTTAAAGGGATTAGCAAATGTTTTCTTATTTAAAAGAACACGCTCATAAATATTTTTGAATGTTAATCATCCATTTAGAGAATATAAAATCTTAATCAATTTTAAATTCTTCCTTTTCGAATAGTAAATCATGAAATTGAAGTGTTGCATAAAAAAATTTAGGAAGAACATGGAATTGCTCGACGTATTGCTTATTAATTCGTATTAATAACAACAATGATATAAAATAGTGATGGAATAAACAGTATATTTAATTCATTTTCTCTAATAGCAACATGAATAATAAATTATAAATAACAGCTTCGAAATTGAATTGTACAATAACTTGAAAAATGTATTGAAATTCAAGCATTGCTGGAAAACATTTTACAAGAAAAGCTCCTGTTTACAAGTGCATTTTCTATGCATATTATTTCACCTATATTTTACTTACACTAAGGAGTTGTTAAAAATACTCCATTCAAGAGTTGTATAAGTGAAAAAAAGCTTTCTTTCCATAATATCATATAATAACTGACATTATATTATATAATAACTTACTATAAATAACTGTTCATTCAACTTTTCTACCAAAAAGTTCAAGGTGAAAGTTCGGAAGAAAAAAAAAAGGAGCGTGGAATGTTACCGATAAGACTTGACCTATATATCTCCTCTGTGTGAATGGGCTTACCTGAATTCGTGCCAATTATATTCTACGAATAAAAAAAATGAAGATTGTGGGCCAGATTGTATCTAACCGCCTACAATGATCTACAAAATACAAAATTTAGAATTAGGGAGTATCTTTTTGAGATATATACATTTTCTATTATTTGCATTTTCTTATTTCAATATTCTATTTCTGTCTTTTTTGTTCTTTGTGGATCTGAAATGCCTCTGCTTTTACGGTCAGCTACTGTTGATACTCGAATCTTTTTTAAACCGTGGGAAACAATTTATAGTATATTTACTCAGCACAGTTACTAGGCAAACGAATTCTTTTAGGGTACCGGGGCATTCGAAGAATTGTGGAACACCATATCAAAGACTATTTGTTTATGTGACATACATCTTTTTCAATTATTAAAACAGCTTGTGTGTGTCTAATAATAATATTTTAATTATTTTATAAAACACAAAAAAATATTGTTTTAGTCTACTATGGTATTTTTGCGTCTTCGTTGAATTTTGAGACATATTTTCATTCAAGCATTTTTTAAACAAAGTATTACAATACATGGCTCCAATTTTTTTTATGTTCTTATAAATAATACCTATGTATATAGGAAACCAAAAATGTACTTTTCGAAGTAATACCTAAATTTTAAGAAATAATTTAGTATGTGAAGAAAATGGAAAATTAAAAAATTATGAAGTTCTGCAATTTTTTCAGAGAAAATATACAGTAATATTATTAAAAAAATTGTTCACTATTTTTTTTTGCATTGTTTTATATATGAAGTGCAAAATGTTTTGTTTATTTGAATAATATCTTTTAAAAATGGTACTTAAATGTCAATATATTTCTGAATTCAATGTCGATATTGAACTAAGTAGAAAATAACAACAATTTGACTGAAAAAGTATTTTTATAGTTCTATAACATGATTAAAATATCATTGTTAAGTATACAAAAAATTAAGCCTTTTCTTATAATTTTAAAACATATATATCACGAAATTCGGTATTTTACTATAAAACGCATTGAAAAAAAATCGAATTTGTAGTTGACTAAAATGCTAATGCAAAGAGATATAAAAACATTTTTATTTATATTTTGTTTGTAGTTGTAGAACTGAGAATACTTCGCTTTCACGGTAGTTAATCTTGACAAACGAACTTTTTCTATCACATTCGAAAAAATAAGCAGCAGCCATTTGGGAAACAAAAGTTCTAAGATTTTTTGCAATCCGGAATTTAAAAAGTAAGGAGATTAAACTACAAGAGTTGACATCATATAATAAGAAAAAAAATAATACTTGGAAAAAAAGAAGACTTCTTTTAGAATTATTAAATCATTCAAATGGTAAGTTGTAGAAATTAAAAGAAAAAATGAGGAGGATTCCCTATCGGTTAAAAGAAAACAATTGATATTTTTTTTCACGTTTATATTTAATGTACTTTTTCATTTGTTTGTATAAACACACTGAATGTGTTTAATTCTCAGTTTCAAAAATGGAGCTTTTGCAGATATTTCGCTGTTGATGGAATATTTTGATTAAATTTCCTTCAATGTTTGTATCACCATTTCAGTTCATCAAACGAATTTTGTTATTATTATTATCATTTAAATTCTATTTTTACTAAGTCTTGTTTAATAATCATAAATGTTTAAAAAACTTTGAACAAAAGGAAAAAGTGGAGGAAAGCAAAGATATCAAAAACAATTTACTGAATAAAACATTTTTATTTCCATTCAAATTAATATTACAGAACCTATCAGTTTCAGATAGTACAACTACGAAAAACAAAGTGATCTTCTGCAATTTCTGTTTTCATTTCATTCTTTGATTCACGAATTCCAATCATTTACCTAGTTTTCAATTCAAGCGGGCGTGTATAATCAGAATTTCTATTAATTGTTTATAGATAATGGCTTTTGTTTTCTTCCTGAAATATACAGTTCAAATAACTTTTGTTGAAAATAGTTTTACTCAGAATAGATTAAGGGAAATTTAACATTAAAAATACATTTTCAATAATATAACCAGTGAAAAAAATCACTTAACCAAAGAATTAAAATATTAAAAGTAGAATGGAATAATTTGGTGTTCCTAATAAACTCAGTATGCGTATTCTTTTACAGAAAAAAATTTTTTTTAATCGATTGATTTTTTTTTCTATTACACAAAATTAGAATAGCTCATTCAGAGTGGGATGGTACAAAGTTATATTTTATTCCATTTTCAGTTTTGAGAACGGATTTGCAACATGGTTGTTATTTTGTTCGTACAACATTTTTCCGTTTTACTTACAACTCATTACAAATACATATTCCAATGATACTTTAACAGCATCACCTGTTTCGACAATTGAACAGTATAAATTGATTTTCAAGTATCATATTTACCTTCCTTCATAATAATTACAACTTAAAAACTGAAATAAAAGTCCTCCTAACTCTCATCAGAGCTTTGAGGAACTAGGATTCTCCATTTATTATTTTTTTTGGTTGTATGTATAGTGTCTCTATCCGTGTCACTAACAAAAAATTCACACATTTACATTTCTTATAAATATTGATTCAATAACTGAGATCATGACAACATTTCCCGTTTCGTTAATAATAGTTTATTTACTTTTGGAAGGCATGAAATCGGTCACATTGGAATATAAATTTCGAATACACACATGAAAATACTACATTAATATCAGCTTCAATTAACTTATAAAAAGTGTAATGGAAGCAATCAGCCCTGCCCCTCCTCCAAATTTTTTTTTTTTCTTTTTTTTTTTTCTTTTTTTAAAAATCTTCTAAAAGGGATAGAAGGATACCTTCATATATATATATATGTGCGTGCGTGTGTGTGTGTGTGTGTGTAAGTGGATGTATATGTATGAGAGAACCAAAAAGTCCCGGAGGTTAATTCTGACAATATCTCAAATAGACCAATGTCACTATGTGATACTAATTATTTTTCCATTTTATTCTATTCTCCAGTGTCCAAGATGCTTTTGAGGTTCTACATCCTATTTTTCTTCCTTGTCCTTGGCTTGAGTCTGGCGAGTTCAAAGAGTTTGAATAACCGCCGAAAAAGAGACACCGTTCCAATATCCCAGATAGCAGCAGCAGACAAACAACTCGGAGGTGGACTCAGCGCTCTTGGAACCCTTGTTTCACCCCTGCTTTTTCTAATGGGGATGGGATCTTTCATATCTATGCTACCCCAGATGTTCCAGTCTGTCCTGAGTGGCGTCGGCTCCAACCTTATCCAATCCTTTACAGGAGGTAACGCTGGAGGAGCAACCAGTAGCTCAACTCGCCTCAAGAGAGACCTTCCTTCTGAAGATGATTTGTTGAAAGAAATTGAAAGGCGATTTAATCTGGCAGTTTTGAAATATGAAGGACACATTGGAGCATAGTGGAAATCGAAAACGATCGTTTCTGTATGACATCGTATCATGTACTCCAGTTCATTTTGATAATTTGAATCGGGTTGGCCAGTAAGAATTCAACTTTATATACAATCTGTCGTCAAAAAAGATTCAAAGGGCACTGATTGATGTATCATTAAACGCGTGCATATCGAAATAATAAGAATGTTTCCAACATTTTTTTTTTCTTTTCTTAAAATGTACTCAAGAGTTTTTGAAGTCCATGTTTAAGTAAAAATGCAAGGACCGTATAAATATGCCCATGTTAGGAATGGGAAATGGAAATCGGGTACTTCACCTTAGTGCCGTCCTGAAATCGTTTTTCCATTTTCTAAGAAGTCCATGGGTATGACGTCCTTCGCATCCTCGAAATCCTCCTTTCTTTGGAGGTCATTCACCCGAAGGAAGTTATTGTTTTTATTGTTGCTTGGCTGATGTTGCTCAATGAAGTGTTTGGGTCTCTTCAATGACGACATTTTGATGCGTAACAACCAAAACTAGCCTATGAATCAAAGAGAAATTTATAATGGCATTCATTTAATAAATGGTTATTCCCAGTTGGAATCTTAATTTGCTTAAAAGCGCCACTGGACGTCAAAAACAGGTACTTTTCAAACCACCCTTATTTTTGTAGTTTTAAAACTATATTGTGGCATGACCTGTATGTAAGAAAATAATGTCGCAAAAAATACCTTATTGCTCTGCTTTAGCAATAACCTTATATTTATTAAGTACGTCTGATTTTTGCTCTCTTGTATTTCGAAAAATAATCAATGTTTCATAAACAAAAGAGCAAAAAATAGACACACTTTGCCTATAATTTTATTCATATTTTTGTCAAATTAGGTAAACTTCCTTAGCTACAATGATTCAAAGCTCTTTACTAATTTCAAAAACTCCTTATTCATTTAAGGAAAGGAAATGTATGATTGGTTTTGTATAGTGAAAAAAACCAAAATAAAAATTATTTCAAAAATTATGCATTAAGATTTGACGCAGAGATTTTCTTAAGTAGGCAAAGATTAAAATGAATTCTGCTGTTATAAAATTAGTTGTGTATAGGACATTGTTCTGCATAATATTTAGATCTGGCTGGCCAGTAATTGTTTGCCTTATATGCAATTAATTTACGTACGTAAACAGTACAAGGTTATGTGCAATTTTATGTTATGAAATATAGAAATCCATAGGAATCAATTCAGGTGTAACGTGCAATTGTTGTGTTCATGTTGTTAAATTTATTTTAATTTGAGAATATTTTTCACAAATTCATCATTATAACAATTCTAAAATAGGGTTTAGGCAGTAAATATTTAATTCCTTTACGGATAATAAAAATTAATATTTATGATAGAACATTATTATTTTGAATATGAAAATACGTAAAAAATGGGACAACAGATTAAAATTAACTTTTAATATTGAAAAAAAAATTTGACATTCTTTTAGAAATTTTAAAATATGGTGTGATGTGTTTGTAAATATATATCTAATATATGTCTTATTTTGATGTATTATTGTGTAAGAAAAAATGCTCAAAACCATTTTATAAGCATTATTATTGCAATTGTTTTTTATGACTTTTAAATGCTCTTCTGTATTACCGAGAGTGAAATGCTATGTAAATGGTACATAAAATGCATCAGAATAATTATATTTTTTTGTTTTTATCATGTTATTTTGGAATTATATGACATAAAGGAGGATTTTTTCATGTATTTATTTCTTTTATTATTGAATAAACTTATGCATTTATTTTCTTGTATATTGATTTGTTTTTAACAGTCACATTTCGTTTCGAAAAGAAATTCTGATATTATTAAAAGGCTGGTTACTGGTAATTATAACTGCAGAGACTAAGTAAAATAATATTATTGTTTAAGATAGTGAAGTATAAATGTAAATTTCTGGAAATGGGTTCTGTTTAACTAACATAAAAAATCACGTTTTATTATTACATAACTTAAAGTAATATGTATGCATGCATGGAAACTTATGAAACACTTGAAAAAAAATTTGTTTTCTTCTATCGAGAATGAAAAATATTCAATTACTAGATTCTAGATTCATTAAATAAATTCATATTCAATAAATAATAAGAGTTGTAGTAATGATAGGGTGGGACAAAAAGTTTCTGACGCATTTTAAAATTTAATATAAAATCATCTTATTAGTTTTCGACAATGTGTTTTGGACCCCACAGCTTCCCACGCTAAAAACTGTTTGCGCAAATAAAAAAAAATGTTTCGAATTTCATCCATAGATGGTGCTGTATCGTATAAAAACCAGCAAAAAACAAAACTTGCCTTCAAACATTCAGCACACTTATTTTCTAGATGCTAATGCATTGAATTTATGCAGATCTAAGAACTATTTTTTTCCAATTGAAATAAATATAACGACTAAATTCAAAATCAAGTAGCACGAACTATGAAAAAAAATTCGAAGCTATTTTTATTTACATAAGCAAAGCCTTTTATCGTAATAAATATTATGACCAAACACACATTGTCATAAGTCAATTAAATTATTTTTTTAAATTTTATTTTAATAATTGTCAAGGAATTTCTTATGCCTCCTTATATTATTTAATTACAATTAGAGAATCGAACTTTTCGTTAGTTTTTAAAAGCACATAATATTTTGTTCCTTAGACGTCTCAATATACACACAGTATTCTCTTATTCAGACTCATCTCGGCATTAAAGAAGAAAGGGCAGGTTGTTCGAGCTGTCGGAATACTCGATTGTTTCCGTATTGTCTTTTCGTAGGGAATCCATTTTTATCACCATTTACCATCCGGTCTAATAAGAGTTCGTCTTCGTTTCGAGGAAGCAAATATGTGCATACGACGACTCGATTAAGAAAATTTCTCTCACCTAACTCCTAAGACACCCATCTGGAATATTTATAGAACGATCGTAGTAAAAACCGAAATTATGTTGTAAAATAAAAATACTCGTATGGTACTTTTCCATTTCGCCGGCGCAAGTGATAAAGTGTCGCCAAAAATGATACAACTGACGCCGTTTGGAGTCGGTTGCATTCAATGTAATTCAAGGGCACATAAACATTTTTACTGTCTATTGTCGCCAAAAAAAGTCTACTTGGCGAGATTTGCACCTGCGAAATGGAAAAGTACTAAAAATATATTATTATTAAAATGTATAATTTTCTTTCATTCCTCAAATTGACAGCACTTTTCGATAAATCTAATATAAATAGTTAAGGCACAATTAAATCATTTTGTATCAAGGTAGGAATCTCTAAAGGGCAGTAGGTCACATTACTTAAAATTTATTTTATCAAACACAGATAATGTGTCTGACTAATTTATTTTGGTACTTTTCCATTTTGCCGAAGCAGGTGATAAAGTCGCCAAAAATGATACAACTGACACCAATCGGAATATGTGTATAGTTTGTGTTGTCTCCAGTAATGTCTGCTTGGCGAGATTTGTGACTGGGAAATTTCCATTTCCCAGTCACAAGTTCTTTTATTTTTAATGTTTTTGGATCCATGACATAATGAATATTTTCATATAATTAATGCATTCATCTCTATTTTACAAAGCTTATTTACATGCTCAAAATATTTTTACTGCATGGTACTTGTAAATAGTAAAATGAGCAGGTGCTGAAATTCTATGGTGTTTTCCTCTTTTTTTTACAAACATAACAACAACAAAAATAATACCGTCCTTGGAATTATTGTGATAGACCTAAAAACGTTTCAAAAAATAATTAAGAAAAAACATTACAGTTTGAAAAGTTTTTGAAAAGTTTATATTAATTCCCGTTAGTTATTAATAGTTTTATAATGATTTTTCTTACATAAATTCACTTCCTTCGCGCTATTCTAAATGCAAAACAATGCAAATTACAATAAACGAAACAACGTAACTCTTGGAATTCCGGTTCAATTTTTAAACTTAAGTTTATAAACACACTAGCTGATACCCTCCCGCTCCGCTGGGCAGACGATAATATTATATTTTGGAACCTATACGTAAAATATCACGAAAATTTTAGATTTTTAAACTCTAATTATAATCTGAATTTAAAATTTTAAGAAATTGATTGTCTGTAATAATGGTTATCCACGACTTTCAAATATATGAGAAAAGTATTTATAGTTAATAATTTATCAATGAAAATGTAATTTAGTCAGTAAATCTGTCTTTGAACAGAATTCCGCAACACCCATGTGGTACTTTGTAGTGCGATGCGTTCCTATTATTCTACATGGCGGGTCCCCAGTAGACCTAAAGCATGTAAAAATTGCCAACATAAGAATAAAAATGCATTTTTATAGATATATTTTTTTATTTTTTAAACCTTTTGAATCAATTTTTTTTTGTGCATTACATTTCTATTGTCTTTATTTTGTATGCATGGCAATTTTTGAGAATGACAACTACATTTTTATTTTTTATTATATCAATTTATTGATCTTAATTATTACATTCATTATTATTTTATCTTATTCTAATTTTAGAAATAGTTAAATATTAGAAAAATAAACATGCTCCGTCGCCAAGAATCTTAAAAATTTTGAAAGGAGTAGGTATTCCATCAATCCAAATATATTCATCATCCATTATTAAAAATTAAAAATGAAAAGTAAATATGAAAAATCAATTTGTATTAACCTACAATGAAACACTTTTCAGGTTAAAAAATATAACCGAAATTAAATTTTTAAAATCAAATTATTTAAAAATTCAATAAAAAATACTAACAAAAAAATAAAGTATAATAAAAATTTTAGTAAAAAGTCACCCGTATTACGTTATCCTTTTCGCAAAGGGATAGCTCTATTACGCTAGCAGCAAATCTGGAACTGCAATTGAATAAGACAGAATAGCTCTTAAAAAATCATAGCATTAAAAATAATTCTGTATTCTGAAAACAATAAAATATCCAGTCATTTTAAAAAATCAAAAATGTTTATTTCCTACTAACTAAAATTAGATGGCAATCGAGCGCCAGCGAGATTGCCGCTTCTGCTCAGTGTATCATATGGTAACAATTTAACAAGAACAATTAGAGATTTAAGAATTTGAATTTAAGAAATAAAAGTTAAAAAAGGAAAAAAAAAGGGGGAGGGTAAGTAAATTAGAAATTAACATAGTTGAGTCTAAGCTATGGGGGCTTAGTATAAATGTTTACAGTAAATCTGCAACCATTTCCACAATCTCCACAGGTGTGTGTGGGTGGGAGACAAGGAGTTTTATCGGCTATCAGCGAACTTTTTACAGTCAAAGATTATAACACTTATTGATAAAACGAATATAGAGCGTGCTTGAGAGGCTGAGACATTTCGAGTCTTTATGGTTTTGTTTTAAAGCCTTTACTCTGCAAATATGTTTGTGCTGATCAAGATTTTGTAAGATTTTCAATAGTAAAGATATTTCGGAAGTTTAGTGATGAAATTCTCAATTTTCCTATTTTCAGGTCATTGTGGATGATCGAGTTCCTGATGTACCATGGAGCGTTTGTCATAATTCGAAGAATTTTGTTCTGTGGGGTTTGAATATGTTTCAGATGGGTCGGGGCAGCAGCCCCCCAGACTGGGGAGGCGTAGGTGATAACTGGACGAAAAATCTGCTTGTAGAGTAAAACTTTGTTTTTGAGAGAAAGTGATGAGTGTCGTCCAATTAAAGAGATGCAGAGCTGTATTTAATTCCAGAATCTATCTTTTAGATGTTTAATATGTTTGGAGTAAGTTAATTTTTGATCAAGGTGCAGACTCAGATATTTAACCACCAATACCCAACTGAGTTCTTCGTCGAAGAGATTAAGATTGTGTGTGGGGTTTTGTCTGCCTTTGTGAAACAGTATTGCCTGTGATTTTTCGACACTTATTGCTATTCTCCAGTGAGTAAGCCAATCCTCGAGGGTGTGTAGGTAATTTTGCATAGTTTTTAGTGTTAGTTTGATGTTGTAGCCCTGGGCTAACACCCCAGAATCAACTGCAAAAAGGCATGTGCTAACACTGGGGTGGTGTGGGAGGTCATGCGTGTACAAATTGTACAAATGAGGCGAGAGGAACCCTCTTTGCGGGGTGCCCGCATGAATCCTGCCCAGGGTAGAGTTCTGCTTGTTGATCCTGACAGTGAAAGTTCTATTTTTTAAAAAGTGGTAGATGATTTTGATAATGTAGTTTAGAAAATTTAGCTTTATTAATTTAAAAATAAGTCCGTCATGCCACATTTTTCAAAGGCTCTTCTAACATCTAAGAAGACCCCGATGGTATGACGTTTTAGGACGAACCCTTCGTTGATGATGTTGGTGACCCTTATGAGTTGATGTGTTGTTGAGTGACCCTCCCTAAAACCGCATTGCTCCGGGGGGAGACAGTTTGTGACTGAAATGTGGTTTTTAATCCTGACCAGTAGGATTCTTTCAAAAGACTTTAGCAGTGTTGCAGAGCAGACTAGTTTATTTCCTAGAAACCAAAAACTAAAAATTGCCAAAATACAGAAACTAAACTTTTGCATAATATTTACTTTAGGTTAGAGTTAATGCGTACATGAAAATAAATATTTTGAAAGCTACTTATTTTTTTTATCAATGACATGAATAACATACCGTTATTATTCATTTGTTAAAAGCCAACTTCAATATCTTCGTAAGATTGCGATTAGATTTACAAATGTAATTTATGAATTATTATTAATAATAAAATACTTTTCTCATAAATTTAAAACTTACGTCTAGGATCCACAACAATAAAAAATTATCGTTTGCTTAGCAAAGCGGGCGGAATCAGCCGGGGTTACCATAGTATAGCATTTTAAAATTCACAATGCAAGGTCAATGAAATGCTTCGACTTGGCGGTGGAAGATATTTGGTGATAAATATCTAAATGTAGGAATTTCGGGGCTCAACATTTACATAATAAATGATAAACCTATAATGTATCCTACTCATCGGATTGTCTTGCATGTGCGCTACTCCGTAAGAAGTCACAATTATAGTATTTTTCAAAAACCCACTAAGTTTCGGAGCTAAACTACACTTTCACCAACCGTGGGATTCCAAACTCATTTATTTCTTTCGCTAAATATGTGCGTTTCCTAAAAATTTCGCATAAAGTGCCTCTTCGCGAAAATCTTGCCAATCCTGCATCAGCGCTTCAATATTAAATTATTTGGTATTTTACCATTTCGCACAAATCTCGCCAAGTAAACTTAATTGGTAGCAATGCACAGAATACATATAAAAAAATATATTCCATTTGGCGTCGGACATGCGATTTTTGGCGATAAAGTAGTCAAAAATGACACAATCGATAATAAGAAAAGATTAACGAATGAAAATCACATTTTGGATAAGAATTCCGTACAATCCGTTCTTAGTGAGCGTCTACATCTCAAAATGAGTTACTGTACTAAATTTCAAGTCAATCAGTTGCATAGTCTAAGAGATATCGTGATGAGTCAGTCAGTGGTATTTCGCTTATATATATATATATATATATATATATATATATATATATATATAGAGAGAGAGAGAGAGAGAGAGAGAGATTCATGGAAAATAACAACTTGGCGAGTTAACACTCTTTGAATAGCTCTTAGCTACATTTATCTACAACTTATGAACTCAGAAAAGAGGGAAATAACTTCTGAACATATTCCATTTTTCCTTATAATCATGTTTATTACATGACAAACAGTTAGGAATAAACCTATCTTTATTTTTTATGAATATATATGAAAATCTGTTGAGAAACAGAAAAATATTTTGTAACAAAGAATGAAAGCAAAGCGGCAAAGCAGTTTTCTATTATGCTAGCTTGGAAAGAGGGTGGGGATCAAAAACATATTCACCTTGTCGCACTCCCGACCCCTAAGATGAAAAGTATTTGCAAGTAGTACTATTGTTTGTGGATAGACATATAGAGGGGCACTTTTCCGAAATAATTGATCAATGTTTCATAAATTGCCTCAAAATCCAAATGTATTTCTGAGCAATCAGTCTGCATGTAATCCAACTTGAGGCTCGTCTTTAAAGCATCCAAAATCACATCTCGAACGTTCGTTCGAAAATTTTCCAACAGCTAAGAGATCTACGACTGAAAATCGGTATTAACTTTGAGATATTGAGACGTTCCTAAACAGTACGCGTAGCATGATGGACAGAGTACCAATCCCTTTTTCAACTGAAAAGAGAAGCATCATCGGAATCGGTCAGTGCCTAGTAAGAAGAACGCTTGGGTCTGTCGATCATGGTTCGTACGGCCACGCATCTAGTTTTTTTTAATCCCTTCACATACAAATAAAACGGAATTAGATTCGTCCGAAAATACTATTTAATTTGTCTGAGCTGAACAGCTTCGTGCAAACTTAGAAATAGAATGTTTTAGTTGGCAATTTGGATTGCTGTAAAACATTTAATCAGGTTGATATATAATGTTATCCCTAGGATATACAATGACAGTCATTCATTTCATGAGCCATTATAGACTTTTACATATCTGAGAGTCTTAGGCTGCCCTGCAGTAAGAAATTATTCAATTATTTGTTCTACCCTATGAGGTTTACAGTCTTTGGTAAACATGGATGACGCACCCCCGAAATATCCAAGTGATCCTTCCCTATTTTTGACCCTTCTTCATGTCAATTAATTTTCACTTTTTTCTTTCGTCACGGCTACAGATACACAGTGCATTTTCCTCTTTTATGTTTTAAATTTTATTTGTAAATACTAGTAAAACAATTCATATTCCTCAACGTTAAAAATGTCTTTCTCTTCATTGTACCGGATTACATCCGGCCACACTTGAGCCTACCGTCTTTTACATTCCTTGCGGAAATTATAAATGCTTCTTCCACAACCCTAATAAATGAAATATTGTTCCGTTTTTAAATCTTTTCAACCAGTCGTTGGAGCGTAGAAAATATATTTTATGATCATGATGCAATGTGTCCGAATTTTGGAGACTGCAGATTTGGACAAGGAAAAGCACTTTCATATCTCCGATTGACTGGATCCATCTTCAATACGTTGATTACTTTTATTTTGTCCTCAGTTGAAAATGCTTTCCTCTCAGTGAAACTCTTCAATTTACTCAATTTTTTTTCATAAAACCTCAGAGATAGCAAAATGTCCTCTCGGTCTGAAGCACCGAAATGGATGTAAAACGGTGGTTGGAGATGAAAAGGAAGGGAAGATAAAATGACGCTACTGTAATCTATCCCACAATCGTTCTGATTTTTCAAGGAATGGTTTAAAGAATGAGGTTTGTGTTATGAACAAATGGAGTCCCAAAAATGGTGGGAGGGGAGAGAAGAATATTGTTTATAGGCTACTAGACCAGTGGTTAATTTCTAGAAGAGGTGGAGTGGGTTTAAGAAGCGAGTTGGTTGAATAGGTTGTGTTACCGGATCGCTTACGCCTTACAGTGCGCTATCTCCTTTCGATGTAAGTTAGTTAAAGAAGTATCGTTGGTGTTATTCTTGTCCAGAAAGGATGGGATTTGAGACTGAAGCTTAGAAATGCTGTTTTTTATAGTTCTAATACATATTTGTAAAACTGAATGACTGGGAAACAAATCTGTGGAAGGAAAAATTTGAGTTTTCACTAACTTTAATGTTGCGCATCTCTCTACTGACTTATGACGTAAGCCCTTATCTTACTATGTTAACAAAAAGTGACGATACTTGTCTAGGTTAAATCGAAGTTTGAGAGGGCCTGGCGCGCTTTAACTTTTTTTTGGCGATAAATCGCCAACACTCCTGAAGAAAACCAATTTTATGGGAAAAAAACAGTTTCCAAAAGGAACCCATTGAAAATTCAATTGCAGATTTTCTCTTACCATCCGCATAAAAAGCATTTTAAACGTTTCACTGGCCGTTAACATTTTGAATGTTCAACGGATTTTCAAAAATCGCGGTACCTCTGCGATCAACAACGTTTGTATCCAATCCAGCGTAAAAAGGATAAACAAAGCATCGAACCCCCTTTTTATAGATTCAGTAGGGTTACTAGAAAATAATTGTTTGGCAACCATATTTGGCGATTTATCGCCAAAAAAAGTTAAAGCGCGCCAGGCCCTCTCAAACTTCGATTTAACCCTTGTCTATTATAGAGGCACACGATGATTAATTGCCAAGCGACTAAGAAATAACGCCAAGTATGTTGTATCAAAAGATAGGTTTCATGTGTTTGGCGATGACTTGGCGCAATCATGATTTGACGGACGCCGCTATAACGGACAAGTACCAAAGTGACTAACTCCAAAAGTAATAGAGTCGGAATTGAAAATAGTAGGAGTCTTCACCATACTGAATGTAATCTACATGTACCCTTCAGGTCTGCTTGTATCATTCTATGCCCTGTAACCTGTGATGTCTCCTAAATTAAATGTTTATGTAATGCAAATTGTCTTAAATGGCTAATTTACAATACAGTTATAGTATGCGATTAGAGCGTAATAGGCTAATGTTAAGCTAACGTAATAGGTTAGGAGTTTAATTCAAAAGTAATGTTAGCGGAATGAAATCCAAAATTAGTAAGATATTGGATCATAAAAGCTAAATAGATTAGTTGAATACGTTCCAAAATTAATAGGATAATAAAATATATTTAAAAAAAACTAATAGGATATATGAATATCTATTCTGAAAGTATAAGAGTATTGGAAATATTACCAAATAGTAATTAATATCAATGGAATCTATTACTTAAAAGTAAAAATTTGGCCTACAACTATATATAAAAGCAAGTTAATAGCATCAAATGCTATCTTATTACACTACAAATACAAAAAAAACGCCTACTGAATAGCAAATATTTATTTTATTATATATCTTTATGATTGTCGATATTTATTCTCTTCATGAATGTGGTTATTACGGTGTTTTAAATATTCTCATGGCATTTTCTGTAAAAGAATCCTAGGAAATAAAATTATCTTCGATATTAGATGTGAACAAAAATAATAAGACAGTCTTGGTCTCATAGAAAGAAAATTTATTGACATTCAATTAAAATGTTATTTCTCATTTCAAAATTGCATCTTAAAGTAAGTTAAGTAAATTTTCCATTTCACCGGAGCAAGCGATAAAGTCACCAAAAATGATATCATCGTCGCCAATAGGAATATGTGCATACTGTGCGTCGTCGTCAGTAAAATCTGCTTGGCGAGATTGCGCCGCGAAATGGAAAAAAGTACCGTAAATTTTATTAGCACTATAATTCCAAAGTAAGCCAAAATTCTGTTTGAAAATGTGCCTAATATTTAAGTCAAAAGCTATCCTTGCTTTTGTTGAAGAGACAATTGTATGACACACAAATAACAAATAATTATTGGGAACAACTTCCCTGTATGCCCGAAAGCAACCATTTTTTTTTTTTTTTTTTTTTTTGGCGACCAATCATTTCTCGCCAAATAGCGGGTTGACTGGTCGCCATGTTAGGCCTAATCCCCCGATTTGGCGAAAAAAAACCGAAGGTTGGCGGTTGGGCATATTGTACATAAACGCAAGAATTATTTATCCTATTACAGAAATAACAACTTTTTCTTGTTGAAGGCGACAATAATCTAGTCGTCCTTATTATCGGTGATGTTATAAATTTTCATCATGTAAATAGTTAGTTTTCCTTGTGGTTTCATAGTGCCAAAGCTGACTAGATATAACATGAGCAATTAGAAATACAATTAGATCTGTTGCTACCTAATCATTCCAAACTTTTTCTACTTGCGTAATTCAATATTATACTGAAAAAAATATAACATTTTTTCTCTACCATACTTGTAGCCCGTATGTTTGTTTATGTCATTGGTTTGGATGGGAAAATGCTAAGGCAATGCGAGATTTTTTCGCGTGAGTGCTGACGTCACAATAGTGGAAGACAAAAATGATAGGTCAATAATAATAGACAAGGAAAAATATTTTAATAGCACAGTTTCTCAATCTTTTGTTGGCATCCTCAGTTAAAAATATTATCTTTAGAATTTCAGTTACCATTTCCTTTTTTGAAGAATTAAACATTGTAAATGTATCAAATAATCACTGCTGTAATAGCGAATTGATGCATAAATCGAAATTCCCGAACGGGTTTGATTAAACTACTTTATCATTTGAGGTATATAAAGAACTATTTACCGACAAAGTATTCTGAAATCTAAGCTAGTTGGCGACTTAATTTTTGATAAGCTTGAACATTTATTTTCATGTCCGCGATAGGATCTATTGAAGAATAAAAAGATGTTCAATGTTGTGAAAGTATTTAAAAGAGGATATTTGAAATTTGTACCCAAAGAAACTGACTGAACTGTACCATTATGCAGTAGATAGAAAAAAAACTGATTCTTAACATCCATGAATATAAAGAGAATCTAGATTTTATTTAGAATATTTTTACTACAGAGAGAGTTGAACGGAAGTGGAAAGAACAATAACAAAATAAAGATGAACTGGAACAGGAGCTCAAAAACTCAAACTTTGAACAAGAAAAAAAAATGCATCATAAATTACAAATAGCGAAATTTTTAGCACAGAATCATGCTCTTTTCCACCTAACTTTACTTTTGATGTGATCAATGCAAAATGTAAATTTCATTTACCTAGATTAGGATTTAGACAATTTGGCGATGCTATGAAAAATTTGCTTCTTCTTTGGAGTCAATTTGAACAGATGGTGAAAATGCAGTTTAGAGTAACCACTTGGCGACATTTGAAAAATCGCCAAATTTGGCGATTTTTATGGCGGAGCCTGAACTCCGCGAAGCTGAAAAGTAGGAATTTTTTGACTTACCTAAGTTTCAGTGGCGTCTCGATTTTCCGGCGGGTACACAGTAATAACGGTTTTCAAAAACTCTTTGTAGGTTTCATCCTGAATAGAATGATTGTGTCTCCGTCTCCACAAGTATTAATCCATGTAAGAATGAAATTCTCCCTCGACAAAGGAACTGGGATTGGGAGAATAAACGTGGAGTAAATGATTCACGGTAAGGTAAAAAACGCAGAAACACAATATCAACCAAGCAGGAGAGTTTGAATAAAAAAAAAACGTTTAAGAACGTAAAACGCAAAAGCACGAAAACACAGCAAAATTAATAAACAACTGAACTGCACAACTGGTACACCGTACTAACGGACAAAGAAAATTCTAGAAACTGTGAGAAGTCGGCACTAAACAATGCAAAAGACCAAACGATTAACCCCTGATTGGTTAAGATTTTAAAAAAACAGCTGCCTGACTGTGAGATTGCGCAGGTGTAATGAATCTTGTAAAAAAGTAATCCAGACAGAAGGGGGGAAAAAAGATGGAAGACTCTAATTCCGATTAATGTTGTAAATTCGAAAAGGTAGCCCCGGCGAAAGCATAAATAGTGAAAAAAATAGGATCCGAGGATTGTATAACGAAAAAAAAAACATCAGGTGATCCGTATTCGTGTGGCAAATTCGAAAAGGTAGCCTCGGCGATTGCAACAAAAGTGAAAAAAAAATGATCAGAGAAAGGTATAAATATAAAAAAAAAGCTTCTTACTAAAAATCATGTATCATATGCCTTATTCGAAAGGTTGCCACGGCTAAAGCCACCGCAGAGGAGAGAAAGCATGGTAACCACAATTGGCAAAATATTGCCAAACAATTGTAAACAATTTTTGTCGCCAACGGGTGGTTACGCTAAACTGCATTTCAACCGAACAGATTCATATGAATAAGGAAATTTCTCCAGTTGATAAATTCTAGTATTTAATCCAAGCATCCGTTGTTGGCTCGAGTGCAAGAGAATTAGTTGAGATTTTTCAGCCAACATATGCCAATTTAAGCAGTCAGAAGTCTGATTTCAGTTTGACGAAAACGATATTTTAATAAGCATTTACGTGAAAGAACTTTTAAAATTACTTATATCTGCTGAAACTAAAGTGTTTTCGTTAACCTTTCATAAATGTTAAACTTGAAACGTCTTTATGCGCTTTGGAATCATTAGCAGTTACGGTACTCATTACAGCGGCGCCCGATGATTAATCGCCAAGTGACTAAGAAATATCGCCTAGTAGGTTGCATCAAAAGATAGGCTTCACAAGTGTGGCGACGATTTGGCGTAATCATAATTAGACTGGTGCCGCTGTAACAGAGAAGTACCGAAGTGGTACTACTGATGTAAATGTATCATTTTTATATCAGATATTAGAGTCATGTTTTCTCACTGATTTTTTTTATAAGCATTGAATCAAATTATTGTTTCTAGTAATAAATATGATGCGAAAAACCGTCTTCTAATTTGATGGAATTCCTCAAAAAGAATGTTCAGATCACAGAAAAAATAAGTTTATCTGTAGTGGGCATAGTTTTAGATAAGATTCAAGGTAATGAACCATATAAAAAGAGAAATTATGTATTGTATCATTTGTGAAATTAAGTACAGACGGCTGAAGGTTTGTTGACAACTACGGCAGCTTCAGAAGTGGAGAATTGTATTTTTTGAGAAATCAAGCATATGAATTCTAAATACTTTTCAGTTCAAAATAGGGTTTTTCAGGAAAACGGAAAATCGTTAAAGAAAAATTATTCGCTTCGTTTATTTGTCTTCTAGGAACACAATTATAAAAAAGCTGCAAAGCTATTTAAGGATGTTTGATTTAATCTAATAAATATGTATCGTGAAATGATGTTTTCACAAAAAAATCTTCCGCTGAGAAAAGAAGAAAACTCGCAAATTTGAAATTAAGTCTGCATGTCTAACTTTGCTATTTCTTCAGACTACTTCTGAAAGGCTATTTCTTCAGATCTTAAAAGGCAAACTAGAATTTAAAGATGAAAAGAAAACTATATAATTACTTTTCGATTTGGTTTCACACAAATCCTACATTTTGAAAAGTATTAAACGGATGAACTATTTTCCTCTCCGCCGAAAAAAATCGATACATTCCCTTTTAGAAGGCGTTTTAACCAAAGAGATTATGCACTACTTATATACTGCAAAATACGACTGAGATATTTGAATTAAGAATAGGCCTGTAAGTTTGAAACACTGTTCTTAGAATAAGTGTGTTTAAATATTCAACCTGTTTATAAAGGTTCTTGGATAAAAGAATTGAATGAGATAATGTTTTCCTCTCCAACATAAGCAACAGTAGTGAAGCGGTTGATATCCTCATCGGAATCGACTTTATGGGAAAATTGCTGTCTGGTAAGAAACAAAATGGGCATTTCTCTACTATAGCGGTGCCCATCAAATTGCGATTATGCCAAGGTAGTCGCCAAACTCGTGAAGCCTAACTTCCAAATGTAGCCTACCTTGGCGTTATTTCTTAGTCGCTGGGCGATTCATTGTCAGGCCCCGGTATAACAAGTAAGTACCAAAAAATATTATCATCTGGTCTCGTAACATTTGAAACCCAAATTGCCTAGACATTGCTGGGAAATGTTCCAGAAGAAGAAACTTCAAATGAAGTCATGGCGCTGACAGTTACATCAATGTCAGTGAATGAAGTTTATGGCGATTGCAATTTTTGGCGATTGAATTTAATCGGTATTAAGGATCCTATCGAGAATACGTTCTAGCAAAAAATTGACTCTCAGACTATAACATTTTTTAGAAACAGTAACAATTACTAGTTATGGCTAGTGTGACATTTATTTAGCTTGAATTAATGACAAATCACCGTTACCAGATAACCTGAATTTAGATCAGAAACGACAGGATTGCACAACTTCAAAAATTAAGGGTATGAATTAGTATCAAGAATATGAAAAAAAAAATTTCAAATTGGCTTGAACAAGTAACATGGAAGAAGTTCTATAGTCTGAAGTTCTAAATTATTGATATTACTTACTCATCTCCCATGCAATAGTACTACGTCAATTCGCCTAGTTTTTGAAACAATGGCCCGACTGCATTAAAATCCACCTTTGAACCAATGCTTACTGAGGAGACCCAACCTGATTGAACTTATTTCAGAACTTCTAGTTCAGAGAGATTTTCCAAATAAGTGTTCACCAAGAAAATATGGGGTAAAATATATTTTAGTGTTCCCTTGGCAAAATTGGCGATTTTTGTTTGGCGCCATTCTTGTTCGCGCGGAACACCATGCAAACAGGAATGGTGGCCAAAACATAATGAAATTTCAATAAAACTTCGGCTGAAACATAATAAAATTGCAATGAACACAATATAAGCAAAATTAATAAACCCAATAAAATACATTTTGAATCGAAACAAAAATTAATGGAGTAAATACAAAAAAAAGGGAGAAAATCAATTCAGCTTATTTAACTTGAATATCCTCATTTTGAGGTACACAGAATTCTCTAACAGCAGTTAGATATTGTTTAAATTTATCAAGAGTAGAATCTGTGTACATCCATCGCCACATACATTTGGTGAAATACGAATCGAAAATGGTGTCTGTGGTGCCAGACTGGCAGTGAAATTTTTTTCTTAAGTCCCTTTTTATAACTGACCACATACCTTCGATATTATTGGTATGAGCTCTGGTTTCCGGATCCTTAAATGTCTCAGAGTGATTTACTGATAAGTGTACGAAGCCTCGATGCCAAAGACCATCGTACGACTTCCAGCAATCGGACATAATCGTTGTTCCGGGTAAGATATTTAGTTGAATTAAACTCAACACAGTTTCTTTCGTACGATCTGGAACGAAAATTGTGAAACATGCGTTGAGAAAGTGCATTATTTGTAAGAGAATTTGTTCAAAGAACTTATGCACGATTGCTCCTCCTCTTCCAGAAAACTAATTGAAAGATACAGAATGTTTCCATATTACCGGCGTTGTGATGACTAATCAACTTTTTCTCAAAGGAAATAAACGCTGGATACTGATATTTACTTGCATCGTGTACAGAGCCATCTATTTTGAGCTTGTTACTGCCATCTCCATTAACGCATTTTTAATGGCGCTTCGAAGATATGTGGCGCTCAGGGGTAGATGTTCAATTGTGTATCGCGACAACAGTTCCGATTCCGATTAAGCTGCCAATTCGTTAAGGCTATTGAATTGGGATCAGATAGAAAAGCATGGAACCGTAAACACTATTGAATGGAAGTTAAAAACAGCAAATGCTGTTTGAAAGATGGTTTACAGGAGAGACTCATCAGAATAATATATTTATTAAAAAGAGTATTAGGAAGAGTAGGCTTAAATTTTAAAGGAATGACGACTGTTTTGGCTGATTGTGAATGCGTCATTAATTCAAGGCAGCTGACTTACATTGCTGAGGATGATGTTGTAAAGTCAATATCACCCTCAATGTTCTTTCAGGACATTCAATTATTCAAAATTCTAGAAATTTATGAAGTTTATTGAAAATCCGACCAAGCGAGGAAATATAGCCACACTTTACTCAGTAACTTAAGGAAATGATTCGGATCAGAGAATACGAGTAAAGGCGCTTTCATTCACCGAGAGAGCAAAAAAGCTGCAACGATGTAGAAAAAGTCCCTAAGATACTGTCGGTGATAATGCATTGGCAGGAGTAGGCAATATAAAAAGCGAATCGACTAGCCTGTAGAACGTATATCTGGGATGATCCTAGGAAAAGAAGAATAGTAAAATTACAGACATCAAACTAAAAAAAATTCTTCGCCTTATTCAAAGAATACATTTAATGGAGATAACATCAATGATTGTTCTGAAACTCTGAACATCATTGACTTAAGCATTATGAAAAAGTATAAAAAACAGTCATGATATCTCCTCTACGGATGAGCTGAAATTTAGCAGAGCTGGGAGAAAGTTAAAGGTACCAGATGCACTGATCTTATGAAATGACTACATTTTTCATATTTAGTTATTTTGAACTTTTTCGGATAAATTTGATTTAGTTTTATCATCACTTATAATCAACAGTTGGGAAGGATGTCAAAGTAAACTAGATATTGTTACGAAATCTCCTGTGTGAGTGGGAGTGAAATCAGTTCAATACGGAGTATAACGACAAATGTCACTTAACTCATAAGTCTTCGTGATGTCACAAAGGTATTAGAGCTCAGACAATAACAGCTCAAACAGAAAACACGAGACTTGTACAGATTAGTGACACAGATATAGGAACAAATACAGCACTTGTGCAGATCAGCAACATAAACACAAACGAAATAGCTCTTATAATAACACTCAGTTCATCAGCTTAATAGTTCTCACTGCACTCAAATCTCCACAGTATTACTCCATTTAGCACTCGAAAGGCAGACTTCAAGAGCAGATTGACTCTCTCACTGGCTCTCGTCGTATTTTCTATTTCGGCCAGGTGTGACGTCACTCCGAAAAGTTCGTAGTTTTCTTACCAATCGATATTTCGCCTCGGTTACAACACATTCGGGTGTTTTCTATTCTTCACCAAAGTCACCAAGTTTCTCCCCAAGCTGCCAACAAGAAGAGGTCATTGCTTAAACTCTCTTTTGCTAACTGGTGACATCTTTGAAACTGCATCTTCTCCTTTATAATAGAACCGTTGCAGGGAAGCACCAACTCAAGTTCGTAATAATATAGTAAAAGGAATTTTGAAGGTTTGTGGCTACCTAATCAATAAAAACCATTTCTGCTGATTTAATTCGATATTACACATAAAATATAGCGTTTCTTTCCTACTGTTTTCAAGCAAGATTCGTATAAATCGAATTTTTGAATGGGTTTAGCCGATATACTCATATATGGGTTTAATAAAACTCATTCACCATTGAAGTTTGGTGAATCATTTACTGACATCCTCTTATTAGAAAAGTACATTGAAGGCTCAGTTAATCAGCAAATAATCTTTCATAAAATTTAATAGAAAATGTGATAAAATCGTTCTCTTTCATAAATGAAAGAAGTTTTTCTCTCTTTACTGATGAAATAATGTCTTGTTCTTGATGACCGCAATAATAAACTAATCGTTCTTTTTATCCTTGACATAAGAACAGCATGCATGTAACAGCTTTCCTTGTAAGTATTGCTAAACATGCAATGTAAAAGTCATACTTTTTCCATAAATGTTTACCTCATTACAGTTGAATTGATGAGTTGTCCTTATTGAAAGCGAAGATAATCTAATCATCCTTTATCTTGATAATATAAGAAAGGGACTCTCATGTATTGGTCGACAGCTTTTCTTGTGTGTGATGATGAGGCGATAATATAAGAAACATCCACTTTCATTAACTATAACAAAGTTTATTCCATTACAGTTGAAAAATTGACGCGTACTTGATGAAAGCCGATAATAATACAAGGATTTTTTTTTATCGTTTATATAATAATCATTCTTGTAATGGTCAACAGGTTTCCTTGTAATTGTTGAAGAACCTAAAATGTAAAACTCATTTTTCATAAATGTTTCTCCCATTACAGATGAATTAATGTGTTGTTCTTGTCGAGGGAGAAAGTAATCCAATCATCCTTTATTTCGATAACATAAGCAGTGGACATTTATGCAATCGTCTACAGTTTTCCTAGATTATGGTGAAGAAGCGAAAATATTAGAAACGTCCTTTTTCAGAAACTATAACAGTGCTTATCCTATTAATAGGAGACACTGCTTATACTTGATCAGAGCTATAATAATCCAAGCATCCTTTTTATCGGTAATATCAGCAACGGTCACCCATGGAATCAGCAACTTTTCTTGTGTTTGTTGAGGAATCTATATTAAAAGGGTGATCCTTTTCCATAAACGTTTCTCTCACAGAAAATGAATTATTGTCTTGTTCTTATTGAAGGCAAAAATAATCTAGTGGCTCTTTTTATCGATGATATAAGAAACGGGTACCCATGTAATGGTTAAAAGCCTCCCTCCTTATGTTTTTCAACGATGATATAAGAAACATTGCTTTTTATAATCTCAAGAGATTATCCTATAATAAATTAAATACTGTCTTGTCCTTGTTGAAGACGATGATAAGCTAAAGGTCTTTTTTATTGGTGATATAAGAAATAGGCACCCGTGTTTCATTGTTTTTGTTGAAGGTAGGATAATATAAGAAATGTCATTTTTCATAACGAAAGAAGTGTTTCTCACATTACAGATGAAGTAACGTTTTGTTCTTGTTGAAGGCGAGAATAATCTCATCGTCCTTTTTTATTGATGATATAAGAAATGGAAGTAATGGTCAACAGCTTTCCTTTGTCTTTGTTGAGGAGGGGCTAAAATAGGATCGTCCTTTTCATAAATGCAAGAAGTATTGCTCCCATTATAGATGAAATAATGGCTTATTTTCATTCCAGGAGACTACTAATATAATAATAATACTAACTTTTCTGTAAGAGTCACAAAAAAGTGATTTTTATAAGGAGAGCTTTGTGTTCATCCTTGTTTAAATGTAATTGGCCATGTTTTAGAAGAGGTCTACTTCGTTTTTTGCTGAAAGCTACAATTATTCATTCATTTTTTTTTCGATAACAAATTAAATGGAACATAGTGGATCAAACAACTTTTTTTTGTAAAATGTTAAAGTTGATAATTTTTATGAATGTTTTCTTGCTTTGAATTATTATTCAGTCTTATGTCTGTAAAGAATTTGAAAAAAATGCCAGCTGTGCATCCAGTTCCAAAGCCTGACAGGTGTAAAAGAAACTGTACGAGAACGCATCGCCGGAATGTATCTCTTTTTTTTTATGAACAAATGTTGATATCTAATTTCGTGGGTGAAACTCTGCTTTCAAATACAGTAATTGGCAGATTTTAAACACAGTAATAGAGTAAAGGGTAGGAAGTGTTGTTATCTTCTTCACGTTTCTCAGTAGACTTTGGATTAACTCTCTTACACCTTCAAAGGGAGCAAGTTCAGCCTTCATTTCTGGAACTTAAAAGATTCGATAAATTTCAATGAAGTGTAATAAAGGAAGTATTTGAGCCAAGTTGTTCAAAAGAGACAGTTCTTTCAGTTCGGGATCAAGTGGAAAGTTGCAACTTCAAAGAACAGAGTTTGGTGATTTCCTTGACAACCTCAGAGAAGAATTTCACGAGAAAAGACGGTATATCAAGTCCAAAAGCAAAGTATAACATACACTGCAGCAAGTGCAAGACAATCTCGAAAATTAAACGGATTGTCATAATCGTAACAAATTTATTTTACTTACTAAAATTAGACAAAGTATAAAAATCTTGCAAAACGCAGCCAAATACTCAAAATCGATGTAATAAATGATTCTAAAATTAAACAGAATATAATAGAATAGCTAGTATACCCATTCTTCGCATGGTCGAATTGAAAAATGTAACGATCCAGCTCGAAGCATAAGTTTTTTTTTTTAAACGAAGACCAATTTTTAAATAAAACTTTGAATAATTTTAAATAAACCGCAAGTTATTATTTTGACTACAAGATTATCAGAAATTCTTCGATCATTTTTTAAGAGAAGACCAAATGTTCATTCCGTGTACCGTCCGAATATTGTTTACTTTGTATCGAGGAATTCTGGATAAAACGATTTTAAAACTTTTTTTTATATATCCTAAATTATATTTTTTTATTCTTTTTTTTTCAAAACTTCGCCAAAAATTGGCTAATTAATTTACATCTCTTATAATGCGCAAGATTAATTATTTTTTAACATTTTGTTCGAGATCTACCCGAAAATTATACATAAATATCCCTTCATCGTTATTAAGAAAAATCTTGAAGACAATGTATAAAATTATCAAAATATGAAATTAATTAGTTTCAAGAAAAGAAATTCGAAAAAAAAAAGTTTTTAAGTACATCGAACTTGCTGCCTTCTATTGGTGATGAAAAGGGGAATTTTTGAAGGAAAAAAATCACCCCAAACTTTTTTGAAATTTTTTTGGAGCGAATATGCTTATGAACCTAATAAATATCAGCGAAGCTCCCTCAAAAGTTTGGAACGATACGATTCACAACGAGGATTTGCATAACGGGCAAACAGACGAAGAATTTAAAATTATATACAGGGTGATCAATTTAAATGAGTACCCGTTTATCTTTTGTATTATCTACATCTATAATATATGTAGCAAGACTTTCAACATCATTACTTTTCGGCAGCCGGTGGTTTTCCGAACCCGATGAGGGGGAGAGAGTTGTTGACCTTCATACGGCAGTGTTGTTTCGTACCCTGGTCCAATGGATCCGAAGGAAGGATGACTGGTCGTTTTTGTCATGCTCTTACTGTCCAGGCTGAAAAGACTCTCTTCCGGCTGGTTAAGTAAGGCGTTTTAACTTCTAACGTTGTTGTAGAAGAGAGTTGCCTCATACTCCCTGACCACACCTAACAAGTACGTTAGTGGTCCCCCTTACATCCGGAGAAGATCTTCATTAAAGACATCTGGGCTCCTGAGAAAGGGAAAACAACATTTCCATTTCTGATCAACTTTGACCTAATAGAGTCCGATTCTCCTGGGAACCGAGAACACCCCTACATCAGAAGTGTAGTTTTGCAAGTGGCAATTCTTACCCCTGTAGGAATACTTATCACTTTAAGTTATTCGACCAAAACAAAGGAATATGTTCCTTAGTTTTAGAAGAGGCGTAGTCAATTCCATTAGACCTAAAATCTCCAGAGAGAAGAGTGATTCAGAGCTCTACAATACGTTCCATTAGAACGCCGTGTCCAAGGACATTCCCATATTTTTAGCGTACGATATGCACTCCAAAATGTATAAAAAGTGGAAGTGCGACAAGCACTTTATTTTGTAAATATTAACTGAAATATTTCAAGTTAACGGTAATAAAAAAAATATAGAATTCCGTAGAAATTCCATTGAATATTGCGTGCACTAAATCAAAACGGTTGCAGACAGAAGCCTTAAATATTGCTATATTTCACACACGAATGCCTTTTTATTCGGATTTGAACAGAATGGGGGATTCACAAAAATAAGAAAGAAGTCGCAATTTACAACAGGAAGGCGACGTTAATAAGCAATTGGATTGAAAACAGGAAAAGAAAATTCTCGTTGAACATTTTCTTTTCGAAGTTTCTACCTTTTCATGTAAAAAGCTAACATTTCAAATACATTCTACAGCAAAAAAAAAAATTGACGCACCAAGAAGGAGTTGCCTGATTGAAATGAAATTTCGTATGCAAAGACATTTGAACCAAACATGCAAATAATTAAAATTTGGTGTCTAATGAATGAATAGCGGAACTACAGCGCATCGGAACTGCGCACTCAGCAGGTGTACATAAGAAGCGATTCTCAATCTGATGGTCACATTTTTTGTTGCATTGTGATTTAGAATACCTTTCAATGACAGAAAAAATAACACGCGCACGATTCGACCTCATTGCGAACAACTATGAGGGCTTGAAAGAGGTCGCTTCATTGGATTGAAAGAGGCAGGTTGGAAAATAGGAAAACCGCTCGTCATATGGGTCGAAGCGATGCATCGATTAGAAGATGCTGGCAAGAATGGGTGGACAAAGGCAGATTTCAGCGTCATAATGGGTAGTGGTCACCACAGCAGATCGGGAGGACAGAGGGATTGTCAGATGAGCTGTCACAGCACATGACTCATCGTTATCAACCATCAGATGTGTGACATGCACACGAGTGTCCACCATGACCAGTCACAGACGGCTGATAGAGTGAAATCTACGCTCGTACGGACCACTCCGCTACCTGCCACTCTCGCCTAGACTCTGTTGAGACAGATTACAGTGCTGCTTGGTTCAATAGGGTTGGAATGATGCTGGCTGGAGACTTATAATGTTTAGCGACGAATCCCGCTTCAAAATTGCGTCCTGACGATAATCGATGACGTATCTGAAGACCGCCAAGGCAGCGTGACTATCCTGCTTTCATTATTGCACACCACACATGTCCTCAACTAGAAATTAGGTGCGAGCTGCCATTTCGCTTGATAGCCAAACCCCTTTGGTCATCATTAGAGGCACACATACAGAACAGCGGTACGTCGATAATATTCGGAGACCTGTTTTGCTACCGTTCATTTTGCATTTCCCTAGCCTTATTTTTCAGCAAGATAATGTCAGGCTACATACGGCTTGTGTTGCTATGAACTATCTTACAGCTAGTCAAACACTTCCTTGGCCAGACAGATTTCTCTCCAATCGAGCATGTCTGGTATATGATGGGAAAGCGACTGCTTCTACCAGAGAATGTAAATGATCAATCCCGACAATTGGAGCAAATGTAACAAGAAATACTGCAGAAGACCATCAGTGAGCTTTATCACTCTATGCCACGTCGGGTGCATTTTTGCGTCCGGGCTAGAGGTGGGTCAACACCTTATCGAGCTCGTTACTTTGTAATTATGTAACTCTGAAATAAATTATTCAATTTTTCTGAAATTTTAATCATTTTCTATTTTGTTCATAATTTTTCTAACCGCTTCAATTTTTGTCTCCATCAGACAATTCCTTCTTGGTGCGTCATTTTTTTTAGTGTATTTATTGAAAACTGTAATAATTATTTTCAACTCTGGCAAACATTACTTTTTTTTTAACGTCTCATAAGCTGGATTTCTAAAGTTAAATTTACTAAATCCAATTTTCTCGAATGTTTAAAATGTGTTGACGAAAATATACTCGCGGGTTCGGCTGACATCGCGAATTATTAAGAAGATATTATAGTCATCCAGGAGCCTGGCACAGGAATACGCGCAATTATGGTGTTTCAACTGCATAATTTCTTATGGATATCGAGATAATTTATAGAGAAATACAATTGAGGCACGTTAACACGCGGTTTTATTATAGCTCCCTTTTAATGAGATTCGGATCAACCTTTTTAAGATAACGTCAGGACTTCTTGTTGAGGGAAGACATTCAAATCTTTTTTTTTCTTTCTAGTTTATATATCATGGGGAAAACATGCTTTTCAATTTACTTGAGCAAACTTATACTCCGAATGAGAGAAATTAGAAACAAGAAAATAATATAAGTCAAACGGAGCTTCCCGCCTGAAAACGAACAAATTAAAAAGCCCAGGCGTAGAGTAGGAATTTATTTCGAAGTCAGAAATAAACTAAGTATACCAACAAAATAGACGTGGAGTGGGAAACTTTAAAATGCATTAAAAAATAGACGAGCGGAGATCTGAATTTAGAAAGGGTCGAAACCCACCTTTAACATTTGAAAAACCACGGAACGGAAGCAAAAGTTGAACAGATAGGAAAATTCTGAACGAGCAGGGGAAAATTTAAAAAGAGTACAAACATAAAAGACAAAGATTTCTATAACGAGGCGGTGGACGTAAAAACGGATCGCTATCCAAGTAAACGGCAAAGTAACGAGAATCAGATACAAAAAAAAACCAAAAAGATCAAGAGAAATTCGGCGTTCTGTATGTGTAAGGAATGAGGGAAAGACGATGAAGGGCCGCAAGTCCCCTGATCGTAAATTACAGACGGTAGGAAAAGAGAGAAGATAAAAATCAGGCTAAGCGGGAATGAACAAAAAATTGTCTTTGATAATGAACTTTAAAAATTTGGAGTTGAGGGTGAATTGATTATTTCAATACTTTTTTTTTATTTATTTATTTTTAGAAAAGAATGTTTAGATTGAATATGAATTCTCATTTCTCGAAAAGATAAATGTTACAATTTGGGTATTTTTTGTAAGAAAATTTTCAAGAACTCACGGTCAATAAAATTAGCTGTACGTTCAACCGTGTTTTATTGGCTAAGTTTTAAGAATTATAAAGATTTTTTTTCTTGTGTAAGTGACTACCGTAAGAATCAGAATCAATGTCGAAAGAGTTTTAACAAAACATAGAACATTTTTATCGATATTGGAATTTATATTATGTCTCAACTTATATTAATACTGTAACTCGCGATTGATCAAACGAGTTAAAGAGACTCAACTGTAGCTCCAACACAGAAGATTGGCAAAACATATTAAAGACTAACGATGCATGGACCAATATATATAAGTAATGATTTAACTTAATTTCTATTAATTTCTCCCAATAATAATTTAATTTCCTAATTTTTCCCATTCTTTCATATAAAAGTAAAGCATTCATTCTTATTTCGTGATACGATTCCTTTGCAACTTTAACTTAAACAATCAAGCGCTCTTAAAATCTGCAAAGTCAGCTTTTCCCACGCTTCAGACTTGTAGGGATGATCCCTACCAGACTTTAGATCTGCACTTCCCTCCCTCGAAGACCCTCCATTCACCCCACATGTTCAATGACGTATATAGTGAAATTTCCCTACTATATAACGAAAAACACAGCGAAACTCCCTCTTCTTGCTCACTCTTGCTTTTACACTCATGCTGATATAATCTGCATCCAACGGCGGATTTGTGTAATTCACGCCGTGTGGAAATGGTCTCTCTCTCTCCGCTACAATAAAGTAATTCTATGGAAATGAAATTGGCTTCCACTGTTTCATAAACTTAATTAAATAATACTATATATATATTCCAAGTTACTACAGCTTTGACACTGATGTAGAGCTTAAAAATAATTACATTTACGATTAATTTATTGCGAATGTGACTATTGTTAACTCTGACAATGAAACTTTTAATACTGGTTTTAAAGAGGACATCTAGAAAAGAATGTACTGCAAGATTTCATGATATTTTCAAGTTGTTTGAAGTAATATTGCCTTTTATTCAGGATCATAACTATATTACTGAAATTTATAAACCAGAAATCATATCTACTGTCTTCTTAACGTAAGAAACGTTTGATAATTTTTAACAGGAAATGATAACTTTAATTTTTTATCTGATATGTTTCTTATGTGATCTTCTTCTGGTTTTCTTTTCTTTCTTTTTTTTTTTTTTTTTTTTTTGACCCAGTTTGTTGACATAAACACGTGTGGGAAGAGATCCTCAGATAATTTTATAATTTTCAGTAATTTTATGATTGTTGTACTGAATTACGGAGGAGTGTCACAGTTCTATAGAATGATATTTCTTAGTGGAATCTTTCGAACTTAATGTCACACCAATTTAATGACATGTTGTACCTAAACACATAAATATGAAATATTTTTCATATTTATGTATTTTTTAATCTAAATATTTGCACTTTTCAATCAAATACACATGACTTCGCATCGATACCCGTATATCAACAAAGTTACGACTTTTATAGGATGGATCACAGGTACTGATGAATTAGTCAATCGTAATCCTAATCTCTACGTTATATAATAGTATTTATGAAAAAAATATCTCAATATTTTTTTTAACTTAAAGATAATTTTAATAATAAATTACTTACAACTTAAAGATATCCATAATCCATATAATCCATAGTAAATATTTTAATAATAATATATATTAATGCAATCATATATCATAATAAAAATACCATATAACAATAGATTCAATCCATAATAAAAAAATTACAACTAATTTAAATACAAAGCAACCTTAAAGTAGCAAATCAAAAATCAAGATAAAAGAATTATAGAAAAAAATGTAATTGAATATTGTCCCACACTTTGTAGAGGGAAAAGTGTGTTCTAAATAGTTTCACATATTCAACCATCATATCTTCAGTAATTAATATATATACACGAGCGCGCGCACGCACACACACACACAGTAATATATATTTTAAGGTATCCGTACACCTTTAAAACGCCATTTCTGTCAAAAAGTTTCAATTTTCGAATTTTACTGTCAGTTAAAAATTTTAATTTTTTTCTTTCTAATTGAGTTTGAATTTTGCTTATACCTTATTTAGAACTTAAGTTACAGGGATTTGAATTTTACTCGGTAGTTAATTAATTGCATTTGAAAGTTTGTTTTTGAATTTTCTCAAAATGATTTTTCTCGACATAGCCACATATGGCAACGTAGATATCAGAAAAAGTTATGAACCAAATTAATTTAAATTTTGTAAGTATCTTCCTTACACCGTTTTTAAGAACCCCTACAACTTTTATGGTTGTAAAATTGATACGTTTTTAGCAACAAGTTTTGTTATAACTTTTTTTGATTTTTCATTGTTATTTGACTCGAAACATAATAAAAATTGTGGTAATATGATTTTCATCATGAAAGTAGCACCAGCCCCAAACAATGTTACGATGAATAAGATAAAGATATTTTTGTTTACTTTTGAATTATGAGCGTTATTCTGATAGTCAATTTATGTTCTATTTTCACAATGTTTTCCACTTCAAATTTTTTTTGAACTAAAAGCAGATTATTAAATGTGTTTTTCATAGTTTTAGGTTATATTTTAGCATTAAAAATATTTTGTTAGCAAATATCAATGTATTTCAAAAAAAAATTTCTCCGAAGGTGTATGGATATTTTAAAGCTATATTGCAGAATTATTCTGACAAATAATCGTCTATTAATAGATAAAAAGTAACTCCCTAATATGTTAAATTGACAGGTAAAACTTTTATTTGAAACATGACATTTCTTACACTTAATTACGCAACCTCTTTCATAAGATGTATCTGTTATAAATTTACTTGAAGATGTCACAAATGAAACCTTTTTTACAATGATTATTTCAAAGTTCTCCTGAATAAAACATTTCTCAAAACCTTATACAGTTGCATTAACCGTTGAATCTTTTAACAAGCATAATCACATATTTTTACTCAAAGCAGTAACACAACGTGTTTTCAAGTAGGAAACACAAAGTGAAACTTCTTACCAATGTTGCCAAAACTTTATCGCAAGAAATTAATCAAAAACAAAATGTAGCTCATCACATCTAAAAAGAAAAATAAACATATTAAAATCCATCTTTACAGTAAACTTTTTACATTTAAATATAAGTTAAATGTTTATAAGTTTTGGTGTAAAGTGATGTGAGGTAATAAGAATATGTTAGTTTTACGTAAGTTTTAATAGATACCACTGATCAACTTATTAATTTCTAGCGTTCAGTCAATCAAGTAAAAAAAATGTAAATACTATGTTTTTTTTTAAAATTGTGTACAATGAGAAGGATTTGTTTTATATCTTCAATATAACTTTAGCATATAAACATTCTCAAATCTTTCAAAATGAATGTTGTCCGTTACGCCATCTGTTGGATAGTTTATGCTTTAGTTTGTTTCATCACGAACATCTCGTCTGAATTCGAGCTTCAGATACAGGAATTATTACTTCACTTAAAGGAATTATTACTTCAGGAATTATTACTTCAGATACAGGAATTATTACTTCAGATACAGGAATTATTACTTCATCTTTTGAAAGTTATTAAATAAACATTACCTTCTCACATTTGTAATAATGTCGAATTTAATTATTTTGTTTTATTTATTTATTTTTTTTTTTGCGGCTTCTACAAATAACTTTTTTTTAAATACTTCTAATGATACTATAATAAAAAGAACTACTTTTATAAGTATGTAATATAATACAGAATTCAATGACTTGAATGATTCTTATAAAATATTTTATACGTATGTGATTAAATCTCAGTTTTGTGTGTGCGTGTGTGGAGAAACATAACCACATGCTTTCTGCGGATATTAATAATTTCTAAACTATGTGGCATGTTAGACTTATAATGAGCAGTCCATTGTTGTTTTTATAAATGTTCTTTTGCAAATTCAATTGATATTTTCTTAATATATCTTATTCCCGATTTGTAGAGCCAATTATTTGATATTATGCTTATTTCTAATTCCAACTGAGCTTAATATAAACATATATTCGTTGAAATACTATTACGCTGGAAACAGTTGTATAAATTGCTTTCCATCCATGAATTTTGGAATCAAATGCGAAACAAATCTTTTCGAAAAAAATTGTTTTAATCGAAAAAAATGTTTTTAATTTTAATTTTTGTTTAAATAGCTTCTAATTTAACATTAAACTCTTTCTTGATTTTTTCGTTTTTGAATAATCAGAATATAAAACGAAAATAAATTGGTAATAAAGGCTTATCTTACCATAAGAACAATAATCTAATAACAGAAAACCAAAAAACTCATAAACTCTAGAAAAGATTGTAAAGCAATTATTCTATAAATCAATAAGTTAGTAACTTAAAGTATTTTTTCAATAGTCTGTTCATAGATGGCAGCACGTCTAAACTAGGTATTTTTGAGAGTGATTTTATATATATATATATTTTTATAAAAGTTTATAGAGAGAAATATAAAAATTTGAAGTAGAAAGTATAGTTTGTATAAGAGTATTTGAGAGCACGATGAAAGAAAAACTACAGTCTTATGTTAGAATTTACATGCTTTTTGAGATATGATGACAATTTTCAAACATATTCACTTTTGTTTCATACAATTTGGAAAGGTATTAAATAGTACTGTAACATACACACAATGCTTATCACTAATAATTTCAATATTGTTCATTTTTTTGAATTTGCCATTAATTATATAGAAAATTAAAGTTCATAATTACAGTTGTTAAGTTTTGACTTTTTTCGCTCAACTATGCTGTTGCGTTGTAAATATAGTACAGATATTAAATGGCTTATTCCAACACAATCAGATACTTCTCGTCTGGTCGATCCATTAAATCTGCAAATAAAGTAATGAAATTCCCCAAAGATATTCTTTCAGTTGCAGTGAATGTATCTGTAAAATATGTGTTGTATGTGTCAGCTATTTAACAATTAGATTCAGGTGGGATCGCCACTTTCAATATTTATACATCCGTGTGGTAACCGGGTGTAAAAGAATAGTCCAGCTGTAGCATAAGCATGTCATATGAGATGACTAATATGGGTGCCCAGTTATATCAAGGGATTCCAGGGGCTTGTTTTCTTCAGGTAGGTACGGGCATCATGATCCCGAAGCACCCTAGTAATCTTTTCGTTTCCCGTGGTGTTTACTGTCTTTGGTAAACATGGGTGACGCACCCTCAGGATATCCCAGTGATCCTTCTCTATTTTCGACCCTCATTCTTGTGTGTCAAGTTTCATCTCTCCTTTTTCCTTTTTTTTTTTTTCAAATGTCTAGATCGCAGTTACATCCTATTTGGGGCAACAGGGCCACATCTGGCTCTAGCACCATTGAACTTAACTTTCCCTCACTCACATTCATTATTTATACATACTAAAATACCATCAAAGATCTTCAAAAGAACAAATAAGGTAAACAAAATTTTAAAAAAAAATTAATATTATATAAACAAATATTTGAATTATGATCCACAGAAATAAAATTTCATAACTTGTTTATGGCGTTTATTTAACTTTATACGTTAATAAGAATAATTAACATGAAGAAAATCTTCATTTTTCATTTCCTTTGATGTCGAAATACAGCTAACAGCGAAAGAATAACGTGTTTGGTTATAGTTTAAGAACTATGAAATTCCTCGTTTATATATGGTAAACCCATTCCTTACTTGAAGATCTCTGCATTGTTTTAGTTTAGTTTTTATTAACATAGCACTAGAAGCAACACGAGGGCTATTGGCAAAGGACCTGGTAATTTTCAAGTGACGAGGACGACACATGAGCTGGCCCCCTGCTCTCATACCATCCACACCACGCCAACGGGAGGACTTTGGGCCCCGAACAGATTTAACGTGCATCAGCCCCGGTTACACGGCGGGTCTTTGGCGACCAAGGATCGAATCCGCGACTGAACGAAAACCGCCAGCCTCGAAAAAAAATGTGCAACAATAAGGATGAAACACCGGACATATAATTAAAATGTGGTGCACGGTGTTTGGGGCATGGAAGAAGGGCTCTCGGGAGCTGTCTCACCCGACAGAAGGTACTTATGTGTAAATATTGTATGTCCTATAAGAAGGCGTGTCAACTTGACGTCAGTTCTTCGCGTTGAAGTATTGCGTCATTAGCCAATTTTAGACTTCGACGAGTAAAGCTTGTTGTGAGTCTCAAGACTCCATGTTTCCCGCCATGCCGTTGCAATGATTTTTAAAACTACTCGATTCACGTCGAAAATCGGGAGCTAATTCCATGAGATTCGTAGCTGATCGTGCAACCGAGTCCGCCAATTCATTGCCTGAAATTTCTACATGACTATGTATCCAACAAAATATGATGTTATACCCTTAACTGTGAAGATGTACTGTGATGTCTGAGATTAGTTTAGTTTAGTTTTTTATTAACGTCGCACTAGAAGCAACATGAGGGCTATTGGCGACGGACCTCGTAATTTTGAACCACGGTTAAGTGACGAGGAGTGATGCCTGAGATAACAGTCACAACAGGGTTACTCTGATCCTCTAGATTTTCTAATGTTTCCAATAGGCTTCCATGCTGTCTCTATACACAATGAATTTATGAGAACTGAAATTTTCCATCAGCTTTATTGTACAGTTAAAGGTGATAGCTTCGGTTGTATAGATACTGCAAGAAGTGTCCAGCCTGTAACTGTACATTATGTCATTAGAAAAGATACCGAAGCCGACATATCCGATTCCTTTCGAACCATCCGTATATATGGGAATAAAATCCGCGAATTGATATCGGTGGAAAGCAAAGAGGCGTTTTAAAATGATTGGAGGTGTTCTCTTACAGTACGCAGCAAATAGATTTAGGTATTAAAGCCTTGGAAAGTTCCAAGAAGGGAATTTAAAGAAATTCCTTTATCGGACACATACATCAGATAGGCTGAATTTTTCCTTTAAATTACTCATTCTTTGAGAGAATAGATGAATACTAAATGGACGAATATTGTCCGTTCTCCGCAAAGAAGGATTGTATTGCACACTGTGTAATGGGAAAGATGGTAGAGATGACATCCGGAAATAATAATTGAGAGAAAAAATTTTGCGTTGCATAGCCAATGGTTAGACAAAACTGGTTGCATTCTACATAGAGACTCTGCACAGGAGATGTTCAAAAAGCACCACAGTAGATTCTAAGAGTAACGAAGTGAACTGGGTTCAGTTTCTGCAATGCAGAGTTGCAGGCTGATCCATTATCTATCAAAGAGACTCCCCATGAGACTGATACATTCGGAGTAATGATGTTCGATCCGCTCCCCATGAGGTGTTATATGAAACCTTCAAAATACACTCTAATAATAAAATTCTAAAAAAAAACGACGCACCAAGAAAGAGTTGTATAATGCAGACAAAAATTGGCGGGTAGGAAATTATGTACAGAATGGAAAATGATTAAAATTTCGGAAAAATTGAATGATTTATTTCAGAGTTACATAGTTACAAAGTAACGAGCTCAATAAGGTGTTGACCCACCTCTAGCCTGGATGCAAGCTACCACATGATGTGGCATAGAGTGATAAAGCTCCCTAATGGTCTCCTGGGGTATTTCTTGCCAAAATTACTCCAATTGCTGGGCTAGGTCATCAACATTCCTTGGTAGATGCAGTTGCCATCTATTAAACAATCGTATAAAGTAAAATATCTAAGTAAAGTAGAAAATATTAGACTGAAATATTTGTTATTATCACGTTTAAATACGAACATAAACAAGCGATCTTCTTTGGACGAATTCCTTTTTATTCCGTTAACAAAACAACACAAAAAGACATTAACATAACCAAACCGTTGCCACACAAGATAAACATAAAAATTTAGGAAATACATGTAGTGAATCCTGAAGATTATACATTTAACGAATTCTAGCATCTTCTCATCATATCCCAGACATGCTCGATTAAAGAGATTTCTGGCTGGTGAAGGAAGTGTTTGATAAGCTGTAAAATAATTCATAGCAATATGTCCCGTATGTAGTCTGGTATTAACTTGCTGAAATATAAGGCCAGGATACTGCAATAAACGGTAGCAAAACAGGTCTCAAAATGTTATCCACGTACCGCTGTGCTGTAATTGTGCCTCTAATGACGACCAAAGGGGTCCAGTTATCAAGGGAAATGGCACCCCCAGACTATAACTTCTGGTTGAGGACCTGTGTGGCGTGCAACAGTGAAAGCAGGATCGGCACGCTGCCCTGGGCATCTCCAGACTCGTCATCGATTAACGTCAGGACGCAGTTTGGAAGCGGGATTCGTCGCTAAATACTTTACATCCCCAGCTAGCATCTTTCCAGCCTGATAGAGCCAAGCAGCACTGTAATCTGTCTCAACAGTGTGCAGGAGAGAGTGGCAGGCAGAGTAGCGGTCGATCGCTTCGACTCATATGACGTGCGATTCTCCGATTTGCCCAACCTGCCTCTTTCAATCCAATGGTACGTTCTCTTTCCAACTCTGACGGTTGTTCGAATCCTGCGGCGAGATATTTTTTCAGTTGTTGAAAGGTATCCTAAATAGCAATGCAACAGAAAATGTGACCATCAGATTAAGAATCGTTTCTTATATACACGTGCTGTGTGAACAGTTCCAATGCATTGTAGCTCCCACTATTCATTCATTGGACACCCCATTTTAATCATTTGTATTTTCGTATTTGCACGAAATTTCATTACGATCGGGCAACTTCTTCTTTGTGCGTCGTTTTTTTATAGAGTGTATTAAGGAATTTCTCACACTTCTTCCGCAGATGTAAGATGAGTGGAAAGGGACATTTCCGTCTAATATAACTCCGAGGAAGCGGACTTCAGGGTCAATGAGAATTGGAGTATCACCTATGCGAAAGCCGGGATCGGGATGGAGACCACGCTTTTCGCAAAAATGTACACATTTGTCACTTGAAGAGATACTTTGGCCATTATCGTCACATCATTATACGAGTTTATTGACTACTGTTTGAAGTTGTCTCTCATTTGAATGTATGATCGAATCGTCGTAGAATTTTCGCAAATGGTCGACATATGGTTGAAGTGGGAAAAGTATGGGTGATATATAGAGGATGAATTATGTTGGACTTAAAATACTTACCTGAGGAACTCCCTCAGATTAAATGAAAGAGTAGGATAATTCAGTTCCAACAAGAACTTTTAACAATCTAAAAGGAATAAACTTTTCAACAAAAATAGGAAAATTGCCTCTAAGATCTAATTGATAAACGGTGCAAAGTATTCCATGGTGCCATGAGCGGTCATATGCCTTTTCATTGTCAAAGAATATCAAAACCAGATGATTACTTCGGACAAACATGTTGCATATCTTTACTTCGAGCATTATGATGTTGTCAAGAGTGGATAGTTCTTTACGGAATCTACTCTGAAATGAAGGAATGCAGTAGTTTTTTCCAATTTATATATAAGACGGGCATTGACCATACTTTCTAGGATCTTACAAAAACAACTCATTAGTGCAATGAGTCTATAGTTGGGAGGGTCCTTTGGATTTTTACCAGGCTTCAGAATCAGAATTACTGTTGCCTTCTGCCATCAACTAGGGATCACATGCTCCCTCCATATTCTATTGAACAGGTAAAGGAGACTTACAAGGAAATTCTCTTTCAAATTTCGAAGCATATAATATGTAATTACATCAGAACATGGGCTGGTATTATATGCTTTAGATAAGACTTTTCTCAATTCTCACATGTCAAAGTCACCATTGTAAGGTAGATTCCGCCTACAGCTGAAGTTTGTATGTGTCTGCTCACAATTATTCTTAGTGGCTATGAATCTCACGCTAAATGAATCGGAGCTTAACACTTTAGCAAAATATTGGCCTTTAATACTGGCTACAACGACAGGATAAGAATATACAGCATTATCAGTTTCCTTTATCGGGATTGAAAACTTTCGATACAGGTTATTTGCAGCTTTTACTTTCCTCCATACTTGTTGACTGGTGGTAGACGATATGACGGAAGAGACATACTTGATCTAAGATTCTTTGACTACGTCTTCGTACTCTACGTGCAAAAGTTTTTGTCCTTTGAAACACTATGAGGTTCTGAGTTGTGAGGTACCGTCGAAAAAACCCCACAATCTCCTTTTCTCCATGTAAGAAGTTTGACTTTCCTTATCCCATCAAAGTTTACTTAACTTCTGCCGCGAATCGGAACTTTTTGGAATCACCGCATCTGCAACAACAATAATTGAATCAGTGACATTTCGGACAACATCATCTATATCCATATTCTGAACCATTGTGCCAGTTATAACTGCCAACCTAGTAAAAGATTTCCAATCTACCCGATGGAAATTAAATGTGCGAGCATGTAATCGTCTCCTATCAAAGTTAACTTGGGAGACTAGGAGAGGAAAATGATCACTATTATGAAGATCGTTATCGAGCTTTAATTTCAACAATGGTAGCAGAGTCGGCGTGCACATGGCTAGATAGAGGGAATGAAAGGATCTAGTGTCTGTAAGGAAATACGCCTTCTCATCGGTGTTTAGCTAACAGAGATTGTGATCAGCGATCAACTGTTCGATGGGTCGTCATCACGAGTTTGCGTCGTCATGTCCCCACTGAGGACTGCGTTCATTGAAGTAGCCTAGCAGAAGGGAAAATCCTCGTAATTGGTCGACTAAGTTATTTAAATTCATCTGTGATACAACATCATTTGGCGAGAGATAAATGTAGCAGACTCTGATTAAAGAATGGATGTGAATTCGCATAGCCAGAGCTTGAAGTGATGTGTTCAGTGTGACGATATTACTAGGATAGTTCTGAGATGTGAATTAGCATACACTTGCGGTTGAGGATGAGGCGACATTAACAAGCCTTCGTACACATTTATATCCACGCATCTTAATTGATATTGTGATCTTAAGAAAAGTCCCTTATAGAACTGCCAGGCCGGTGCAAAGACATTATGGATTTGAGATCGTCAAGTCGAGGAAACCGCGGCAGTTACAAGAAGCAAAGGAGGACATTAATTCTTCACACTGGAATTTGAAGACGTTTCCAGGGTCCTGGGGGTGTCATAGTCTTCATTGGATGAGTAGAGAGCCTACACATCACTTTCAGTAGAGTCGAAGACTCTGGTTTTCTTCCGAAGAATGCTATTCTTCGCAGATGCTTTTAATTTCAACCTCTGCAAAGCCTTTGACTGCCTATCTGGTCGTTTGTATTTAATAATTTGCTTGATTTATGGAATGATATCTAAGTACAAAATTTCATTACAATAGCTGTCATTCTCGGAACATATTTTTTGCCTTAAGTGTATTACGCACGAGCATTATCTTTCTGCCGTAACCTTTTAAGGACTAAGGTACCCAATGGACTAAAATCACAGAATCACGTGATATCTACATAAACAAACCGACGTGGTCTGTGTCAACACAGGATTTTCTATATGCTATTTGCTTACTTCTTGTACACCCACTTTATTACGATTAACATATTTAATATTATCATATTTCTTCAATATTCAATTATTTATATTTGGTTGGAAATTATCTGTGTATATTTTTATGTATATATTATCTTATTCTCGATTGATTTGGTCGTCAAAATGTCGTTCGATAATCTAAGGCTATTTAAACTTGCCTTCAGCGTTTGTTTGTATACTTATAATATAAGCTTTAAATTATTTTCCGCTTTAAAAAGATGCATTTTAATTGTTATTTGCCATTGACTTATTTTCACCGTTTTGTTTTGATTACGCTTATTTTCTATCTCAAATTATCTCATTTATAAGTATTGTTACGTATCAACAAATAATCGGTTGATTCTAACATGTTAAAAATAAAGGCGATATTTATTCTAGTATTATAATTTTTCTTAACCGTCTGATAAATGTGAATTATTAAAGTCTAATTCAGCTCTTCTGAATTATAATATATTTCAAGTAATAAAGACATTTTATTTATCAGGCTGGTTCTGTTCTGATAGATGTAATTTTGAGTTAGAGTTTTTTTTTTAAATTTGGTTCAAGTTCTAGTTAACTGGGGCCACTTGGTGAATTTTTAGAAATTGCGCTAAGATGGCGCCAAAAGCAAGCATTTCAAATCCAACCCTTCCAGAAGCGAAAAAAAGTTGGCTTCGTCTGACGAAGACAAATTTAATTAGATAAATTAAATTATATTAAAATTGAAGAAGAGTAATAAAATACTTTTCAAATACCAAATTATCACAGTTAAATTAGGATGTTTTCATAATTTTAGTTATATGTCTGTATGTAAACCAAATAAATTTGCAGCCATTATTTCAGCTTGCTGTTAGAATAATGATTCAATACCTTTATACTACAGCATTCAAAAATTTTGATTTTTCCATTTATTTAGGGTGAAAAATATATAAAACAAAGTTTTGGGATAATTTCTCATTCAATTAAAAAGTAGTACATTAAGTAAAATGTAAGTTACTTAAGTTTATGAAGCATTAATACATTTCACAAACACAGTGCAAATCAAACGAAAATAAGACTTGTTTACATCGGTGGATATCACATGGTCAAGTTATCATGTGATCGTGACGTCACATGAATTTAGTCAATTAGGTATCTTTGTAAAATGCATGTAAATTTTAAGAAATATTGTTTCCTGCCCTTCAAATCTGAGGCACCTGTTTGGAGAGAGGCTTAGAAAGTAGTTATTCGAGAGTTGGCATTAATATATCGTAAAGCGTACGTGTTTTCATAATATTAAAATAGGAGAAAAACATAGAGCAGGAATTAGTCGACCAAGAGTTAAGCTTCCTTAATTTTCTTAATAAAAGATTAACTTAACTACTTTTAATGTCATTTTAGTTAAAGATATATATAAATATTATTTTAGATGAAATTATAACAATTTTAGAGTATTTCGTTGAAAAATTTGTATTTGAATTTACAGGTACCCAATTGGGTACCTTGAAACTAAATGCTCATAAAGTTGCTGTACATTTGCAATTTTAAAATAATTACCTTTTGAAAAAAAATGGTACGTATGATGAAATTTATAAAAGCAGTTCCTATTTTGAAAATGTAAATAAATGCAAAAATTTTAAGCCTTATTAGAAAATGGTCAGCTTGCAGAAGCCTTTTAAGAAATGGTAACTTCACAGAACGCTCGCCCTGTTTAGTCACCTGTCAGGTTTTCAGCAAGAGCAATCAGAGTCTGATCGTGTCTCGTTAGACGGTTTATGCGTCCTCAAAGGTGGTAAGCTATGATTTATATAGGATTCTGCTCATTTCGCCAAACTGTGAAACGACTTGGAATTACTTCCTTAGGTTGTTCCTAAAAAAATAAAATTACAGAGTAATGTCATCAAATCGGATCAAATTGCTGTGCGACGTAGAACTCGTTATTTTTGCTCTTTCTACAGGTAATTATCCATCTACTGCCTCTACTAATATGGGTTTGCCGCACAGCACTCTCAATAAGAAAAAAATTCAACTATTAATTTTTTTTTCAGGCTAAAACGCTGGTTCCGTGACCTTTATAACGTAACTTGATGTTTCTTTTGAATTCGCTCATATAATCATAGATGCGAGCATCTTAGTACTGTTCGTTTAATACACCTGAACTCAAGGAAGAGTATGCTTTTTTTTTTTTTTTTTTTTTTTACGTTTCAAATTGTAATAATCATTCAAAAATAACTTTTTTGTTTAAATATCAAGAAAGAAGGTAAATGGAATTCGTAAAATTCTTCAAGGAGTATAAAAAGGTCACTTTTAGTATATCATGTTTTAATTTCGTAACTCTCATCGCTTTCAAGCTAAATTATCCAACTTTATATATGTACCAGCTGATACTCTCCCGCTTCGCTGGACAGACGATAATATAATATTTTGGAACCTATACGTAAAGTATCAAGAAAAATTTCAATTTTTAAAACGTTTATGATAAACTAAATTTAAAATTTGAAGAAATTGATTGTCTGTAATAATGGTTATCCACGACATTCAAATATATAAGAAAAATAAAAAAAATTAGTAAAAAGTTACCCCACATATATATAATATGGATAAAATTCATTCCACCGTATACATGTTACACCTAGTATTGCAAAAGATGCAACCTTTTCTCAGAAGATTCATCAGATGCTTAGCTTTCAAATGAAATACCCTCACAATGGCATAGTGTCTATCATAAGATTTTTGTCCTAAATTTGCAATCCTAAAAAAAAAAGTCGTGTAAGTCGGAACGTCCTTAATGTCTTACGTATGTCATAGCGTCTTGAGTTCGTTCTTGCATGTAGCGAGGTCCTCCAGTAAACGAAGATTGTCTTGCGCGTGTGCTACATCCTCATTTTAGTATTCTTCAAAATTCCGCTAAGTTTTGGAGCTGAACTGCACTTTCACCAACCACGGGGTTCCGAACTCATTTATTTCTATTGCTAAATATATAAGTTTCTTATTTTCGACATGTACGAAATTTCACATAATGAGCCCCTTCGCCAAAATCTTCGCAATCCTCCATCAGCGCTTCAATGTAAAATTATTTGGTATTTTTCCATTCCACACGCGCAAATCTCACCAAGTGAACTTAATTGGTGAGAATACACAATATACATATAAAAAAAAATTCGGTTTGGCGTCGGTCATATCATTTCTGTCGATAAAGTCAATGAATAAATGAATTAATGGATAAAAGATTAACGGATGAAAAATTACATTTTGGATAAGGCTTCCGTAAAACCCGTTCTTAGTGAGCGTCTACATCGCAAAATAAGAAACTATGCTAAATTTCAAGTCAATCGGTTGTATAGTCTTAGAGATATCGTGATGAGTCAATCAGTGGTATTTCGCTTATATATATATATATATATATATATATATATATATATATATATATATGAGTGTGTGTGTAATAATTTCCCTGTAAATAATTATTTTTCTAATTTTTCCTATTCTTTAACACACAGTAAAGAGTTCATTATTATCTTCCGATACCATCCTAATTTAGAATGTCTTTGTAATCTTAATGTTGTGCGGTGGATTTGTTTTTTTTATTTGAAAGTCCAAAAATCAATGAAAGTCCTGAAAGCCAGTAGCCCTTATGTATAAGATTACATCATTTAACATGTCATCAATCCAAAAGATATTAGAATCAACTCTCACTCCAAGATAAAAATATCAAACATTCATATAAATCAATTTATGAAATAAAGATTCTAGTGAGAAAAAAACATTATAATATAAAAAATTTTAGATATCAATTTCGATTACATAATGACATTTCAATATCCTTCAGAATCTCCTCATGTGAAATTTTAAAAACACATCAAAATGGATGATCACACAAATTATTTAAAATATATCTTTTTAAAAAAATCTAATGGGTAATCACATTCCATACATTCTTCAATAAATTTCCTAATATTATTGAATCCGTCTTTATCATGAGTAACTAGCAGTTTATTACGATGCAAAAAATTTAAAATAATGATTCTGTATATGGATAAAGGAATATTGCTTTCCCTATAAGGCATTTTAATAACCCTAAACCCAAATGCATTTCTTTTATCAAATAAATTACTGTAAACGATGTGATCCTTTAGCTGTAGTTCCAAATCTAAATATTCAGCCTTGGTTGTATCTGAATTGGTCTGCAATAAAACCAAATAATTTGGATAGAAATCAATGTTCGGCTTAAAATTCTTACATTTATTAAAAATTATTAGGTCGTCTATATATCTATATGAAACATAAAGAGAGTTGTTCAAGTGGTTCGATTCATAAAAATGTAAGTACAGATTAGCAAGAATGTTGCTAGCTTCTCCTCCTTGAGCTAGGCCTTTTATCTGTTTGTATATTTGCTTATTGAAAACTATATAATTTTCCTGCAGTACTAACTGTAAAAGGTTTTTAAATTTTCTCAGTTTTATAGTATTTTCTATGTTATATTGATTATAGAATATCATCAAAACCCTAATCATATCCTCTATATCAATGGAATTAAACAGATCCTGAAAATCATAACAGTAGATTGCCTGGACCAATGTATTGCCTATGGAATTAATTAATTCTATACTATTTTAAATAATAGCAGTATGCTCAAGCTTTTCTAAAATATTATTTAAAATATTCTGCCAGATATTACCAGATTTAGTTATGTATGTAATATATCCATTTGTGTAATAGTTCTGAATTTAATTGGATTCTTATGGAATTTAGGAGTTGAGGAAACATGAGGGAATTTTTTATTATTGAACTGTAAACCAATTTTTTTATGAAATACTGCTAACCTATTAATAATTTCTCTGTTTTCACATTTTGAAGGAACAAAAACTTCATTATTTTGAAAATATTCATCCATCTTTTTGAAGTAAAATTGCCTGCAAATAAATGCAAAATTTCCAGGAACTTTATCTACATATACAATTAAAAAATATTTTCTAAATTTTCTATAGAATATCTAATATCTTTGAATTTTATTCCATTTTTAAATCTATAATTAACATTTTTTAGATCATTACAGATTCTTTATCTTTAAATTCTTTAAAGGTCTGATAGGGCATACTATATTTGCCAGCTATTTTGATAATAAAGTCACCTAGAATCCTTACATATTTCGTTCTTAGCTACATAATTATTCTTTGTTATTGATAATCTGTAGTATGTTCCTTTTTTCATTATATTTCTTAATTTTTCATCGGTAATTAAATTCAAATCTCCAGTGACCACGTGACCATGTTATTCATCCACATAGTCACCATACCGTTCAAACACACACGCACATTGACATAACATTTCCAAATCCATACCATAATTATAATTAAATATTAACCTTCCTAATTTTTTTGTTGTACCTAAAAGCCCTTTTTATAGTTATATTTTTAATTGGGAATAAATGCATATATTTTTTAAAAACTTTTGAAAAATTTATCTTATAGAAAGATTTGCTTGGTAATCGAAATGTGCAGTATTTCGTTACATTTTCATTATAAGTATGCATTTTGATATTTCATTTCTTAATTATGTAATTACTTAGGTCTTTCATAATATGATAATCTTGTTCATCCGGTAGTTTTCAAAGTATCTCCCTAGCAACTAATTTCAGTCTTCTTCAATCCAAATACGAAATATTTGGTTTGAATATATTATACATATATATTTGATTGGAATATATATATATAAACACCTATGCAATATTAATTCTTACATATTTATCATAGTGTTGCCATTTGGTCTAGATTTATTTTAGGGGAATTTTATCGTTTGTATTGCTAACAATTGTGAATTTTTTACATTTTTCTAGAAGAAAGTTAAAATTTTGCTATTCCTTAATAACTATTTTAAAAACCTTTTGAAAAAAAAAATAAGTATATAAAACATTTCCTTAATACACTTCAAAAAATTAAATTGTTTATTTTGAATTAACCATTAGCACTATTCTTAATTAGGGAGTTGTAAATGTATAACTCGAAATCTTGCAAATAAATTGTAAGCATTTGGTAGGATTTATAAATCAACATTCTCCTATCATAATTTCTTAGCATTTTGCTTTTAAGAAACAAAAAATAATGGATATTTGAGTCCTTTTTCTGGAAGGAGGCTATTAAGGTTTTGTAACTAATTTAGAAAAATGCAATAAATATCTACTGAAAACTTTTGGTTATTTAGCTATAAAATATTAAGTTTTTCTTCAAGTTCTGAAATAAACGTGCAACATCAGTTCGAAAGAAATTTTAAGTACTCTTGTTTATGAAAATATCTTAGAAATCAATAAAATAAAAATGAAATTCAAATTTCAAAAAAATGTGATGTTGGAAATTTGGATTAAGTATAGAAAATAGCTGTGATTTTTTCCTATCATTATTTTACATTATGATGCAATTATTTCGATTAGCATTTGATCAATCTTTATTTTGCTCTTTAATTGCTTTCTTTTGCAAATTCTATGTAAAGATGTTTTTCCCCTTTTGCCGCTAATTTAATAGAGAAAAAGAAAATTTTCCTTTTAAATGTTTTGATTTGTTGACATTTATGAGAAAATTAATCAAATAATATTTTTAATCATTAAGATATTCACATCAGAAGATCAAGCAAATTAGTATGAAATAACAATAAAAAATTACAATTAATATGTTATATAAATAGGAAATCAACTGATTTTAAAACTTCCTGCAAAAAATGGTTCGAGACTCGCGTTCTAGCTGTTTTGAATTTGTGACAATGGCCTATTCATGATTTTTCTCTTCACTAACCTAGGAATCTTTATAATAATTTGAATAGTATAAATTGCAATTTCTCCCAACCAAAATGAAACGTGATTAGATAAATTAGATGAAAATAGAAATGAAGTGAATTAGAAAGTTTGGTATATAAACGAAAGAGAGTTGAAAAGAAAATGAAAAGCGATAGAAGATAACGATAGACAAATAAATATTTGTTAGTTTTTTTGAAGCATCATAGTTATTATTTTGGAAGATAGCGAATATCTTAGTTAAAGTATTAAAATAAGAATCAGTTGTTTGTGAGAAATGATTAATTCAGAACGAGTGAATTTGTAAGCTAATACTTTATTAGTTGATCCTAATTTAGAATTTACGATTTAAAGGGGATTCGAGATATGGCGACTTTATTATTTTTCAATGATTACTCATAATATATTTTATCCTACCCTGGGGTATCTCAAATTGAAGTCTAATAATTATTAAATGTGTTTAGGAAAAATGACAGGAGAATTAAATCATAAAGAAAGGGAATGAAATTCTAAAAACTTTTTTAAAATAATAAGATGATTCAAAGATAATTCTTCTGCTTTCAATTTTTTTTTATTTGTTGCTTCCGTGTCAATAAAAGTTTAATGAATTAACATTGCCAAAATGAAACTCTTAAAAAACTTTAAGGTTTAATCCTGTATAATATAAATGTTTTTAAAAGGTTAAACATATTAAAAGAAAGAAATTCTTATAGAAATATTGCTATCTGTCTGAAACTCATAAGCTTTTCATTTAATAAAAACTTATAAATTTAAATTTTTCTAATAGAGTTAACCTTAGAGGTGATGACATGCATATAATTTAATCTAATAAATACTTCGAATATTGATCAATGATTTTGCATTGAATAACTGTTTAAATTTTTCGTAATACAATAAAATATAAATATAGATAATATCGTCATAAGGAAATTATAATAAATAATTTAAGAAATAGATTAATTACGATCATTTTCCAGTTAATTGCTATGAATTCGACTAATACTCAATTATTTAATTTCTATCCAATTGCGCTTGTCATTTTAAATACGATTCTCTTAAAGTATGGAGTACGATAACATTTTAAATGCAGTGTTTTTTTCTTTGCGTGATGTATAATTGATGACTAATTGAATCATCAAGCTGATAAGAGGGTTGAGAAGAGTACCTTGTCGATACGTAATGATAAATTATTTTCTTTAAGAATAGCTGACCTTCGTTTTGCACGTGTATGCTTAAAATGAGTGAATGACCTTATTTTTTTTCAGAAAGGTGACCCCTGTTGGAGATGTTTCCAGTTAAATCAGATGAATCTTAATGAGAGCGCGTATCTTATGTTTGACTGATTTATTCCTTCTGAAGAACCAATGACTATTAAAAAAAATAGGCGTCATATAGTTTGTAAAACTATCTGAATACATTGAATTTAAGTAAAAAATCCTATGAAATATATGTAATAATAAATATAAGAAAATTGTATTTAGAGGCATTTGAATTCAGGAGTTCTGTTAAAAGACAAGTACCTTCTTTAAAAGCATGTGGTATTTTAATATAAATATTTGTCATTCATAATATAATCATGGAGACATATTCAAGTATTTTTAAAAAAATTATTATCTGTATACACAGTTTTGTGCCCGCGGTAGCCTAGTGGTCATGGTTGCGATCTAGCGAATGGCATTGTATCCGTCGGGTTGTAGGTTTGAGTCCTGAATCCACTAAAATCCAGCCGTTTAGAGGGGCTTATGTAAATTAAATCTCTCTAGGCTCCAATTCGTCAAAATGGCGTTGAGTGGGAGCTTGGAGAATGGATTTATAATTCAATCTTTGTTCTCATCACTTGATCAAGGCTCAGAATTATTAAATCCGTCATCAATAGTCCGAAAGTGGATTCGCCGCGTCTGTCTTCCACCGGGTTGTCCTAAATAGTGTATACATATTAACTTAATACTTAAAATTCAGTTTTCCAGTCCGAGCTTCTGGAAAAGTATTGCAGGCTACTGCAGAACACCAGAAGTGAATCGGCTTTAATTAATGCCATTAAAGAAAAATTAGCAACTTATTCTCAATTATCAATTTTGCTTGTGTAGCATTGCTGACCTCTACAAGAAGGTCACCAGATCATAACTTTTTAGTACTTTTAACAGTGCCTATCATGTCGTGAATACTTTTTCGGTTAAGAAAGGTGAGGTTTGAGCGAAATTGCCTTTTGTACAGTTTATAATGGAAAGTCGCATGTATTTGAAAGTGTTACATTTTTAGTCAGTTTCTACAATTAGAGAGGATGATGAGCTAAGGCCACCATCAAGGCACAAAGTTTTTGGATCCTTAAGTTTTTGTCTTCACTCCACTTCGCTTCCACCCACCATGCAGCCCAACAAGGGGAGGCAGCCTGCAGGTCATTTGACCAATGCCAGGCTCGTTACTTACTCAAGTGGTGGCACTGAAGTACTGTATTACAGCTTCAAGGTGAGAATCCTCCGATTCAACCGAGGCACCTTAACAGCAGTATTCATCCTCTAGCAAAGTCTTTGGGGCTCAAAAAGAACCCTTCGGAAGCAATTACTAGCCGATTGACAGGAGAGGGCTCGCTCCTGCCACCTATCCTAAATGAAGCCCCATGGGCTAAAGAGAACGCTAAAGGTATCTCCAGAACTCCACTTTCCTCCTTACGGGACGCCGCACACGGCAAAAGTGTGAGTTATTAAGCCAACGGTCAGTACAATGATTATATGAGGTCTATTGATTAATTGTAATCAATCTGTGGTTTATACAAAGGGGAAAAATGAGAGGGAGGGGAGAAAGGGGACAAAATTCATTAGGATACCTCGAGTGCGTAATGCTCTTACTCATCTAAAGAAGATAAGCCCCCTGAGAGGCCAACACCGATCGCAAGCTTACAACTACGACTACTCAGCTACTGTGGATCTAGCAACTGACACTGTATCCGTCGAGTTATGGATTTGAGTCCTGATTCCACTAAAATCCCGCCGTTTAGTGGGGCTTATGTAAATTAAATCTCTCTAGGCTCCAATTCGACAAAATGGCGTTGTGTGTGAGCTTGGAGAGGGGATTTATAACTCAATCTTTGTCCTCAACACTTGATCAAGGCTCAAAATTATTAAATCCGTCGTCAATAGTCCGAAACTGGATTCGCCGTGTGTGTCTTCCAACGGGGTGTCTTAAATAGTGTATACATATTAACTAAATACTTAAAATTCAGTTTTCCACTCCGAGCTTTCGACAATCGGATTTGCAGTATTGTGGGCTGTCGCTCATAACCTCAAAGTTTCTTTTTATATCATCAGTTTATTGTCGATATTGCTACTGCAGAACACCAAAAATGAATCAGCTTTTATTAATACCATTAAAGAAAAATTAGCAATTTATTCTAATAGTTAGAACTTACACTGGGTGCGGACCCACGTTGGAGATTAATATAACGAAACTGCAGATTCATTTGCGAAGGTTGCTGTCACTGATGGTGAGGGAATGAATGTCCCTGGCCCTCGATCTCATGTAATTAAGATTTTAAAATAAGCTTCTTTCTGGCTGAGAGGTCTGGTGGTCAACTTGTAATACTGGTATTCGGGTTCGATCATATTTTGCTAGACGAAATCGGAGTTTTTATACCAATTCCGGTTTGGTTATTCGCTTCTTAACAGGTCATGATCTCTTCGTTTGTTATTTAAATTGTTTTAAGTCGAAAAAAGCAAACTTACATTCCTGTGGCTCTGTTGGAGATGTTGATCACTATGTTTTTTTTTTTGCCCTTTAACCAGGGATTTTCATTTAAACTGTTCTATTGTTGAAGTGAAACCTATTTGGCTGAAGTGTGTGTGCGAAAATCCTTATTTTCATTTCAAGCTTAAATCCTGTATTTTTACGGCTCGTAAAATTACCCGACAATTCTTAATTATTTCAGAATTTTATTACACTTCTTAATACTTCAGTTTTCCTTATTATGTGGTTATAATTGTATACCTTGAATATATGTACATATTTTTGTCTAATACTTCCTTTTTGTTAACGAGTTTGAGGACGTTTTTGTATTGCGTCGTTTAGCCTTATACATCTTATTTCTGCAAGAAAATTCCGAGAGTTAGCTTTTTTTTTTTTAAATTCCTGTCAAATACATTTTCTGCTCAGTAAATACGTTGTAAGCTTTATTTACATTCGATTTTGAAATTATACTATATATTATGTTTTTCTGTCAATAAATACTGAGTGCGGGGGTGATTGTCTCCCAAGGGCCCGGTTTGTAGCTCTAAACCCCTTGGTGAGCTCGGTCCCCTTGGTTGTTTTGCCCATAGTCCTCATGTTGCTTCTTTTTTTTTGGAGTTAATAAAATAATCAATCAATTTGGGTTCACATCTAACACTCAGAGTAAAAATTACTTATTTTTTGTCATAAAATAAATATTTTCTTAATTTTCAGATTATAAGCCTGAGAGGCTAATGTCTCTCAGGCTTATTATCAAAAAGAAAATTAAGATATTTATTTCTGAAACTTAAACATAAGTATACCTATAACATTTATTTAGTAATTTGGAACAAATATATAACTCATCCTTAATTAAAATCTGCTTCTAAATGTATTGCATTACATTTAGAAGCAGATTTATAGGTGAACCCACCGGGCGCGCCTCTAATGTGCCTATGTTACATCCAAAAGGCCCCACGAGGCCCAAAACTTACACTTCTTCTTAATGACACCGAGTTTGACCTCGGATTCGCTGTGTGCTAATTTTCGCTGGAATTTGGTTTCCTTTTTCGACGATTCCGTATTCAACGATTTCTTTTCATTTCCTGTGTTGCTGTCTCATTTCCGTGTACCAGTCATGGAATCAAATCTTTTAGAATGACTTTTGTTTTCATAAACTGAAGCACGTCATCCTTTGAGAACTGTTGCACCTATTTAAGAATGAACAACTATGTTTTATTAAATAAAAAAATCTTAAGCTTTATTTATCAACGAAAAGAAAAATTTCTTTAACAAAAATGATAAACTGCTACAAAAAAAATGTCTTCTGAAATATTCTAATCATTAAACCAATTAAATTTTATATTTTTCTTTTGATTGGTAGATGGAAAAATGACACGATAATTGAAACAAAATTGCAAGCAAGTTGCCATCCAAAAGAAAAGCACAATGGACAAATAAAGCGCTTTCAGGAATTCATAATTAGAACAAGTACAAAGATGAAGAACAAGCTTTTTCGTTAATAAAAGAAAATAATTACTTGAAATTGAAAAATTCTCTGCATTTGTAACTTTAAAAAATTTCCGAATATTTATGAACATTATATTCTATGAACATAATTATAATTTCAAAATTCGAATTTTACGAAATTTAAATTTTATGATTAACATTTACTATAATTTTGATACAAATATTATGCAATACCTGAAATGTGTGAATTTTTATCAAAAAAAAATATACGTGCACATATGTATTGGAGATAATCTAATTTTATATCGTGAGTGTGTATAAAGTAGACATTGAGGAAGTGAAGCTTAAATCTTAAAAAAACATTTTGAGAAAAATGCCTATAAATATATTTTTCTCTATGCCATGGGACGTTCCTTTATAGTATTAAAATTCAATTTTCTGACCATCTGTTTTCTAAATTCTCATAAATAACAATATACGGTATCAGAAAAACGCACTTATTTATTTAAAAAGCAAAATCAAGAAATTGTAAAATGTGAATAAGGTCTCACCTTAAATCTCTTAAATTTATGTTCTCACTCAGCAGGAAAGAAAAAGAAGGAGCAAAAAATGTTTTCTTTAAGTATTAATAATTCAATCGGTGAATTCTCCTTAAAACACACCGATCACATTTCAAAAATTTAAGCAATTATCAATTTTAATAGAGGTAAAAGCAGTAATGTAATCGTTTAAAATATGTCTAATGTTTTTTCCCAAATATATCTTTGTTTTCTCGGTGTATTTTAAATATTTCATGTTAGGAAAAAAATTAGTAAATGGAAAAATCCAATTTTTAAAGATAAGTTAGTTTTTCTGTAAATGCATTTTTCAAATTGTTTCAGTCTCCACATGTAATGGTGTGTAAGTCGGGGGAATGGTGTAATTGCTGAGAGTTGTTAAAACGGGGCTCTCTCGTGTATTTCCCTTTAACTGAACTCTAAGGAGCTGTCATATGACGTCATTTGATTTGAGAATCTCTTCTAGTAATGTAAACTAGATTAGAAATACTGAAGTTTAGTAATAGTGGTTTGATAATCTCTCTCTATATATATAAACGAATTACCACTGACTGACTCATCACGAGATCGCTAAGACTATTTAACCGATTGACTTGAAATTTAGCAGAGTTACTCATTTTGCGATGCAGACGCTCACTAAGAACGGATTTTACGGAAGTCTTATCCAAAATGTAATTTTCATCCGTTAATCTACTCTTATCCATTGGTTATGTAAATTTTGGCGACTTTATCGCCAAAAATTATATGACCGACGCTAAACGGAATATACTTTTTTTTATATGAATATTGTGCATTATCACCAATTAAGTTTACTTGGTGAGATTTGAGTGTGCGAAATATAAAAATACCAAATAATTTGATATTGAAACGCTGATGGAGGATTGGCGAGGTTTTGGCGAAAGGGCTCTTTATGTGAAATTTCGTGCATGTCAAAAATAGGAAACGTACATATTTAGCGATAGAAATAAATGAGTTGGAGTCCCACGGTTGGTGAAAGTGTAAGTTAACTCCAAAACATAGCGGGATTTTGAAAAATACTAAAATAGCGATTTCTTAAGGAGTAGCGCACACGCAAGACATTCTATTTATATAAAAGCGAAATATCACTGAGTAGTTCTGGATAACCATTATTACAGAAAAGCAATTTCTTAAAATTTTAAATTTAGATTATCATTATCGTATAAAAATTTAAAATTTTCTTGATATTTTATGTATAAGTTCCAAAATATAATATTATCGTCTTCCCAGCGAAGCGGGCTGGTATCAGCTAGTATAGTATATAAACAACGGAGAGAGATAGGAGATAGGATCTCTAGTATTTACAAAGAAAAAGAGAGAGATTCTACAATAGCTGTGATACTGCAGACGGATTCGATTTTGACTCGAACCCACCTTAAGCATTGTTTCAGATAAGTAAAACTATTACAAACTCCTTAGGTTAGGATTCGTGTAGGGACCTGTTCCACATACGTAATAATGGAGATTTTTAATGTTCGAAAATCCCGGAATAAAACTAATTTAATCTCTTTTCTTCTTTGATTGTTTAATTGGAGACTGAATTTTATTGACTAGTTATGACACAGTTAAGTGAGTTAAGAGAAATTGGAGCATTTATAAACTTGATTTTGGCTTAAATACTTTATCTCCCTTCGCTGAACACTATTGTTTCATGAAGCCACTTGAAGTGTTCTGCGAAAAAAATCAAATACACAAAAAATTGTCGGAAAAGAAAGATAAGTACGATGTAACATAATTTTCTTGTGGGATTGTAAGCAATAAACACGAATTTTAAACTTTTTAGTTAAGTGTGCGGTATCACGTAAATAACCCTTAAATTTGAGAAATTTTTTGATTGCTGTACTTTTTCGTGGTTTTTGAATATTTGTGTTTACATTAATCAATATTTTATTCCTTTGTAAAAATTATACTTAGTAGTAAAGGCAGTCGACTCGCCGTCCTCAATGCATTCTCGATAACATTCCGTTTTTTTACGCTTCTATAAAATAATTTTTTCGAAACAATATACTTTTTTGAAACGTTTTTCTGAATTTCACTTGGTGTGTGTGTGTGTCATCAAATTTTCGATCGTTAATTTAACCAACTTCCCATCAAGCTAGAAATCTGAAACCTTGGGAATCGTTCTCACTAGCCTAACAATACGATATTTGGACATTTGCGACAAGTTTTAGCTAGTATTTTCTTCAATAATGCAGTTTATCCCAACCACTTGGCGCGATTTCAAAAATTGGCATCAAACTTGGCGATTTTTTTTGTTTGGCTGAACGTTAAGTCCGTAAAACGGACCAGGGTAGCCACATTTGGCAAAATACTGCCAAATAATTCTTGTCGCCAAGAGTGATTGGGTTAAACTGCATTCCAACCATTTAATTTACCGAATTAATTAATTAATTTTAGTTACTTTTAACGTTTTTATGTATTTCACTTGGTTCGTGTTTCTCTGTGTGTGTGTGTCATCAAATTTTCTATCGTTAAATCTACACAGTACCCTAAAAATGACAAATTTATCGAAAATTTTTGTTTTGCATTTTCCTGTAGCCCATACATTTGGGAATCTTGGCCCCAAATTTTAGATCTATTAACCAATTAGTTTTTAAGATATTTGAAGTTTTCTGAACATTGTCAGTCAATATTTTTGACAGCTGAGGGGGGCGTGGTTAGTTTCGGTTTCATTTTAAAGCATTTTTCTATTCTTAAATTTAATTAATTACTGATATTTTTTATATAATATCGATACTTGCAGAGAAGTAGATATTAACTTCAACTTTCACTACTAAAATCATTTATGTTTGTTTATATTTTGAGTTCTTGATGTGCTTATAGTTACTTAGCCAAAATTGATAAGAAAAGGTATTTCTCAAGACCAATATTTATTCTGCATATAATTTATATAAGTTAAAAGTTATTTTAAATTGTTTAAGTGAAGTTTTTTCTGTTGAAAAAATGCCACGGACAAAACTTTCGCAGCTTGAGAAGAGAATCAACACTTCTAAGAGATGGAGTACTGCTGATAATGACAATGCTAAAAACCTGCTTTAGTGGATATAACTACAAAACTTCAGAATACAAATGTCTTTAATATTTCTGCTACATATAAAAGTATCTTTCAAATTACATTATAGTGGATACTGAATGTTTGTTTACAGATAAGTTTGGAATATTTTTAAGCAATATTTGCCATAGTGTATCTTTAAAACTTTGCTATGGTCAAAGAAATAGATTTGCATATAAAGTGAATGTTGTATGTGTTAATTGTGACCAAACCTAGAGTGAAACATGTTCATAACAATTAATTGATGCTATATTATATCAAATGTTAGCAAGCATCAATTTTTTAATGTTCCATTTGATGTAAATATGAGATAAGTGCAAGGTATGTTAAGTTTGTGACTTGGCTACTCATCGTTGGAAAAATTCTGCATGCATATGAATTGAAACATAATGTTTAGTAAAACTTTTAAAAGACATTATAAGCCAAAAGTTCTGATTGGACATCTTGTTGGGTCAAATCAGCCGTTGCTTTATATTCGTAAAGATGTCATTGAGGCGTAGGGCTCAAGGAATGATAAAGATATAGTCGGTATTGGAATGTCATATGATGGAAGCTGGTTGACAAGAGAACATACGTCAACGTCAAATATCGGAATAGGATATGTTATCGACTTGCTGACTGGCTTTGTGATAGACTACGAAGTAATGTCAAAGCGGTGTGGAGAATGTGAACAGACTAAATTTGAGCTTGGAGAAGAAAGTGCTGAATTTCGTATTTGGTACAAAGGACAACAAAATGTTTGTAGTACAACACATGTCGGATCATCTAGTGCAATGGAAGTAAATGCAGCTGTGAAATTATGGGAAAGATCTGAGAGTATTAGTTTCCGGGACACAATCTTGCTCTTTGACTCTTGGTGTTTTTACCAGTTATCATTAGCACGTGGAAAAAAATCAGGTATTCACAAAGATTGGGTAAAAATAACAATCAACAAAGAATATTTGCCCAAAATCTTGCCTATTTATCAACTATTGCCTATTTGCCAACTAAATTATTAAGCACATGTGTCAGAGGTTTGACACACAATTCTAATGAAGCATTACATTCGATGATATGGGACAAATATTCCAAAGAAAATACAGCTTCTAGGAGTCGTGTTGATTGCCATGTCGAGTGCAATACCTGAATTTATTGTTGGAACATTAAAAACTCTTAAAAACATTTCAGGATGCTAATTGAATTTGTAACAAGTTTGTCATCAGAACATTTAGTGTACTTTACTCATTGTAGGAGAACCTATTTCAGAAAGAAAAGGAAATCTGCAAATTTTAAAGTTGCGCAGAAAAAAATAAAACTTGCTAAATTGCGTCGATTTAAAGTTCAGAAAAAATTAGGTGCTATGTACAAACCTGGTAGTTTTTAACTTTTTTTAAACTTTTATTTATATCATTATTATTTTTTATAAGTGTATTGTGTTTTAAAACTTTTGTGAAATTATTATGTTAACTTTAAGCTGAATTATCTGTCATCGTAAAAAATGCTATATCGATATTTTGCGAAAACATATTTTGAATAAATAAAAATATTTGCCATAATATTTAATTAAAGTAGTGTTTTCATATATTATATAAGTAGTTAAATAATATATTAAAAATTTAGATCTTTGCAAGTATTATTAGTTTTTGTTTTATGCCTTTAAAAACTTTAAATGCATTTTTCTCAGACTTTTATTTTTGAAGATGTAAGTGTTTTCTAATCCCTAAGGCTTTTTTTCTGTTCAAGATAGAGTCTTGAAATTTTTTATACATACTGAGATATATGTGTTCTATAAAAGTTAGTATGGATTTAGGTCTGGGATCCCTAGTTATTTTTTTAAAAAATGTTAAAGTTAATATTTTAAAAAATTTCCTGTTTTTTCCAGGTTTAGCTAGAAAAATAATTATTAAAAATCAACAAGGGAACAGATTTTCAAATCCATACTAACTTTTGTTTGCAATAATGTATGAAATATAAATCACTCAAAATAATTAAAAAATTTCAAAAATTGTGTATTTTATAAGGGTTTAAAAAAACTTCAAAATTTTTAAATTTTTTTAAATTTTAAAATAAGGACTAGTTAAATTGACTTTTTATTTTCAGAATCAGTTTAATAATATAGTATGAAAACAATACATAAGTTAATTTTAATATTACTGTCTCCAAAAAAATTTTTTGAAAAAGAGTACCGTGTAGCCTTAACCAACTTCCCATCAAGCTAGAGTTCTGAAATTTCGGGAACCGTTCTTACTTGCCTAACAATGCAATATTTAGATATTTGCGACCAGTTTTAACTAATATTTCAATAATCTTTCTTAATAAATTTTGCCACTATATAAAAACGTTGTTTTTAAAAACGTTGGTTTTTATCTCGAATTATTCCCTTTCGCCTTTGATTTCAAAATGATTTGACACCCTTGCATTAAAGCTTGTGTTGCATTGGGAGCGTTTAGCCTAAAAGAAAATGTCAGAGTTTTGTAACTCCCGACTTCAAACAGATATAGCACTAAGACCCATTTAACATTTTGCGTTCCAAAGCCGAGTCTTTAACGAAATCATCTTTCTTTGCAGCAGGCCAAGCGAAGAGTGTGGCTTGGCATAGTTTTTGAATTTAAAAAATATTGTTATTGTTATTATCATCTGTCTCAAATGAGTAATTGTCAGATTTGTAGGATAACTTTGCATCTTATAACGGTTTTAAGATTCTTTTTTTTTTACTTTTATGTAACGTAGTATATTTTCATTTTTGTGAGATCTTTTAACAGTTGCAACGAGTGTCACTATAATCAGTCGTGTTAGAACCTCGTTTTTGTAAACGTTTTCATATCAGTAAAGTTTAATTTGTGTAGTCATTCGTTAGTTTTCACAATAAAATTATTTAAATATATTTTTTGTGGAAAGAATTGAGAAGAAAAAAACATGGATGAAGACTTATAACAACTAAGTGTGTGTACTAAGGAGTGATAATTAAGTTTATTTGTGTGGTTTAGATGAAGGTCTTCTGAACCTGACAAGTGAATGAGAAGAAAGTTTTTCTATAATGAGAAGTGGTGTTACTGAATATACAAGTAAAAATGTCAGAAATGACCCAGGGCCATAGTCATATCCTCATTCAGAAGGAAATCATAAAAATTGTTTAGTCTGTATAATTTTCAATCTAATCTGCATAAATAATGTTTCGTTTTACAGGAAGGAGTTTCATTTTAAACAATTTAAGTATAAAAGTCCCAAGGTTAGTGATGAGAATATTGTGATATGGTCAAATTATACTACCTTTTTTCAATTGTTGCCAGAGTATTTGTGAGGCACTGGTGTCTTCTAATTATATAGAGCTGGTAAGCGCCCGAGTCAGTTGAAGACGAAACCCCCAAGGCGCAAGACGTGTCAATGAGCTTTAAGCTCATAGATGGACTCTAAAGTTCATTTTATGTTTTCTTTCTGTGTTTTGCGTGTGTTAAATGTATGCACAGTGTCGACCTGTAATAAAAAATTCTTAAAAAAGTGAATGCTTGGGATTCCATGACACCAGAAAAGAACCCGATCTTATAGTATTAATACGAAAGTTAGGAATGAGGAATGGAACTTAAGAAATAAGAAAGGAGAATGGGTAATTTGTTGCAGTATTGTCCTGTGATCGAATTTCGTTTTTCTAAGAAGTCGAGGAGTGTGATGCTCTTCACATCCCAAAAACTGTTTGGCATACCTTTTCCCGCCTTTGAGACCGTCTTGACCTTCGTTGGAGCAGATTCACCCGAAGCAACCCATTTTTTTTAATTGTAGGTTGACCTCCAGTGAATAATGATGAATTCACGTCTAATTAATGGTTATAATTTGGTTAGTTAATTCAAAATGAAGACGACAACTGTAGGTGACAGCAATCAAATTTAATCTGTGAATCAGTGTCAGATTTATTTAGATGCCGTGTAACATACGGAAGCACACAATGATAATACCAGCTTCATTTAGCAATGCCACTGAACGTCAAAAACGGGTACTTTTTGAGCCACCTTCATAAATATGTCTCCCTATTCTTTTTACGATAAATATTTACTGTGCATTACAACAGCATCGATCATACTTATGTAATTAAGATCATACTTATATAATAATACTTATATATAAATCACTTAAATATACTTATATAATCAATTCACTTATAACTATAATCAAGAATGCTACTGAATATTTAGAATATCAAAAACGTAGCATTTTACTATTCTCTTATTCTAGATAAATAATGTCTTTTAACCATCTTCATACGTACACGGTAATGATATTTATAAATGTACTCGAAATTTCTTTTTATATTTTCATCTTTATATTTTAAAATACTATTCTTTATGTAATGTAATTCAATCCATAGAGAAACGATTTCTCTTATTAAAAATGTATTTTATGTTTTTGTTTATATTATACGCATGCATAATTAGAGAGCACGCGGCGTTCATTTAAAAGACAAAGAGCTTCTCAGAATAATAAATATTAAGTATCATTTCTTCAGAGCAAAACTAATAAACTAATAAACATGAATAAAACTATTAAGACTTTTATCCGTATTAGTATGACAAACAGTTGTTTCAATAATGTCTGGCATCAAACTTCTTAATAAAGAAATGAATGGTACAATCAATATTATAGACGTGTCAAAATAATGAAATCATCATATCAAAACCTTCATTCAACTTTTCAATGATCCTGTCACATGCCGCTTTCGATCTTGACAATTAATTTGCCATCGCAGTGGAACTATCTAATAAATTATATTGCTTTATTATCAATTCAGAAAACCAATGTACTGGTGTGGTTCCTTCAAAAGTTAATTTTATAAATACATTTGCAAAATTTAAAACTTAGAACCGTATTTTTGAGCCATTATACTCGTCTTTTCACATATTCTCATGTCCATAAATTAAAGATAATGCCAGCTCCGGCTAATAAGAGTTCAGAAAAAAAACGTGATTTATTCATAAAGTCTATTTCTTAAACAAAAGATAAACAACAACAAAAAATGGTGTATGTGGGATACCATTAAAAAAGTGCGATTTTTGCTTCCTGGATCAATAAAAAAAATATTTCCCTTACAAAAACTTAACATTACATGGTTGATATGATGGTTAATACCTTGTATGTATCTCTGACGATGAAATACAGTCCGTACAGCACCTAGGCAAGCTGACTATCAAATTATGGAGATATTGGGGAAGATTACTCCCACTCACCAAGTAATGCTCTCCGAGGCTCGTACGCATGTAGGAGGTGGATGACGGGTTGCAACTCGTCGGCCTAGTATGTCCCACACATGTTCTATCGGATTCAAGTCAGGAGATAATGCTGGCCATTCCATACGGATGATATCTAAGATTGAAGGTATTTGTTTACGGTTTACTGAACGCTTGAGAATAATTTTACTTCTTTGTTGACATTCCTTTTATACACCTCTCTTACCCTCTCGTCATTGTCATCATCTGATGTCTTCCTGCAATTTGCATATTATTCTTAAAAATGTGTGAAAGAATTCTACGGGTGAAAGTTTTACTTTAGAGTTCGATTCCCGTGTGATTTGGAACTATCCTTAATTTATGGACTTGAGTGTAGAAAAATTTATTTAAAATTGAGTAAATTTTAAAGCTAATATAGAAAAGCAAACACAAATGTTTTAATTATATAAAAACCATTCATTTAAAAATTTTAAAAAATAATTTTTCTTTTTGCATTACTAAAAATTATTACAAATATTATTTTCGGAGAAGTTTTATTCAAATTAATTTTCAGAATCTTCATAGCCACATTTCTTTTTTCTTTCATGGATGAAATAGTAAATCTACTGTACTTAATAAAGTATTCATTGTTAAAAATCGTTCCATAAATTTAAGAATCTTAATAAATCTAATTAATCCCAATGAATATCTAAAACGTCCATAAAGTTATCTAATGATCAAAAAAATACGATAAAAGTATGACTATCTAAACTTGAAAAAAAAATTCCATTTAGTTATTAGAAAGACTGAAAATGGCTTAATAATTCCTATTTAGTTATCAAAAAGACTGAAAATGGCTTAATAATTCCTATTTAGTTATTAAAAAGACTAAAAATGGCTTAATAATTTAGTTGTTTAAACTTAGAAAATAAAATAGGATATTTTGTGTAATAGTTTATATGGTTTCTGGTTAATAAAAAACTTCTTTATACGATTTTTAGTGACAATATCCATGTAAAAAAAACATAAAGTATACCGTATAAATGTTTATTTTATTTTTGAATCACACAGCTAATCTTAGCGATTTAATTTTTTTTTTCTGTGTTTAAGAAATAAGCGCAATTAAAGAAGATTTCAAAATGGAACGTTTTAAAATTACATTGAGAGCGTTCCACTTTCGAAACCTCGAAACGACGTCCACCCCGCCTTTGTTTTTTCAGTGCACCTCAAACATCGCCATCGCGTATCGGGTGTCGAACAACATCCTTGTTTTGATGAGGAGTCTGCGTTCACATAGTTTCACGGATGCTTCTAGAAATAAGGGGGGTACCTGAGGATACGGGTCATCGCAGAGCCTGGGGGCAAGGTAGTTGCGAAACTCCGGTCATTTGTTCGGAGGATGAGAAAAGGTCTGGCGATCCAGTTTCTTATTCTTTTAGTGACAAGTTCACAGTCATCTCTACACGTGACTTGGCGATGCATGCTTTCTTCGCCTAGATGGGCAGTTTCATCGTTTAAACACAAGGCCAATGAACCACTTAAAGTCAATTTTGTTTTGCTACAAGCAAATGCATTCGTTTTCGTTTCTGTCCTAAAGAGGAATTATGTGAGTTACTTTGAATACTACGTACGTTGTGTTGAATTCGTCTTTTATTTTAGTTCTTTTCTTCTCTTCCAAAATAGCTTTTTCTAAAGAAGATCACTTTCCAGAAGAATTAGTTTCATTGTCAACTGCTCAACAATAGTGAATAGGGATATTAAACTCTAAATTTCACGAGTAAGAGGCAATTGAAAAGAATTAATATGTATTATGTTCATTTTTCGTCAAATAAAAAAAAAGAAAAGAAATAAGGAAACTAATACTATGTTCGAAAAAGAATCAGGTCTATATATTGTAGTAATTTATAAAAAAAAAATTACGAATTTTTGTCATGACAAAGTATAAAGTAGGCTGTAAAAGATCTTTGATTTTTTTAAAAGGAAAAGTTTTAAAGAGAATAAAAATTTCACATACGATAAAATTACTTTACTCATTTCTCTCAAGATGTAAAATTACTCAAGAGAAACCTAACCCATATAATTCATAAATGTATTATTCATTGTTGTTTTTATACAAATTGGTTTAATTAAGTTTTTAATTGTCCTTTTCATAAGAAATTTTTTAGAGTTGCTAAAAGTTATATTTTTAAATTTTTATTTCTTTTTACGATTAAACCTCCTATCTACCGGCCACTGGATGTATAGTCACATTTCGAATATGTAATACGTGGCAAATTTTTTAGACTCCCATCTAATAGCTATTTTGATTTCGTGAACGTAATATTAATCCTATGGAATTTCTACAACCGCCTTCAAATCTTTAATATTTTATTTATTTGAATGCAAAGAAGTGCATCCGAAAGAGCAAAAAATAATGAAGGTTTCTGCAAAATTCCATTTTCCTCCGATTCTTAAAAATATTTTTGCATCGGCTTTAAGGATTCGTTTGCGGGTTTATCGACTTTTAAAATATAATTTAAAACTTTTTCAACAATCGGGGAGATCATGTGATTCCGCAGAAAACTTGGTTATTTTTTACTCTTTCGAATGCACTGTTTTTTGAATTCGAATAGATAAAAAAGTTGAGATTTAAGTATGGCAGAAGTACTTTAGGTTTAACATTATGTTGATGAAATCGAAATGGCCGGTAGATTGCCTAAAAATAGCTCATAAATATCCTTTTTCTGTACAAGTAAAGAATTTTAAAAATACTGACAAGAGATAAAAGTATTTTTTAAAATGTATTACTATTAATATATTTTAGAGTGAGAAAAAGAGTATATAGATTTTAAAATTTACAAATTCTACGGGATATTTGAATGAATAGATTCAGATGTATAAGTATCAATGATTTGAAGTTTGACAAAAACAATAGTTATAAAAAAATTTCCTCTAGTTTATTGATCTCTTTTCTAAGCGAACAATAAAAAAGCAATTATTATTGATGTCTCTCTATAAGCCGAATAGTCAATTTTAAACAGTAAAGAAATTGCAAAATGTAATTCATAATTACAAAGTTTTATCAACAAAATACTAAATTTAACTTAGTTTCATACCTTAAATCTGAAATATTTTTTAAAAAAAAAGGCTAGCGATTTTAAATTGTCCTTGACCTTTTAAAAAGCTTTAGATTTTCTTTTCGAAAAATTAATCTGATAAATAGGAATATTACTTGTAGCAGATTAGTATTAAAGAAAACCATCATGTAACTTCCATTGAACGTAAAAAATGTACAACTAACTTATAGGTATTGAACTGGCTGGAAAATTACAATAATTTCAGCATTAAATTGTACGAAATCAAAATTATAAACGTAATTTGAGATATTGAAGTTATTGATTCTAAATTGCAAATAAATAAATGGCCAAATTCACACACACATTTCGAATGAATATATATATATATATTATTTATTTATTCCTTTTCAAATAATATATATTCAACAAACCTCTTGTAAATAAATTATTACTTTATTTATTATGTTTACTTTGCATAATTAGTTATTAAAATTGTCGAACGTATATTTACTTTTTCCAGACAGGTAATTTTTACGTTTGGTTGAATGCATCCGAATAGTAAGAGTTCCAATTATTATGTGTAACATTTCATTACTATGACTAACTAGCTTGTTGCTTCTTAAGAACATATTTGCTACTGTAGAACAAAAAAAAAAATAAATAAATAAATAACGAAGCATTAAAACACGCTGCACGTTTATTCGTTCTCTTAATTAGATCCCTGCTTCCGGATAAACGACTTTCATACGCTGGGATCTCAGAATAAAAAAAAATCTATCTGTTAAAATGTGTGGGTAAAGGTCGCCTTGTTCTATTCAGTGCCTGGCCTCGGGCAGTGATTTTTTTTTTATTACTGAAGATGAACACACAATTGACTGTATCCCGACCATGAACTTCAACAAAAACTAGTTTTGTGTTGACTCGCTTCTTCCTAAAATAACTCGGAAGCATAAAATTAATTGTATGGAGGATCCATTAGCTTAAAGTGTTAAAGGTAGCGGTTAAGTTGATGTACTTTATCCAATACATTATATTTTAAGGTGTTGAGACGTTGGTAAAAAAATCCATTTTTCCTCCATTTTAAGTGATATATGAGTGTCGTTCAATAAGCCCTTAAGAAACATAGAGATTAGAGATTAAGAAAAAAGATTATTTTAGGTAGATTTTTTTACAACATTTTCTCCTTTTAACTCTGTACACTTTTCTAAACGTTTCTTTAAATTTTTAAGTCCTCAAAATAGGCATCTGTTTGGCCAATGACCTCTTCATTCGACGTGAACTCTGGCCGCGGTAGCCTAGTGGTCATGGCTTCGGATTCGTGGCCGGTGGTTTTCGTTCAGTCATGGGTTAGAGCCTTGGCCGCTAAAGACTCGCTGTGTAGCCGAGGCTGATGCACGATAAATCTGTCGGAGCCCAAAGTCCTCCCGATGGAGTGGTGTGGATGTTAGGAGACGGGGGTGCCAGATCAGGTATCGTCCTCTTCACTTGACCGTGGTTCAAAATTACGAGGTCCGTCGCCAATAGCCCTCGTGTTGCTTCTAGTGCAACGTTAATAAAAAAATAAACTAAACTCAACGTGAATTGTTGTCCACAGAGTCCTTTTTTTAAGTTTCGAAATAAAAAAAAAAACTGTCACTGAGGCTAAATCCGATGGATAGGCTAGATGTTGTAATAATTCGAGCTTTAATTCTATGATTTTGATCATCGAAACTCCGCAGGATGCCCTCGTGCATTTTCTTGATGATAAAGAATCTATTTCTGTTTCAAATGAAAACGTCTTTTTTTTTTCTTGATTTCTCCACTAAACTAGTAAAAATAACGAAGCATAATATTCTCCCATTTTTTTTCTAAGTAATCGGTGTAAATGATTCCGCATGAATCCCAAAAACCCATGGTCATCACCTTGTGACCGATTTGAGTCCGATCGCCTTGAAACCCTACTGTTTTGACTGTTTCTTTGTCTGAAAAGTGTAATAATGTATCCAAGTTTCATCCATAGTGATGCATCAATGCAGAAACTCGCCAGGATTGCGACGAAAAAGCGCCAAAATAGCCTCAGAATCTACCACGTGATTGCATTTATTTTCCACTGAGAACATTTTGCCGAGAATTTTTTCATACCCAATTTTTCGTGCAAAATTTTAAACAATTTATTTTACGATATGCTAGTTGCCTCCCCTATTTCTCGCACTTTGATTCGTCGATCACTCAAAACCATATCGGGGATTTTGTCAATGATACCGGGAATTGTCAGTTCCACTGCACGCTCTCGAACGACGTTCATCTTTAAGGGATGTATGGGCGCGTTTAACTCATTTACCCAATTGTAAACAGTTGCTTACAAAAGAGCAGATATACCTTGAAATTCATCCAACTCAGCTTTTATCTCTATCGGTGTTAAGCCCTTTTAATATAAGTGTTTAATCACTCCTAGAATTTTTTTTTTTTTTTTTTTTTTTCATTTTTCTAAATAAACTCAATTTTTTTGCTTCAATAGGCAATAAAAATAATACCATGTGATGTAAATAGCTGATACTTAGACAGCTGTCTAGTGAGTCCTGATGCTTACTAAATACAAACCATTTTCGATGCTACGAGCACCATCTATTGGATTTTCTAAGGACTTTATATGAACGGATAGGCTTCCGGACTTTCCTATTTTGTGAGATGCACCTCAAACTGGATTTGACAAGTATATTCAAATGTAACAGGAATAGACAGGCTTCTGGATATTTCTTTACGTAAATAATGAGAGGAATCTTGAGGAAGGCGGCAGCCCTCATCAAAACACAAGTTGGGCTCTCGGTTTGTCTTACCCTGCACATTGCTTTAAAGAAAAAAAAAGGGGGGCAAATTACAACACATGAATTTTGTATCAATCTAAGCTGGCGTTACATCAATCCAAAATATCAGCAATATGTAGTGTGTTTCGGCAACCTTTTTCATTGCAACATCTGTGGAGTAGGGATCGAAGCAAAAGAGACACCACATAAACTCTGCTACACCCGAATGATGCAATAGTTTTAAAATTTGTATTTATTGGTATAAATGCGACGTTGGATAGTCACTCCTTTAAACATTCATGAGAGATTGCAATTACATTCAAGTTCAACAAAAGTGACAACAAACACATTGTATTTTATGACAATCTTGAGGGCGAATTGAAAAAAATGGGTTAGAACAACCATCAAGAAATTAACGCTTTCGAAGAAAGTGAGTGGGTAACTAGTTGCAATTTTATTTTGATACTATTTATTTCACTTCCTCTACTTCGAGAAAATGGAGCAAATCAGAGAGTCGATTCTTCATTCTGCTTAAACAACAAAAGGTAGTTATATTTTCATTGTCAAATTCTTTTTCTGTGAACCTTTTGAGGGACGGTATATAAAAAAAAAACCATTACATTTTTGCTAAAATTCATCTGATATCCATAAATAATGTTAAAAGGACACAATACAATGCGGTAAACTAAATTCTTATTTAAAAATAAATTATTATTTAAAAATAATTTTTATTTAAAAATAATTTTTATATAAAAATAATTTTTATATAAAAATTTATTTCCTGATTCTTAAGACCCAGAATATATAATATACCACCACCTTTTAGGACAACTTATTTGAACACTCGCTGTTTCGTATTCCTTCGAAGAAATAATAAATACTTTGATAAAAAGTTATATTATTTTAGTTAATTTGGGAAATATTAGGATAAAAAAATACTTTTGAAAAAATTAGAACTTTATGATGTATTTTTATTTCGAAGAGTGATAATTTGTGTGAAAATATGTCAATTAATTTAAGTATAGCTTTCTGATACATATAAAACTTTCAAAGTTTAATGATAAAACTATATTATTAACTTAATAAACTAAATTTAGTTGAAATGCAAATACAATTTTGTTTAAAATAAGGCCTATTTTTTATTACATATACTGCAGTGAAATTTTCTTCCCCACTTGTTTCTGAAGGTAACTCCGATTTATCAGAAGGGAGCTCTTCAAACAAAACAAGTTCATCCTCAATCGAAAGTCCCCATGTAGATAAATTTTAGAATATATCTACATGGTATATTCTTTTAAAGATATATTTTAGAATATATGTATTAAAAAATATTTAAAACTAGATTATAAAGCTACTTTAAATAAAATTTGAAGTTTTCTGAAATAATTACGCACACTATCGTACGAAATCTGAAACAGTCACGAGAAGAAACGAAAATATGAATTCAATGAAAAAATAAATAGAATTCTGTTAAATAGATAAAACTAAAAAAAAAATTTCCGATGTATCATCTCTGTAAGAGTTCAAAAATCAGCCGTCCACGGTAATTGAACGTATTCAGAACATACCCTCTCTTATGTAATGAACCGACGTGTGAAACCAACCAACCAACAAACAAAACCTGCTAACCCTCCATGCTCTGGATTATTTGCAGGAAATGTACTCAATTCTTTTTCTTTCTTTTTAATTTCCGCTAAAACGGATTTTCTAGATTTTTACAGTTTAGAAAAAAATATCCCTTCTTTCAAGATTTACATCTGGCACCCAAACACTGAGAACTTTGTTCTTCTTACAAAGCGGGTATCTCTTTGCTATATTATACCTTTTGTAATACCAATTATCAATGATTTATATATCAGACCATTTGATAAAGTCTACCGCTAGAGGCAATGAGCTCCTCGTTTCCAGGCAGCTTATCTATTTTTATTTCATGCGAACACTTTATGTCCATTATTGTTAACAAGTCTCATATTTATGAACGACGACATGTCCCTAATCTGCTACCTCCAGCCAATTCTGTCTTAGATGGCCTCAAAGGCATTCCCTCCATTTTTGCGTTTTTCGATTTTTTTTTATTTTTTTTATTTTTTTTGTAATAGTTTTGGTTTTCAGATATCCATTTTACCCCTACACTTTCTATTGGTGGGTACGCACCGCGTTGATAAATTTCTATTCCTTTTTAAATTTCTTTTCTTAGGAGAATAATTCTAATTTTGGTCACACTGGAACTCGAAAACATATTTATGACTTCTATCTTTCACTGTAACAAAGCGAACCATCACATATCAGTCTACATCGAAAATTTCAGTGCTGTCATCTGTTACTCACTAACCCCATGTGGCTCTATAGGAGCTGTGGTATAAATATGATACCACTTAATGTAGAGTATGAAACCAATACCCTATATATTTTGTTTTGAGTAATTAGTAGTATTTACATAAAGTTTCAAACAGGAAGATTGGGTAGCTGAAGAATTTAAAATTTTCAAATCAATTCAAAAACATTTCTGTAAGGAATAAAGCAGCCACTTGTAAGGAACTTTCATTAGATTCAAAACAATAATTTTTATAATTATTCTACATGGCTCTGCCGTCTGATTTAAGTAAATAAAACTACAAGCTACGATTTGAATATTAATATGTGAGAAAAAAGCGTATTTTACATAGATTCTTAACATGCAAATATGTGGTATAAAAATATACCACCATCCTTGAAAGGGTTGATATTATTTAATTTACGAAAGGAGGAGATTATTATAATTTAGGTTTATATTTTGTACATTATTGTACGAATTTTGCTTATTGTTTTAAAATAATATTTAAATTATCTCTGAAAATAGTAGATACTAGTTTTAGTTTATAAGTTGCTCGTTAAAAGTGTCAATTTTGTTTCCCAATAAAATAATTTTCCTTAAATCTATATGAGTAGTATTGTCTTGATACAATTATATATTATTTTCTTCTGATTAACATGATTATTTTATTATTCTGGAGTTCTTAAAAGAGTTGTTTTAAGAAATTAAAGCTTGAGTGTGGCATTTCTTTGCCTGCAAAAATCGCTAAGGGCGATTAAGGGCCTAATTGAACTATAACCTTTTTGAGTACTTAGTTCATACTCCTCCTTTTTCTAAGAGCAATCAATCTCAAATTAGTAGAAGGTCCATCAAAATTATAAAAAAAAAAATGGTGATACCACAACTATCACGATTTTAAGCTTGCTATGTTTTCCAAAATCAGTAACATACGAGCAGATGGAGGAAGTTCACTTTTTGAAAATTACAGAACAACTTCCTCGATTATTGAGGAAGTTAATCGCTTATTGAAACCAACCGCAACTCAAAATATTTTAATGATGAAATATCAAAACATTCTAACAGCAGCGCCGGCTCTAGCGTTTTTTCCGCCTTAAGCTAACCCAAAAATGCCGCCCTCTATGCTTCAAAACATTTTCTTAATTATTTTTAAAAAATAAAATCATAAAAGTGACATGTTAACCAAAAATGACTTGTTATTGAATTAAGACAACAATATTAATACAGATTTAAGAAAAACTGTTTTGTTAAGAAACAAAATTCAAATTTTTTACTAGATAACGACAACGCACTTACAAAATAAAGCTGGTATCTACTAAATTCAGAGATAATTTTCATATACTTTTAAAACAATAAACAGAACTAGTATAAAATTAACAAAATCTAAGATAAAATTAAAACAATCTCTTTCGAATTTTTCTTCTTCTAGAAGTATCCAGAAGCCTGTCTATTTCTGTTAAATATAACTAAGTTTGTTCAATTCAATCTGCGGTGCATCTTAAAATATAGGAATGCCCAGGAGCCAGTCAATTGATGCATTTGATTTTATTACTCATTTACTTTTTAAAATAAATCAATCGAAATACATTTTTGTGAGTTGAGTTTATTAATTTCTTTAGTACTCTAATGCAGGCGGCTTTGCAGCTCCTAAATTTTGCCCCCGTAGGCACTCGCCTACCTTGCCTACGACCTAGAGGTGGCGCAAGTCAAATGCAAAATTCATATCAAAATGATTTCAAGGGCAAAAAAATAAAATTTTATCCTCGACTCTATACAAAACCGAACTTGAACGAAAGAAAAGGAAGAATATGTGCAGCAAAGAGAAATAATGCTGGAGGAAAATTATCCAAATAAAGAGAGAAAAAGTAAATAATCTATTCAAGTAAAAACCTTTGTGGCTAGTTCAGAAAAAGATGAAAAATGAACTCGCGTATCATAAGAGAAATAAACCTGAAGAAAAAAGCGGAGACCATGAGACTCAATGCATTATTTAAGATGAAACAAAATTGCCAGAAAACTTAATCTAGCTCAGTCTATATTACGCGGATGGTGAAAAAAATGAGAATCCAGTTAGTCAGTTTGTTGAAAAAATTAATCATTATAATAGAATAGCCAGTACAAGCGAAAAAAAAAACAATCTTGATAAATGTCTGTTTGATTGTTTGCTCAATTTATATTAATATTAGAACTCATGATATATATAGTATATTATATTATATGTATATATATATTTTATATAATAATATAATATAATTAATGCGGATAAAAAGTAAATAATTAAGTCTCAAATCTAGAATGAAAAAGAATTAAGACCTTTTAAGTTTTTTAAAAAAAATTACAAAAAAGTTGAAAGTTTTTTTTTAAAAAAAAAAATTACAAAAAAAAGAAAGCATAGAAATAATTTCTTATGATATTAAAAAAAAATTAAGTTTTTTAATTGCGAAAAACCTTGAACAAAATAAAAAAAAAGCTGTACAGCAAAACAAATATGAAATAGAAAAATAAAATTATACCTAAAAGAATGCTAAACATGCAAAAAAAAAAAAAATATGACAAGGTGATAAAGTTCAAATTATGGATAATTTCAAACCAAGGCAGAGAAAACCATGAAAAGAACGTCTCTAAAAAGTAGATATAGCATTTACAAATTTTGAATCTGCCTTTTGACAGATTAGTTGGCTAAACAATATTTTTTACCAGCACCTAACAATCCCAATAGAAAAATGTTATAAATTAAATGTAAATTCTATAATTTAAAAAAGAAGCAAGATGAAAATAGAAGTACCGATTGATAATAGAAAAAGATCAATCAAAAACATAAATCTTCCAGCTTAAAAAGGATTACAAAAACTTACAAGGAAAGCCATGCAATAGCAAGAACCATCAAATAATTTCTCTCGCAAATAAATAAAAAATACTTCCGCTGAATCTTAGACAGGAAGAACTGTAACTCCCACTATCAACGAAAATGAATACTAATGCAAATAAAAGTAAAGAATTTTAAATAAATAAAATACAAAAGGGAGAAAAGGAAAAGAAAAATAGTTAAAGAAGAAAGACAAAAATTAAGCATTAAAATTTTTATATTGAATAAAATTCAACATAAATTTTGTATTCTGGCACATTCTGTTTACTTTTTAGTGTAAACATTCCGTATATTGTTACACAAAATATGATTATAAATTATGTTTCTAAGTTATTCGAGCTTAATGAACGCCTCCATAAGAGTACTTTGTCGATCACAAAAAATAAAAGGTATATTTCATCATACATATTACGAGAAATTTTATTATCTTCTACATTAAAAACATCTAAATAGTCTTCTTCATCTATATTAACATTATTTTGCAGTACATTTAAATACTCTGGGTAAAAAGATGAGAAAGGTTTAATTTCTTTATTATTATTCGTTTAAAATAAATAACATCATCAATATACTTAAACACGTGAATGCTATTATAATTAAAAAGTTATAAGAAATGATAGAAAGAGAGTATCATTAAATGGTATCAGAATATTCATATAAGAAGTTGAGCTACAAGAGTTAATAAGCTGAGAAATACTGGTCTAAACATAAAACAAACTTTATGTAAAAAAATAAATAAATAGAGTTAAGACGTCAATTTTTGTAGGAGTGTATTGTATGTTTTAACTATCTATGTTATATTTTGACTGTTGCACTAAAGTTTAAACAATTAATTTAACTGAAGATGAACTGCTGAATGAACAAACGAATAACTAATGATAAATTTTTTCTACAGTTTACTAATTAATCTAATGCTTTGTCCAAGTATGAACATCATAAAAACAGAAAGCTTAATTTCATCAGTATTATTTTTCGGGTAAACATTTAAATATTATTTTGATAATTCTTAACTTTTATTATCAAGTGAGATATCACTAATTAATATTATCAATGAATTAATATTATTTTGAATTATAAACTCTTAACTCAGTTTCAATTTTGCAAAAATTAGTTCTAATTTATTAAATATGAGGACTTTCTATTGGTTTTCGTAATCAAATTATTATTTCAAATTCTAAGGTATTTTTTCAAATTACATACTTTTTGCATGCCTAACAAATTTAACATCCAATATGAATTTTATAACGCATAACTCTCGCGAGCATTCTCCAAATGAGAAAGTGAATATTACTAAAAATTCATCAACTTTTCACAGTCTTCACGTGATGTTGTGAGGAAATTTTTAGAAAATGACTCATCAATTTAGACGTCGTTCTTAATACATAATCATAATTTATATCTGTTTTTTTTAATCCTTGAACAAAAATAATATTACTAGAGATAAAATTTTCAATCAAATATACATTGCTACTTATTCGTTCAAATCAAAAGAAAAGTTTTATAAAAATAATAAAGTAAAATTAAAATAATATGTAAATAAATGTTTGCAAAAAATGAATAAAAACAGATTTAGCTATCAAAGGTTCCAACTTCTTATTTTTTCATTTTTAATTACTATTGTTCAAATCTTAAAATATTAAACTATCTTTATATCATAGGTAGCTGGCAAATAAGGTTCTTTTTTTATATTGATTTCTTCACCATTACATAACATTGCTAATTGCTGGATTCTAAAAGATTTTATATAATCAAGCATTACCATTAATTCCCAAAATAACTCTGTCTTGAGTGATTATCTAAAAGTCCTAAAATAAAAGGATTATTTACACGTATATTTCTGAATTTTTTGTCATATTGCCATTGTCTCGTTACATTCCAAAAATCAAAACTTCTTCCGAACAAAAACAATGCCAACTTTTGAAAACGAAAATAATAAAACAAACGATAGTATGCTATAAAATTAAATTGTTCAATTTAATTTTAGAATTAAAGTAAACGAAATAATATTGAAATCAACAGCAATATTCTTTTCAAACATCAACATCAAAGCAAATGATAAGTTCTTAAATTTGTTATACTTTAAGCTAAATATAACTATTACACGCTGTAGAATGAAAAATAATACTAAATATTGAACCATGTAAGGTTTTGCAAAGAATAGATTTAGCCACCAAAGAAGCTTTTGAAAAAAATTATTATTAAATTACTCAATCAAATATTAGAATCAAATCAAATGATAAAGCAATTATTTAAATAAGTATTTGAATTAAAACATATTTAAGTATATTCTTTCCGGATATTAAAATTAAAACAAACAATAAATTAGTAAGTTGAATATGTTTTAAATTAAATGTAATTAATGTTATCATAAAAAAAAGACAAATCACGTACATTTCACATTTTCTTTTGAAAAGTAATCAAGTGACAAATTTATATTTTACTTAAAACAATAGACCTTTGGGTATCTGACAAAATAAATCTATAAGTATTATATATAATCTAATAATACAAATACTTCAGTAAGACGATTAGACTTCAACCTGAAACTATTGTGAAACGTTTGGAAGAAATTAAATTAAAAAACAAAAAGGTTATATGCAAGTTTTTTTGCAAAAAACAGATTTAGCCAAACAAGGTGTGCTTTTTTTTATAGTTATTATTAAATTACTCAGTTAAATATAAGTATTAAAATAAATGATGAAATATAGAGAAGGGGACAATTATAAACTTATCCGATATTAAAATTAAAGAAGCGATAAATTTTTAAATTGAATATATTTAAGATAAATGTAATTAAAAATAAAGCAAGAGATGAATTATAAAATTGAATATATTTCAGCTAAATGTATTTAAAATTGAAGTAAGGGATAAAAAATTGAAAAGTGATCTGGTACGCGAAAAGAGATCCAATTAAAACAATATAGCCCCTTGGGTGGCTAAAAATGTAACTAGTACATAACACATTTGTTTGGAAGGAAAAAATATACAAACAATATTTCTCGATGTTAGAAAACCATGTGCTTCAATCTATTACATATACAAAATTTATTTAGAAGCACTATTCATAAAATATGATTTATAAAGAAAAAGAACAAAACGCCACTACTTTTTCGTATAAAATCATTTTAAATTTTGTACAATTTTATATTTTTTAATAATATTATTTTATTTTGGAATCAAACGCGCACTGAAACAATTCGCATATAACCTCCCAGCAGGTATAAAATTCAAATGTGCAATTTTCGCTTCTAGAATATTCTGCGTAAACTCATTTGTATGCCATTTATCCTTGAAGGTTTTTTTCTTTTAACATTTAAATGGAAAAACAGGTCAGAGGTTAAAATCGTGAGAGTATCAGGAACTTGAATACTTATTTGAAATTCTAGTTGTCAATAAAAGAACATGTTCATTGCGAAGAGAAGACAGATCGTTTCTTCTTTATTAAAATTCTCAATACAAAATTGTGAAACATAGTATATTTATAAAGTGGAAACTCTTAAGATTCCTTTTTATCCATTGCAGTTCCGTTAGCACTCGCTATCGTTATTTATTACAAATATAATATTCATGAACGACTAGACACATAATTATTTTGAGAGAAAAAACACTTGCATTTCTTTATGAATCATTTGTTCCTGCATCTTTTCAAAAAGAAAATGTGACACTTTAGATCTATATATTTACTAGGAACTGGAATACAATTTAAACAGGTAAATGTGACTTTTGACTACATTGGAATTTTCGATTATCTATTTTAAGAGCTAAAAAATTACAACCTCAAAGACCCGTTTATTTGAACTGTAAAACAGTAATGTTCAACCTGTACCTTTAATCGCTCTACATCTGATATTTTAAAAAAGATAAGTTGATAACTTTGTATAGAACCACCTAAGGTATTAAAGATGATGATTTAATCAAAAGAAATATATAATAAATTGTGTTATGAGTAAATTAATGTTCTTGTACAAGAAATCATATGCAAGAAAAGTTTGGTAATTTGTGCTACATTGATTAAAATTTTAAAAAAAAATTAGGATTAAATATTTAAAGAAAAATAGATTTTCAAAATTATAAATACCGCTTTATATGAATATAATAAAAACCAGTTATATATATTTAAAATTTATTTAAAAAGATCTGAGACAAATAATAAAAATATAAAAAAAAAAAAATTAAGTTCTAAGCAAAGTTTTGCAAAGAACAGATTTAGTCACACAAGGTACGCTTTTTTATAATTATTATTGAATTATTCAATTAAACATAAGAATTAATGTAAACGATGAAATCTCGAGAAATGGACAATATATTAAAATTAAATCAAACGATAAATTATTCAATTGAATATTATATCAGCTACATGTAATTAAAATTATAGCAAATAATAAATTATTCAATTGAATATATTTAAGCTAAATGTAATTAAAAATGAAGCAAACGATAAAAAAAAAATTGAAAAAAGATCTGGTACGCCAAAAGCGATCAAGTTAGCGAAAAGTGATCCAACTAAAACAATAGTCCCTTGGGTGGCTAATAAAAACAATTATCTAAAAAATGTACATGATTTTTTTCAGTATCAAGCTGTGTATGGTTTGCAACATTACGAGAGAGTATCATTAAGATTCAATTACTATTAAGAAATTATCAGGAGATACCTAGATAAAGTTTATTCTGCATATTAATTGAGCCTTATGTACATGGTGTCGAAATTACAGATATTGATGTTAATTGGTTTGATTTCAGGAAGGCTTAGATTGAAGTAACGTGCAGCTTCATAAAGTAATTATTATCTCAATGAATTGTACAGTTTGATGATTGCTAAAATATAACAGAGATAAACTCATTTAAAACTTTGTTAAATAAAATTTCTGTCTTCTCCATACTACCTTCTGAACTCTATCTTCCCCATACTATAGGTCACTTTAATGTATGGTTTCCTGGAACAAAGCATCTCAACATTAATAGCTGTGATTTACAACATTATGTACATAATTATTAATTACAATGCAGAATGACATTTATCCAGATATATCGATTATTTCTTAGTTGTGATTAAGCCTTAAATATTTCCCTACATAATTTAATGGTCTTTTTTAGCGACAGTTAGTTTGAATGAATATTCATTCCACCTTGATTTTGAGCCAGTGATTCAAATGACAAACTCACAAAACTATTAGCATTTGAACTCGTGCATTTCGGTCTCGAGCAAGAGATTAGATGTGATCAAAATGGCACTTGAACTCGCATATCTTTTTTCCAGGATCCACATCACACCAAGGGAAGAATTTAAAGCCTAATTAATTTAACTTACACCAGCTTCTGTTATTCGGTATGTTTGTTTTCGTAGTTTCAGAATTCGAGTCTATGATTATTAAATTATGCCTAATGTTTTTTAAATTTAATTTAAGTAACTTTATTACAAGATGAAACATGAGGCATACATTTCTTTCATTTTGAAATTTTTTTAAACACATAATAAATGCTTGAAACCACTTTCCCATTCCAATAACAGGTCAATTGAAAAGTCCCCGGCCTACCATAGTAAAACACATTGTTTTGGCAAAATTAGTTTTTTTTATTCAACATAATTCCCTTCAAGGGTGATACACTGATTATAGCGACCCTCCAACTTTTCGATACCAGTTTTGTAGTACGATTTGTCCTTTGCTTCGAAATAAGCCTCAGTTTCGGCGATCACCTCTTCATTCGACGAAAATTTCTTCCCAGCGAGCATTCTTTTGAGATCTGAGAACAGGAAATAGTCGCTGGGGGCCAGATCTGGAGAATACGGTGGATGAGGAAGCAATTCGAAGCCCAATTCATGGATTTTTGCCATCGTTTTCACTGACACGGTGCATTGTCTTGGTGAAGCTGCACTTTCTTTTTCTTCAAATGCGGCCGTTTTTCGGCGATTTCGTCCTTCAAACGGTCCAATAACGCTATGTTATAGTCGCTGTTGATGATCCTTCCTTTTTCAAGGTAGTCAATGAAAATTATTCCATGCGCATCCCAAAATACAGACGCCATAACCTTGCCAGCCGACTGTTGCGTTTTCCCACGCTTTGGAGCTGGTTCATCGTGTGCAGTCCACTCGGATGACTGTCGATTGGACTTCGGAGTGAAAGGATGGAGCCATGTTTCATCCATTGTCACATATCGACGCAAAAACTCGGGTTTATTACGCTTGATCATCTTCAAACACTGCTCCGAATCATCAACTCGTCGTTTTTTTTGGTCAAAAGTGAGCTCGCACGGCACCCACTTTGCACAGAGTTTTCTCATACCCAAATATTCGTGAATGATATGATGTACACGCTCAGTTGATATCTTTAGAGTGTCTGCTATTTCATTCAATTTCAATTGACGGTCATTCAAAATCATTTTGTGGATTTTTTAATGTTTTCGTCGGCAACAACCTCTTTTGGGCGTCCACCGTCTTCGGTGCTCATTTCACCACGTCTAAACTTAGCATACCAAACCTTGATGGTTGATTTTCCTAGGGCAGTGTCCGGAAACTCGGCATCAAGCCAAGTTTTTGCTTCAACTGTATTTTTTCCCTTGAAAAAGCAATATTTTATCAACACGCGAAATTCCTTTTTATCCATTTTTTTCACCATAACAAAAGTTGCTTCACTCAAAATGCTATAATTCATAAACTAATGATCCGACAGCTGTCAAATTTATACACGCATCTTTTGAGGGTTAGGGCTCACTGAAAAACATATGGATTTAATTCTAGTAGCACCAGCTATGTGTCAGGCCGGGGACTTCTCAATTGATTTGTTAAATTGTAAATAACTTTAAGCTAACTTTTGTCTCATTACTGAATAATTTCTTTTATGTAATGAATGTGTTTATTCTATTTTAAAAGTTTGAATCCTATCTCGGATATTGCTTACATTTTAGATGTGTTAATAAATATTATGAAATTCACATACATTTCATTAAGAAATTTCAATAAATTGCGAAAGAAATTTTAATATATCTTTAGAGCCATTGCTAAATAATTTCGTTATATTATGAATGTGTTGATTATTTTTCAGTTTTAAAAGATCAGAATCAAAATAGGATATTACAAACATTTAGATATGATAGGAATTTCATAAAAGGCACATGTATTCCATTAACACTTTTCAAAAAAAATTGCAAAGAATTTCATGCATGTTAAGCTTCATCACTGAATAATTAATTTATGTTCTGAATGTTTTGGTTCTTTTTTTAATTTTAAAAATTCGGAATCTATCCACATTATTGTATATATTTCACACTGATAAAAATTTTATAAAAATGGTGAGAATTCTATAAACACTTTTTGATGAATTAAAAAACTTTTGAAAAATATTTAACCTCATTTCTAAGCAAATTCATTGCATAGTTAATTTTCTTATAATCACTATTGATTAAACTCATTAATAAAATTAACTACATAATAATATAAAATGAGAAAATTGCTGTTCGTTTCTTTAATTTAAAATTCCACCAAATTCTCATTTGTTATTTATCTAACCTGATTATATTTGCTGAAATCAATACATGCGTGATTAATTTTCATAAGATTACACATTGTTGCGAATTTCTAAATGAAGAGTATATTTATAAACAATGTATATAAATTCGCTTCAAGAGCATTTACGTTTTAAATTCAACAACAGATGCATTTCCATCATTGTAGTATTTGTTACATCGTAAAAATATACAGTGTTTACTTCAAATCCTATTAGCCACCTTAGAGCTATTGTTTTAGTCAAGAACAAAATGATCACCCAATCACTTTTCAAAATTTTATCATAAAAAATTTTGAGAAAATGTTCGTGCCTACTGTCGCTAGTATTAAACTTAATTTTCAAACCACTTATGTCATAAAAAAAAATTATTGTAAAAGGATTTGCGCATATATTTGTTCTCTGCTTTTACCAGTAATTAACTTAATTTTCAAAAATATGTCATTATAAATTTCTTATTAGAGGTTGAAATAAGTCATTCAAAATTTGATTCCCTTTATGATAGACAGTAATAATTACATTCATCTTAAAATATTTCAGTTAAATAATTTATCGTTTGCTTTAATTTTAAAACACAAGAAAAATATTATTGGCCACTTCAATATTCTATTGTTTTAAATTCTAATATATAATTGAATAATTTTATAATTATTTAAAAAGTTGAAAGCTTTGGCGGCGAGATTTGTTCTTTGCCATGCAATGCCCTCAATTCTTTTTTTTTTTTTTTTTTTTTTAAAATTAAATATTTAAATTTTTTTTTTTTTTTTTTTTTTTTTTTTGTTTATCAGTGCTGTCATAATCGTTTTAAAATGTGTTACGGGAAAAAGATAAATTTAAAAGAGATATATTTTTCAAACATGTTTTTCAATTCGTAGGTTTAAAAAGTACGCATAAGCAAAAAAAATATATCCCAATTCCAAAAAGTAAAAGAGAGAGAGAGAGAGAGAGAAAA